>SMGT01007683.1:26619-37161 GCA_004794575.1 Lanistes nyassanus
TACAGATCTCTTTTTCTGTCTCTACACAGATCTCTTTTTCTGTCTCTACACAAATATTGCATAACCAGTCAGTGCGAATATGTGCGAGTATGTGAGTGCGTGTGTTTGAGTGAAACCCTGCATACAAGCATATGGGAGAAGAGTGATGCAGTTGGGTCCTGTTTTATGCAATGTTTTATAAATATCACATTATTCCTTAAAATCGGTATGTTATAATGTAATAAACCTTTTAATGCAATTTTTATTATGTATAATGTCGTCTAACAATGTACATGGATGGTATTTTTGTCCATGGGTAGTTCTGTTTTTACATTATTCTCCAGAAGTGTGGATCAACTTTTTTTAAGAACATAAATAATCTATTTCGCTATGCAGACTAGACTTAGCTAAGAAAGATAATGTACACATATATTAATAAACTGAAATTTGTTGTTACTCTGAAATGTGAATTTTATTTATCAATCATAACTCGAAAGGGACTTATTTGTTATAATTGTCTTTGTCTACATTCCCGCGAACCTGTCTGTTGCCAGTATGTATGTCTGTCTGTCGGCTTATATTTCTCAACTCTTTTCCTTCGTCCGCCCGCCATTCCCTGCGGCTGTCGGATTGTCTCTTCCTCTCCCTCCCATCTCTCTCTCTCTGTCTTTTGTGTGTGCATGAGTGACTGTGCGTGTGTATGTGTGTACGTGCACGTGTGTGTAGGTGCTTGTGTGCGTGCTTGCCTGTGTACTCAAGCTACACGACGGCTCATACAGCACTCTTTCCAAAGTATGCGAAGCCGTGTATGAATTCTCTTTTTTTAATTACTCTAATTTTATTTTGCTGACACTTTTTTTTTAAAAACTAGTTTTTAGCTTGTTAATGTTAGTACTTCTGTTGAGCTTGAATTACACATTAACGTTCATTAATTTCGCACTGTTGGCAGCTGGTCGATAAGCTGAGAGAGTATGAAGCATTTGTAGATACAGAACCGTTGACACATTCTTATTCGGCTCCCGGATTTGTATCTAAAAATCGACAATCAGACTCAACATTTTTAAACGCATGTTGCTCAGATGACGGAGCATGCAATAAGGAAAGACATGGTGAAGAGTAGCTAAGAAAGAAAGAACAGAAAAAACAGAAGACGAATATCACGAAAAACCAGACCACGAAGAAAAGGGAAAGAAAAAAGAGAAAAAAGCAGAGAGAAGGAATGAAAGAAAAAGAAACAGTGTTTTGAGAGGAAACCGCGCACACGTGTTGCAACAAAAAGCGCACCGATCTGTTTGATATCTTTCGCGTGTCTGTGTTGACAGCAAAACGACTGCCTTATTCTGCCCGCAAGCACGCACTTTCTCTGACTCACAGAGAACTCCAAGACCTCCGACAGACCCGCAGGGCGTGGCGAAACATCAGGCTTGCTGTTCATCTCTGCGAACCCGCACCTTTCTTTTGACAGGAGAAAAGTAATCACCGTTTGCGACTAAGCAATGTTATACCAAAGAAATATGGAGACACTTACTCAAGGCTAACTGTTCTTTTCTACGAATCTCCTGGAAATTGTTCAGATTTTTTGCAGCATTCGTCTGCAAAATCAAAGATCATGGACATCTGCAGTGGTAGGACAAGCAGCATGGGTCTAACAGCAGATAATAAAACAATCAAACAATCAAGTTCCAAATTCAACAGTTGAAAACAAAGAGACGTCTTTCACTGGACAGGTGTAACAGACAAATATGAGCACCAAAAAATGAGCAACACAGTGGGTGAACAAGTCTTACGACCGCGGTATTCCTAACCGATGAAGCTATCATCCGGAGAACGAGCGGCCAATACTGGTCAATCGGCGTCAAACAGGGGAAGGTATAAAACTGCGCGTGCCCCAACTGCTGCTTCTCAGATCCCTTGCTACAAACCACTGGTGCCAGCTGTTACACTTTCACGTCACCTTCCCCCACCCCTTTCTTCTTCTTGTGTGTTTAGTTTTTTTAAAGACAGAAGCCCGTTTAAAAAATACGTCAGAGATTTGGGGGAGAGAGAGAGAACGATGAAAGCAAAGGAGTGGATGTATCATGGAGGCAAAGGGCAAGGAGGAAGCAGGGAGACTGGGGGACAGTGAGGGAGACATCAACAGCTTCCAACAGATACCTTGGCCGGGTTATTTATAGGCTCCCTCTTCGTGAGTCCTGCGCCCGTCTCTCAAGAACTGGGAGACGTGGAGACATTACAATGCCTTCCCTTACTGGGACCGTCTCCCTCCTGAACATGAAAAAGAAGGTCACCAGGAGCTGCGGGCAATGAAATGTAGGAGATCATTTGTAGGCCATCTTGGTTCACGCGATGAAAGCACAAGCCTGCAGCACCTGGTGTTGCAGTCGGAACACAAAACCAAAACATCAGCTGGCAAGCGAAAGGGTGAGACGAGGGTGGAGGAGGGCGGGCGGAACAATGGAAGCAACTATACGGTCGTCGTTGCAGATACAGCAGCAGTGCCCACGAGCCGCCACGGCATGATAGAAGTCGTACTTAACAGTTAACCCACGAGCAGAAGACACAGCGGAGGTAATGGTGACGCTCGCAGTAGACATGGTAATAATAATATCACAGTCTCAGCAGCTATAGATTAATATCAGCAAGCAAGACCCTCTTTTATTTCGGGGTTTGTTTCGTTCATTTTTTCATGATCTTTTCTATCTATGGGGAAATGTAAGAAAACTCCAGTTCTCCTTCAAAACCTCTCTTGAACAGTGAGGGCTCTCATGTGATGAATTTTCATGAAGCGACCACATTTTGCTCACAGGCGGAGAGTTATTGGAATGCAAATTACTCTAAAAAAATTGTGTTCAGCAGAACAACTACAAACGTCAGTAAACTGAAATCATGCAAACAAGACGACTTTATTTCGTCTCCTTCCCTGCAACAATGAAACTATTTCCCCGCAAAAACCTCGCACTGGGCCGCGCCATATTGGGACCGAGGCCTCGATTTCCATTACAGCTGACAATGGAAACAGGGGCAGGACGCACACGCACATGCATAGAGCCAGAGGCAAGGACAGAAGGAAAAAGGGATAGTGGAGAGAAAGGGACAAAAAAGGATCGGAAAAGAAAGGAAGAAGGGAAAGAGGGGACAGGATGGGGCGGATGAACAGAGGTAAGCAGACAGAAAGGTAGACAGACAGATAGGTAAACAAACATATAGGTAAGCAGACAGACAAACAGACAGATAGGTAAGCAGACAGATCGGTAACCAGACAGACAGGTAAGCAGACAGATAGGTAAGCAGACAGACAGATAAACAGATAGGTAAGCAGACAGATCGGTAAGCAGACAGACAGGTAAGCAGACAGACAGGTAAGCAGACAGACAGGTAAACAGACAGATAGGTAAGCAGACAAATAGGTAAGCAGACAGATCGGTAAGCAGACAGATAAGTAAGCAGACAGACAGGTAAACAGACAGATAGGTAAACAGAAAAATCGAGAAAGAGCTTGTCTGTGTATTATTTCATAGACTTTATATTTGAGACTAAAAGGTTTTTTGGAACTTTGTTTCACTTGGTGGCCGGGTTGGGGTGGGGTGGGGAGACGAATTCAGCATTTCTAAACATTTAAATATAACATCATTAAGAGCTTTGGCATGCGGATAGATTGAGACATTTCTTTTCAACATGGTCGGTTCTGACTTTGTCTTAAATGTCTTTATTTTAAAGGTACTTATTTGTTCTAAATTATTTGATCTTGATACTACACATTTTCAAAAAAAGAAACCTTTGTTTATCCAAAAATTTCCTCTTTATAGATCATACGGATATTCATTTTTGTAGCACAAACAATATTAGGCTGCACGAGATGTTCGCTACGAGACGAAGGTTCCTAAAACCAACTGCCCTAGGTGAGAGATTTGCACTCAGTTTGCCAGCAGACAGTTTACATGTTTCAAGGGTACAAATGGTGATGGCACAAGACATTATCCTATTACCCTGGGCATTGCTTTCACCGCTAATTGAGCCCCCGTGCTGGTGTACCGAAGTGTCAGCTTAATCTCCAACAGGTGTTGGTGTCGGCTCTCACCTGTAGCACCTTTTAATTCCAAACGTCTTCCCAAGGCACAAACACACACCGCCCCGAACGTCAGGTAATTGGGCGGCAAGGGAAGAAGGGAGGGAGGCAGAGAAGGAGAGGGGTCTATGACGTGCCGTTTGGCGGTTTTCCGAGAACGGTGCAAAATAGCCTTATGAATTGTTCTGTATACTAGGAACTGCAGCTTGAAATGCCACACATCGTTAGTGGAAAAAATCGCTATAACGTCATTTTTCTACATGTAAGTCTTGAGGTGAATGAAAATAGCCAGAGGTTTGGCTGTGCCATGTGGTGGTTGTTGGCGGAGCTTAATCCAGACGGAACAAAATTTTGGCCAAGATTTTATCGAGTGCATTTAGTTCTCTTCTTGAAATCGATGTGGTTATAATGTAGGTATGAATTTTAGAACATTCTCAAAATGATTGGTTACATTTCTTTTTGTCCACCTTTTTTCAGAATGGCCTGCTTGGGCGACCAAATTCTCGAAGTATAGTACTGGAAGTGATAGCAGTATAAATCACAAGCAGGTTCAATATGCCCTTGCTGTTTTTATTACCTCAACCATCAATAATTCGGTATAACAACAAATATTTGCCGAATCACATGAAAGATACTAGGCACACAATGAGAGAAAGGGGTAACATCCATTATCGTACAAAGCCACGTAATGGAAACTAAGCTGAGAAATTCCCTTTTGGGGGCAAACAGCTGATGCGCAAACATTAACCCTGATGAATTTTAAAAAAACTAGCATTTTAAGAAGCAGAACAGAAGGTACTGATTATTAAACGTGAGGGATATTCTTCCAAATTCGGCTTGCAGAAAGTCAAAGTGCTACCACCCATAGATAATGTTCGTCTGTAAAAATGTGATTATAAAGCGACATAATGAGTTTCACACGAAGATATACAGCGAGAGTGGTAACAGAAAGGTTTCAACCAACAACAGTAAACAGGTTTTCTTTTCGTTTCCAGTTTTCATACATTTCATTAATCTTAGAACCGCTTCTTTGACACCGGGACGGGAGACCGACCTGTACTGGGAGGGAAAGAGGGGAGGAAGTGGGACACAGGGGCAGGAAGGGCGTGTGACGTCGAGGGGTGGAGGGAGATAGAGGAGGTTGAAGCTGTCACAGGGGCCACCCCTCGGCAACAGGAGCATTTTTATTCATGAAGCAGGCAGAAAGAAAATCACACTCAAATGGGGGCGGGGCAGAAGGAACTTGTGGCAAGCTGGCGACGCCTCGAACAGGTACTGCCAGACTGAAAGAGGGGGTTTAGGAAGTAGGGAGGTAAAAAAAGGAGGCTTCGTTGCAAAATAAATAGGAAGGGGGTTAGGGTGGGTACGACAGGAGGAAAGCTGAGGTTAGACGATAGAGCAAGGAGGATAGGGAGCGAGGGAAGTCTGTTAGGGACATGTGACGGGAGGGGTGAAGAGCAGTGTAGCAGGAAGAAGGGCGAGGGGTGGGGGTGGTAATGGAGTATATATGCAAACGCAGAAGATTGAGGCGAATCGTTCTGCCCTGTAACAAGCCTGCGGAGTCAACCGGTGCAGCGAGTCAGTTCACGTTAAGGGCTGGCTCGCCTCCTGTCCTTAGGGTCCTGGGTCCGGATAGCCTTAGGTTTACATTAAACGCACGCAACATGCTGGGCGCCGTTCTGCGTCGTACCCCTGGCAGCACGACAGACCTACTTGGCCAAAGGCGTGGTGACAGTCCTCGGGCAGGGGGGAGGGGCTCCACATCACCTTCAGCGGCGTCACGTGCAGGCTGTGTGTGGGGGTGGTGGGGAGGGGGGAGTGGGGTACTCAACATCGTTGTGGCCGAGTGTGCAGCGACGAGTTTTGGTTTGAAAGACAGACTGGTTTCCACAGAAGAAAGGTTCCGACTCACTGTTGTGCTTCTGAGGCAGTTCCGCAAGACGAAATCATAGCGGCCAAACCTGATCGAATGAAGACTGTGGTAGTTAATGCAGGCATCACAAGTTTTGGAAAGGTCAGATGAAATCAAAGATAAGAGACCACTGCATTTATCTGCAAGAAAGGATAATTTAACGTCAACAATTTCTTTACAAGCACGTGCTTCCGCTAAAATATAGGGACGGATAAGTTTTTAGGAAAGAAATTCTTTTTCGAAATAAGACGATATCTGTAGTGCAACCGGTTAGTTTAGTTTTTTTTTAAATTTACGACCGCATTTATGCGATTTAGATAAGGCATGTACATCCAGCATATCCCAGAAGTTTGCAACAAAGATTTGATCCAGTTTTCGATTGAGTAATTTTCCTCTACGAGAATGACTGCTGCAGACTGTCGGAGTAGTTCTTTACTACTGTTTCCGTTCGGCTCAGTCAAGCCGTGTGAGATTGGCTTTATCCTGTGAGTCCAGCTGAAGGGCATACAGAACACGTTGGAGACACGCGGAGCTATTGCTGTGCGAAAATATGCGTTTACGCAATAGAACTTGGTGAAACTGAAAGACGTTCAGGGACACAGACATCGTAAGACTGTTAAGGGATAAGAAGGCTTAAACACTGCAGGAACCACCAGAACAAAACACTATGCTTAACATACGATTACAGAATATTTCCCGATCGCTGACCTTTTGCGCGGCAGTATTTTTCTCCCTCCATCGCCAAAGGTCCCTAGAAAACTGCAGTTATGCAAGTTAGTAGATACGTTTGCGTTTGGACTATTGCCTTTTTTAAATTCACAGTGCTGTTGATGTTAAACGTCTTATAACTAAAAAGATTTTCTGCTTCATGACTCTTATACTTGCCTGTACAGAGGAATGTGACATGCGATATTATACAGAATGTTTAAATATAGTTGTTGAAAGGTGATTTTCTAGCACTGTTTAACGACATATTCAATGTTATATTCATAACGTTTTCTGAAAAATCATAATAGTAGGAAATCTCTTATTTTTTAACATTACAGTTGTAAGTGCAGATTTCCAGCCGGTGGCAAAGTGTCCAGACTAGACACTAATCAGGGGGCTGGAAATATGCAACGCGGCCCACTAGCTACTAAGAGACAGAATAATGTAAACTCTTGATCTGTCAGCAACGTAATTCTGGCTGCCTTCATCTCTGATGACACCATATATAACACATAATGTTGTGCAAGTTCTCTGCACTGTCTACAGAGATAAGAGAAAAGACGATTCACGACACATTAATAATCAGAGTATGACAAGGTTTCAAAGAATACATTAGCCTTTTAAATATCAAATCATAAAAAGTAGAGGTGCAAAACAGCAAAACCATAATAAATGTAGTAAGATTTTCCCTGTCTTGACATATTAATAGTAAAGCAGTATATTTTTAAAATGAAATAAAGTGCATAAAAGAGCCAATAATAAAAAGTAATGATCATGCTTCAGGGATACTGTCCTCAACACGGCAACAGGGCGTCAAACAAAAATAAAAATTAATGAACCAATACTTGCATTAAATCTGTAATATAAAGCTGCTATAAAAATGTGATTTAAAAATCATCTAATTTGTTTGCTGTACCATAATATAAGAAATCAAACACATTTATCAAACAGTTATTTGCGTTAACGAAGAAATCTAAATCATTTGTTTACAGTTTGAGTGGGATACTTGCTTTTTAAAGTTTAATTTTTTTAAGACTTTAAATTAGAGTAAAATCAGGATAGTAGGTATAATGATATTCAGGTTGTTTGGCGTGTACTTGTAATATTCAGGTTGTTAGTGTGTCCTTATAATATTCAGGTTGCTGGCGTGTACCTGGAATATTTAGGTTGTTGGCGTGTCCTTGTAATATTCAGGTTGTTGGCATGTACCTGGAATATTTAGGTTGTTGGCATGTCCTTGTAATATTTAGGTTGTTGGCATGTACTTGTAATATTCAGGTTGTTGGCGTGCCGTTATAATATTCAGAGTATTGCCGTGTACGTGTAATATTTAGGTTGTTGGCGTGCCCTTGTAATATTCAGGTTGTTGGCGTGCCCTTGTAATATTCAGGTTGTTGGCGTGCCCTTGTAATATTCAAGTTGTTTGCGTGCCCTTGTAATATTCAGGTTGTTGGCGTGTCCGTATAATATTCAGGTTGTTGGCGCTGGACTTATACACTGCTCGAAAAAATGCGTTTTGGACATAAACGATACACGGTAAAATCCCACCAAACATCCAGAACTTTGAATTCTAGCATTTAATAGCTGGAATCCAAAGTTCAGGATGTTTGGTAGGATTTTGTCGTGTATCCTTCACGTCTAAAACGTATTTTTCGAGCAGTGTAAGAGATGTATGTGTAATTTACAGGTTGTTCGCGTATGCTTGTGCTGGTGTGTACTTGTACTATGCAGGTTGTTGCGAAGTACTCGCACTCTTCAGGTTGCTTGTATTATCTATGTTTGTTGGTCTGTGCTTGTAGTAATCAGGTTGTTGGCATATACTTGTAATATTCAGATAATCTTCCAGAGCAGCTAAAGTTAGAGGAAATAGTAAGACTTGTGTGTCCTATCAAATGACAATATACAATATTCAAAAGAGCCACATCTTAAAGATAATCGCTATATATATATATACTTCTTTCTTTCTAAGAACCCTTGAAGGGAATTCTATTCAGATTAATCAATCTAAAATATTGCTCAGCCCATCAGAACTGTAACTTCTTTGGTGACAATCCAGTACTAGATACGACCAAGTGAGTGTTTGCGTTCTTGATGACCATCAGCGTCTGTGTAATTTGCGTTCTAGATGCGTTTCCTGTGTGGCGAAAGAAAAAGCTGTAATTTAATCAGGAGCAATGGCAACGCGAATTGGGCACGTGCGTGGTTTCCAGAGCAAACTGTCTTTTGTCTTTAACCGCAACATGCCTTTATCCGAGTCTACTACCTCGATCTAATAATGCGGCACCAGAGATGCGGCTTTCTTGTGAATAATGCCGATAAAGGACGTGCTTATAAGGGAAGAATAATGCAGGACTGCGATATCCAAACATCGAACAATGGTAAGATCAGATTAACCAGCCTCCCCCTCTCCTTTCATGTACTGCAGCACCGCTTAAACTCGGCAGGTACTAAGAAGCTGAGGCGTTACAAAGGATTTCGTTTGGCAGGAAACAAGTAGACACTTCTTTCTGCTTTGTGATATCTATTTGTTATACAAATGCGCTACAAAGGATTTCATGTGGCAGTGAACGGCCATTACACTTCTTTTTGCTGTGTGGTATCCCTGGCAGGACCTCATCTTCGTAGGCTACGGGGAGAGGAAGTGAAGAACAATGTTTTTCTTCTGTTGTTTTTGTGGTGGCAGCATAATGCACTGTTGTACGCATGTTTATTTCTTTTTTTTTGGGGGGGGAGGGAGGTGAACTCAATGAAGTGAGAATGGAGGGATAGTTTCGAGTAGCCGTGCACGGACGTGTCAACTTTCTTCTGAAAGTCAAGGGGACTTTTTGTTACCTCTTCGTTTCCCAGCGTTTCTTAAAATATCATCAGAACTGACCTTTTAAAAGCCAGTAGCGTGTCAGGTTATTAAGGTCATGGTCAGTCTCAGTTTCGCATGCCCTGTATGATGAGGGCATGCGATGAGTGATAACAGACAGAAGTGTGGCTGGAGTATAGCAAAGTAGATGTGCGTCTGGTTTTCAAGTCGAGGCAATAGATTGTATCTACTAAATTCCGTGAGAGTTTTTAACACTATACTGTGGTGTGACAGGCACATTTCTGGGAGTGGCCAAAAGGAAGGTTGGGAGTGGAGTTTTCTTCAGTCGTAATGTGGACTGAAGCGATTTGTTATAAATATGCATGAGATTCTGACATCAAATGTTGGCTGTTAACGAGGTAGGCACTTAGTTTGAAAGGTCAAAACTACTACAGGCTATTTCCTCGCGATCTCGAGTGTAATAAAATGTCTTGTTAAAGTGACAGACCGCAGTTGGTGCAATTATTAACTGTTTTCTCATGAGAGCATGAAAGTTTTATGAAAACAGAAACAGACCGCTGGGTATGCCAGAAGTGTTTATCTCTTGAAAGAGGACGCATATTCGACGAAACAAAGAACGCTTGTTTAAGATTCAGTTTATTTTATGGACATCACTCTCTGTGTGTGTGTGTGTGTGAGAGAGAGTGTGTGTGTGTGTGAGCGTGAGCGTGTGTGTGTGAGTGTGTGGAGGGGCGAGCAAATCTATATAGCAGGAGCACGGAGCATCAAGTACCCGGATGGGCGCAGAACACATTTTTTTCTGCAAATAAAGTCTGGTGCGCCCATTCATCAAGCGCATTCTGTATGATAACATTTACGCGAGGAAAGCAGATAAAAACGCCCATGCAGCACAAACTTGAGATCCGAGCCCTCAACAGTGTAAGGTTTAGTCCATATATGATGACTAATACGACCCTCAGAGCGGCACGGGTATAGAGGTTCGTCAAAAACAAACAAACAAACAAACAAGTTAACAAAATACACAGCTATCAAGGCCCAACCTCTGTCCTCCTCCCAACCCTT
>SMGT01007683.1:37934-187501 GCA_004794575.1 Lanistes nyassanus
GACTTTATGAAGAAATATCAGTAATATAATTCAAGATGTCGAATATATAAATCACGAACATCATTTTTTTAAATTTCCAGGCACATAACATGGTATGCAATCGATGCAAATTCATATAATTTCATATTTATGCTGGCATTCAGAGGGGAAAATTATTTCGTTTTTTTTTTCAAAAATAGCTGTCGTGTCCTGTCCCCTTTTTTGAATAGGGAAATGCCATAGGAAGTGTGGAGCATGCGGGCGTCTAGAGGTCAAGGTCATGACCAGCAGTCCCTGAGTTTTATCAGCCGGCAGCACAGCCGGTGGTCAGCCAGTCCATCTCCCTTGTATCTCACAGCGCATGCGCGTGCTTCCACTCTGCCCACCTGTCAGAATTGTAAGCGCACGCACTAAGTGACCCTACACATGTCGGACAAATTCTCACTGCCTTCCAGACAAATCACCTTGATTGAACAAGCAGGTCGGACAAGCGTGGTTTGACCCCTCCATTCAGGTGGCACATCCGCACATCAAAGACGACAGGACGATGCGAAATTGAAAATATGGGCAAAAAATGAACCTCTGCCTTTCAGTATGAAAGTTGCTGATGGATCGAAAAAAGAAACAGCTGCGGAAAGTTTCGGTAACTTTCTTGATTAAATACTGTCACATATTAAAAATGCGTGAACGTTAATATTTAGAAATAGGCGGGTAGATAATGACAACTGAAAGGAGAACAGGAGAAATTTCGTCAGGCATAAATTTTGAAGGATGAGGACAGGGGCACAGAGTGATGCGTGGACAGCAACAGAGACATCCTTGGCAAGATCCTGCTGTGTAACCTGGTCATGGCTGTGGCACGCTGAATACTTTTTCAACCCAATAAAATACTGTAGACTCTATAGACATGGAGCAGAAAGTAAAGACGATAGACCCATAGTATTCAAAAATTAAAAAAAAAGACGGAAAAACGAAAGCGAAAGAGAAAGCGAAACGGACAGAAAATATAAAAGAATTGAATATGAAAAGTGAACAACAAACCAAAACAAGAAAGGGAGGTAAAAGGGGAATAAAGTAGCAACAACTGAGGTTTTTCTGTGCACATATGTGTGTAAGAGACATCTCTAAGACATCTGCTTGCACTTTGCTTCACAGACGCACGCAAACATTCACACTAAAAATTGCATTTACGAACTAATTTATAAAAAAACGTTCTACACACAGACAGAGAAAGTTAATATCGGTTTATTACTCTGCTCGAGGCTGCTTACAGTAACAGCTTTGAACTGGCTTCACGGCAGCATTGATACAATCTCGGGAAAATTTTCCCACAGACAACTGGACAATTATCTTCGCTTACTGGCTGTTCGCGTCCTGGCGGCATTTAAAAGTGATAACGTTTCACTTGATAAGGCTTGGTGTGAAACCTGTTGTCAGTGACGGACCGCAAATTGCAGACGTGGCCAGCAACACGGGAAGAACACTTTGAACACAGGAAAGCCAAAACAGATTGTGGACAAACACAAACAAAAACTAGAAAAATGTGTTGCAAAGATTAACAAGTTGACAAGAACAGATTTGTGAATAAGGCCAAAAGACCAAGAAGGGAGCAAAAGTAATTGGTGGACAGTTACAAGAAGATAACATGACCAGCTTGTGGTCAGTGTCAAAGTAGCCAGCAAAAGCACTTAGCACAAAACCAATTCGACAGCAAGAACAACTTGTACACAGTTAGTGTACAGATCGAAAGAATGGTAAGGACAATATGTGCAGACCAAAAACACAGAAGACAGCCAACAGCAGACAGAAACACTATCAGTAGCAGACAGAGTTGTTGTCACCGAATTTTGCCTTAGGCTGTCCAGTATTGTCCTGCAATTAAGAAAGACATTAAGAGTCAGCAGTCAACAAAAGACCAACAGCTTAACTGTCAACACAAGCAAACAGTGAATATGCCTTGAAAAAAAAAGAGTCCGTGGGTGCGAGCAGTCAAGATATGAGGAGTGCAGGAAGGTACAAGCCACAGGCAAGAGGCGAAGAGGTGGCCACAGTGTATCACAGTGCATCACACAAATAAATTTTTGCTTAGAGGCATCGGAATTTTCTAACCACGTCAAATGGACATGTTCTTCATAAGCTACATCGCTTGTTCGCAACCGGAAACGGCCCGAAAAGACGGTCAGAATACAGCATGGACGATGGAGGTCGTAATTCCGATTCCGAGCACTTAACACGTGATTTACCGGGGACGTGGAAAGTCTGGGGCTTATTTCACAGCAGCAGGACAGCAAGAAGGAAGAAGAGGTGGTGGAGGGGAAGAAGGGAGTGGATGAACTCTTTCTGTTGTTGCTGGTGCCATTATTGTTGTTGTTGTTGTTGTTGTTGTTGTTGTGGTGGTGGTGGTGGTGGTGGTGGTGGTGGTGACGACGACGACGACGACGACGATTACCACGAAGACGATACCAACAACGATGACGATGAACCAGCAAATACGTGATCCGCACTATCGGGGTGTGGTGGGGGGGGGGGAGAAGGACGCTGAAGCTTTACCTCTAAGTGTAAGATGGGGTCAAAGTTCCTCCACCCCGCTTCACAAAAGCGTGTGGAGGAGAGGAAGTAAAGGGTGAATACAGTGGAACCCCTCGATTACGACTCCCCCTCTATTCCGACCGATTTTATTTTTACGACTGTCATTTTGACAACGAGTTGCGACCTTTGGACTGTCAGTTTCGAACTCCCAGGCGACTAGTGTGAACGCCGTCAAGCGGGACGGGTGCGCGGTCGTACAATATGCGCGCGCGATCCCGACTGGTTGTTCGTTCTAGCACGTCGGGGAGAATGTGAGCCAGCAAGGAGGAGGGGAGGCAGGGGATGTGCGTCAGCCACCCGTCACAGGAGAGTAGCGAAGGGCCACGCACCCACTGAGGACTGGATAAAAAGATTCCCAAGCATTTGTGAAAAATACCAACTCCCTTTTATTGAATATTCACATTTTTATAGTTTTTTTTTCTGTCTTGATTAAATGTTGACTGTGGTACAGACAATGATATTGTGTTGTGTAGTTTACAGTGTTCATAGAATTCATACACATTGCTCGATTGTTTCATCTGTCTCGCTTGGTTCTCTAATAAGACCATGCCTCAAATAAGACCTTTTTCGTTGCTTTTATCAAGGTGGTAATAGAGGGTTAGTAGTGTACTGGGAAGCCGGAGATAAGGACTCCTTCCTCAAATGGCTGTATGACAAGATGGACCGCAAGCATTGTCCCAGCATGCCAGGTAACGACGACGTAGGCTGACGACCTGAAATGGTCTACCGACTACCGGCCGACAAGCTGTCGCTAGAAATTGCCGTGCATGCTGGTGCAGGCAGACAGATTGGCTAAGTTGCTCTGCCCTCCCACGGGCAATGTCGGTTTACGTAAAATAGAAAGCGCTCGTTATCTTGCGCGAATGCCGACAAGATTAACAGTCATGGGTTGGTGATTCCAGTTACCCTGCAAGAGAGAGAGAGAGAGAGAATGAATGAATAGGGAAGGGAGCTGTGTGAGTGTGTGTGTGCGAGAGAGAGAGAGAGAGAAAGAGAGAGAGAGATTTTCTAGTAGAATTTCGTTGATTCGATAATTCTTTCGAAGTACATGGCTTATGAGAGAGTTAACTACTACCCTACCTGATTGAGAAACTTGATCTTTCGACATTCAGAGCTACGAAAAGTGGAATAATAACCATTGGATTAGTAACCAGTGGGTTATTAACAAATGCATTAGTAACAAGTGGATTACTAACAAGTGGATTAGTAACAAGTGGATTACTAACAAGTGGATTAGTAACAACGATAAGCAGATCTTGAAGAGGAAGCAAGCTGCTAGCAGTTTTACACTCAATGATCGGAATAACTTGCCTCCGATGGCAGCCTCTACAACCACCCTACCCGCTTTTATTTTGTGCATGCATCATGAGAGGCAGGAAGTCATCGCACCCAATGAAATAAAAGCACAGTATGCCCATGCGCCAACGGAAGTTTTGTTCCTAAGAGGTGACGGGCCCAGGCCCGCTGATGAATTTCTTCCTGGGGTAAGAGTTGTAGTGAATTTCTTGAGGAGCTCCTGTTTGTCTTTGGCAACATCCTGCCGTGTGACCTGGGCATGGCTGTGGCACGCTGAATACCTTGGCAACTGCGGAGTCCCAGCGGTCTAATTACTAAGATTTTTCGGGTTTTAACGTGCAGTCCCTGTCATCGCGTGTGACTGAAGAGCTGAATCAGCCATGTTGAGTAGGTTACGTTGCATGGCTCCTTCGTGTACGTTGTTCCTTCCTCCTGTCTTTCGGTGAGACTGTGTATGAACGTCTGCACACCACCTGAAGGGCAAGAAGACATAACTTCAGACAGCAACGGTCATCTAAAAAGGACATTGGCGACAATAAAGGAATGATGAAATATATATACATATACACACACTCTTTTCGCAGGTACCATTAACGGGGCTTTTGGTCTCAAAACTGAAGGATCATAAAGTTCTGCCCAAACACGAGTTTGCGACATGTGGTAAACATTTCTCTCAGGTTCATAGACATTATAGGTTTGACATTGGGCATCGTGAAGCAGATCCTTGCCGTTTCGCTTGGTGTGGTTTTGTCAAGTGCACTTGGTCCAACTACTAACACGCAGCAGTCCGGAGTTTGGGGCGGCCTGTCTGGTCTGTCATTCGCCGTGTTTTTAGCGCGTCAGTCATTGTTCTCAGCTTTCATCACCTCTGTCACTTTGCACGTCGACACGCTGGCGGGCGTTAGCGAGCAGACGAACAGACATGAGGCCCCGCGGTGATTGCGAGCTGGTTAATGTCGACCAGCTCCTTCAACAGCCAGCACTAGAATATGGCAGTTTGTTTGTTCCACAGAGGAAGTCATGACTTTGAGGGGGGGGGGACGGGTGTTGGTGGTGTCGGTGTTGGTGCTGGTGTTGCTGCTGGTGGTGATGTGTTCGTGCTGTTGGTGTTGTATTGTTGTTTTTGATGTGGGATGGTGTGCATGTGTGTGGGTGTGGGTGTGACAAAGACAAAGACAAAGATTAGACAAAGGCGCCTTAAAGAAGAATCATCTTACTGATAGGTGGGCTTTAGTGGTGCCGCTGGTGATGTTAATCACACAGGTACAAAGACAAGGAAGCCGACATGGTTTATGGCTGTTCTCCTTTCCTTAATCAACTTTGACGGAAATTTAAAATGCATCGACGTCTCCCGCGAAGCCTGTTTGCAGAAGTAAAATCACTGCTAGAGGAAGAAAGGAAGCGGATACCAATAATGTATACATTCGCAAACTTTATAGCAGCGACAGCTAATGAGAATGGCGCCAGCATGTCCATAGGAACAGCTAATCAAATGGCTTCTGTTCACACTTGGTAACTGCAACATTATTGATCTGATTCAAAATCTTTCACGCAGGTGTTTCTGAAAATTAAACTACGTCAGCGGAAACAAACTTTCTTTACATGCCTGGGCAATCATTTACGATCTCAGTTTTTTTTTAAAGCAAACGTTCTCAAAACTAAAACACTCAAAGTGACGGAGGAGTTTTCATATTAAGACGCGCGTGAACACGCTTCCATATTTCAAGTTATCGATCTGCCTTCTGAGAGGCTCGTTATCAGCAGCTGTGGCCGGCGTTGACGCGCATAAAGTCTGGCTGGTGCTGCTGACTCCAGATTCCATTGGAGCGATTCTGTGTGGTGCACGGAGTGGGGGTGGCGTAGGAGGCAGTTATTTGACAGGTGACTGCTGTTTATCCCGAATGTGTACACGGTTAATTATATATAGTTTGTCATGAAAAAAGTCTCAAGGATTTTTTGTAATGATCAACGACTCATTGATCTTTTTCCTAAGAGGAAGAAGCGTGGAACGGAAGAGGTTATTGAGAAACGTCCAGCCATGCCACCCCATTAATTTCTTGTAATAATAATAATAATAATAATAATAATAATAATAATAATAATAATAATAATAATAATAATAATAATCTTAATAATAATAATAAACCACTCATTGTTTCTTTTATTTTTTAAATGGTAAAAGTTTCTTTTTTGTTGAGTAACGACAATTCTGCAACCTCTTTTCTTTATTTATAATGAAACACTTTTATTTGACTGGAGAAGCAGACAGAACCACGTAACAGTGTACACTCATCTAAGATATATGCAAAAGCTGTGGGTCAGTGAGCGATCAAACCCAGAAACAACAGACCATCGGGAAACATCAGCAGCAACACAGACCTTCTGGACGAGGCGTTTATCAACGGCCATCGCAAGAGTGAGAAAAGACCTTATGCACCATTAATTATTAAATATTAAACGACATATTGGTGAATAAAAGCAAGGGCGGTGAAATGGGGTGGTGTAGACAGACCAACTTCTTAGTTATTCGGATGCGGGGTGCGCCTGGGGGTCACGATAATAGAAGGCCACAATTTGCAAAGTCACGTGATCTGGTGCAGTGGCGCGAGCCAGTTCTCAAACAATTTATCACGACATATAATGGAAATGTTTCCGCTCAAAGCAGGTGTGTGCTTTGATTTATCATCGGCTTTTTATGCTAGACCAACATCAAAGCAAGGAATTCTCGGTCCTGAGAATGTCAAAAGTCAATACCTTTACTTCCACTCTTCTGATGCGGCGATGCTAAGCCTGGAACGGTGCAAAATTTAAGTCAGTCAGTCAGTCAGTCAGTCAGTCAGTCAGTCAGTCAGTCAGTCAGTCAGTCAGTCAGTCAGTCTAAACGAATGCATGCCTCCATGTATACATGTGTATACGTGCATGGGTGCGAGCTCTCTTTTGCTCTCTGTGTGTGCGTGCGTGCATGTGTGTGTTTCTGTGTTTATGCAGACGACGTTTCACTGAAAGATATTTAGATATTTTTTCCTCTGCAATTCTGTAATCGTTCACAAAGATGCTTAGTAGACTAGGGAATACCTGAAATAAATTCCCGAAATATATAAATCTGATGTTTTATATCAGAATATTATCATTTTACAAAGGAAAGAAAAAACAGAACTATGCATTGGACACATTTTTATAGTGCAATGCTTATTTTAGATTTGAAGTCGATTATAATTTCTGTGGTTTTGTTTAAATTGCACAGTCAAATGTGCTGCTCCAAAGAAAAAGAAAATAAATTCAAAGATTATCCTTATTACTGGCCACAGAGCTACCAGCACATGCTCTTGCTGCTGACACTGGAATTAATTAGGAGGAAGTGTAGAGGGTTTGTAGAATTTCATGGGAGAGTTGTGCAGCCTTTCTTACGTCATTTTTGAGACTTCACATTTATTCCCCCCTATTCGACCACTCCCAGCGGGTTTCCATGCAATTCAAACCACTACCCTAAACATTCCTAGATGGGCATACATGGGCGGTATTAGCGCCTGTCCATACGTAAAAGTTCGCGTTAAATTACACAAGGGGAACGGGCCTTACGGCTGCTGTTATGACCGGAAGGCCAAACGCTCATGCAACTTCTTGCCCCTCTGTCTGGGCTCCTTCAACAATTTTGCTGTTCGTGTTCCACCTCTCTACCTTTTTCTCATCAAAATGGAAAACATAATTTTTTTATTCCAAGCAATCTGTTTTACATCTCCAGGGGAAAATGTACATGACCATTTTCGAATTTTTCGATGTTTTTGGTATTACAAGATGAAAACAGAAAAATCCCGCTTTAAAGTTTATCGTAATGGATTTTTAAAGAAAATTTGATTTCTCCCATGTTACGCAGAATATGGGATTTCCAATAAAATCAAATGTCATTAGCGAAACGTGAAGGCTATGTTATTAGGAATTCTTATATTTAAGTAGACAGTAAATCCCTCTGTAAAATCTAAACTTAATGAAAAAGACAGATAGGTAGAAGGCGTGTGTAAAGATTGCTCGGTTACTTTGTATTTAAATTTTAAAACTTTAATTTATAAAGGGACGAGCGTCGGTATTTAGGTACTTCCAGCTTAGTCCGAAACTTCAGACCACAGAAAATCATGAGAAGAAATTTCGCCAAAAAGACGAAAGATAATTGTCTTTAAAAAAAATTCTCGGTCTGTGAATAATACTATATAAAAAGAATGCCGGAAATTTAAGTCATACTTATTAAGTTCAAATAGTCTTAAGAATAAGGAAGGCAGAAACCATTTTGGAAAATGATTTCTAGTTTGACACTTTAATGCAGTTTGACTATTTCCCGAGGACAACCAGATTCGGAATTTAGGTCAAGCACTAGTCGCACACAGTCGAGCCTTCTCGTAAGAGAGCGAGAGAGAGAGACGGTGGGGGGGGGGGCGAGGGGGGCAAAGCGAGAGTTAGGAGTGGGGAGTCAGGAAGTGTGAAAGGGCGATAGAACATGAGAATAGGGAGAGAAACAGAGCGGAGAGGTTCAGATGGAGAGGTACAAGGTCGGAAAGAAGGAGAGGGGAAGAGGGTGGGGAGAAAGCGTAGGGAAAGAGGGAACCAACAGATACCGGGATAGGAGGAAGGATGGACAACAAGGCAACGATGAGCGAGAGAAACAAATTAAAGAAGACATCAAAACGAACGAACAAACGAACGAACGAACGAACGAACGAACGAACGAACGAACGAACGAACGAACGAACGAACGAACGAACGAACGAACGAACAAAAATCAACATGAAGAAAATAAAAAGGGGGTTAAAAAGATGTGCAAATTTTCGTTATCCTTTCGATACAATATTTCGGATACATCGGAGGACGATGACAGCGACGAACATTGCAAAGACGGAGATGGAGGACAAAGAGGAGGAGTGGTTGGTTGGTTGGTTGGTTGGTTGGTTGGTTGGTTGGTTGGTTGGTTGGTTGGTTGGTTGGTTGGTTGGTTGGTTGGTTAAGCGAGGTGCATATCAGGACGGTACTGCTTGAGACAAGTTAACGTGCTGCCACACGTGGGACTACTGTTATAGCACAGACCTCAGTCCCACCCAATCACATTATACTGACACCGGGCCAACCAGTCCTAGTACTGTTCCCTACAGTGCCAGGCGTCTGGCAGGGCAGCTACTAGATTGCCAATTTTTAAGTCTTGGGTATGAATCAGCCAGGGCCCGAACCTCCTCGGAAGCGGACGCCTTAACAGAGAGGAGAAAGAGAAAGCGGATCTGCTTTTCTGTAAACTATGTGCTGCCTCATAGAAAGGAAATATTCATGCAGGAGACCTGACCTAAAACCCCGGCCCGTCATTCTCACTGTCATGGTGAGAATCGTCACTTCGTCACCGCACCAACGGACCGCCCCGGTAAGAGGAGGAAGAGGAGAATGAGAAGAAACCGAGGTTTGATTAATGGACCCGTCCGTGGTTTCGCGAAACAGCCACATATACTCCGTCAAACTGCGCAGGATGGAGAGGGACACGTCAGCGGGTGCAGGCAGGTGGGGTGCCAGCATTAGCACACGATAAAGCGTTTTAGAGCTCGCTCCAGAGTCGCAGCTTTCTGGTATCACTGGTCCTCTTGGTGCGTGCATCCACCGCATCCCGCCCTCCCCCCTCCCTCCATCCCCACCTCACCCGCTGCCCTTTTCCGAGTTTCGTTTGAACAATTCATCATGCCACTTCAGTGGGGGGAAAAATACTTACCGTGCATTTTCTCGGACACCATGCTGTCGTACTTCAGCGGTCTCGAGGCAAGAGAGATTTTTGGAGATGGATCCCTGTTATAAAACAATCGTATAAATGCTATCATTTTGGTTTAACACACAGTTCACGCAGTCCAGGGGGTTTATGTCCAAACATCAGCTATCTTCACGGGGTAGGAATGGATGGGGAAGAATAAATCAAGGAGACGAGAGGGGTCTGCTTCCCGAGCAGTAACAAAATAGAAACAGTGGCTGTTCAGGGTATCGCCTCTTGAATCGCACACTTACGAAAGTTTGTTGTGGTACAGCCATTCGTAAGGTCAGGTTTATACTCATTCAACAAGACTTACATTCGTCACTAAAGGTAAGACTGCAAATTTAATGTTTTCCTCCCTAATTATTCACATCGTTCATTTGTTTCAGTGCTTACATCTAGTCTATATTACAACACTGAAATTAGTTAATTAGGAACAATTGAGATTAAAACAAATATCCTCTCAGCAACTTGGTTTTTCTCCTTTATTATATCAAAGGAAACATAGAAAGTAATTTTGATCGAAAAAAAACAACAAAAGGAATTGTCCAAGCACCAGAAAGAGGATCTTCCTGCTCTAGAAATGTTGTCAAGCTCTAAGCAAATAAAATTATAGCTCTTATTACCTTTTCGAGTATGTGTTCAACTGTTCAAATCCAAATAGATACTGGTTTTGACTGAAAGCAATAAAATCCTGTTCGATCAAACACCACCACCACCAACAACAACAACTCATGACATAAGGGCTATATCCAGTAAGTATAAAGATAACAAACTTTTTGGAAAACATTTGATAAAATGAAAAGATACTGAATAGCACAGCTAGTTCCAAGAAGAATCGATCTGAGATGATATCCGCCGAGTGCAGTCAAGGAAAATCAAGTGAAAATAACAGCTGACATTAGACTTAAAACTACTCATTACAATTCCTTTTATTTCACATCAATTCAGGGGTGCGAAAACAACAATATTTCTGTTTCTAAATATTGTACAGAGCGCCAGAGCAACTCGAAAAAGAATTCACTGCACCAAAAGACTGCTTGATGTGAAGCTTCATATTTCTATGCGTTTGATGAGATTTGTGGCATCGTAATTAATCTAGTTAACTTATACTGACGTCGTGTACACAATATGAACATGTATAGATAGAAAGTCAGTCACCCATCTGAGGGAAAATTTTTATAAAAATGTTGCACCTAGGGATAGGCGGACAAGCCGCACGCTTTCGGCTCACGTAATCGAACACAGTAGCAAAAAAGTAAGTGAAGCATTAGCAATGACGCTTTCATCCTATTTCGATCGAGATATTCCTCTTAGTGTCTTCTGAATAATATCTAGTCAAGTAATCCGTGTCTGCCCTGAACATTTGTGTCGCTGCACCACGAAACCAGTCTGAAGTCGGAACGGCCAGTTTGTAGCTACAAGCAGAAATAGGTCGGTGGGGTCGATCTAGTCAAATTTCACTTTTCACTGTAAATTATCATACAGGTGCAAACTTTCCCTCAAATGTAACTATAGTTAGGTGAAAAATGAGCATTTGTGTTGCTAACGAAAATGGTACAGTACTGCATGATGAAACTTTGGAGCCTGTTATCTCAAAATGGTGATCACCCATATTCTGACCTTCAACAGGCCATATCTTTGTTACTAATTGAGCTAAGACAATGGTTTTTATATCAACATGATCAGGAAACACTATAGATTTCAAAAATTTATTTAACCCCCAAAACACCCAATTTCGAACTTAAGACTGGTGCAGTGACACATTTGATCCAGATTTCAGAAACTAAACGGCGTTTGTCCAGTTTCTGTCAGGGGTTTACGTTCAAATTAATTGAACTGTCCAACCTGGTATAAGCACGTGCCTATCAAAGGTACTGTGTTAAAAATAAATAAGATGTGCAGAGAAAGCTCTTTCCATCTCCCCAGACTCAGAGAAAGAATCCTATTATGACGTATTATATTTCCATTTAGCAAGGTTCTATGGCATAAGTAGTTTCTCACTTTCTTGAAAATTATATTTTAAAATGCAGGTTCTTTTTCTTAACGTCATAATACAAGGACGACTCTAGACATGATGTGGTACAGGCCTACACAAATGTGTTCCTCTGCACGTGTGTGCAGGATTTCCAAACAGTTTCGCGCAAGAGAGATCATACATATTTTTATAAATATGTTAACATTC
The DNA here is from genome assembly GCA_004794575.1 of Lanistes nyassanus. Classification (NCBI taxonomy): domain Eukaryota; kingdom Metazoa; phylum Mollusca; class Gastropoda; order Architaenioglossa; family Ampullariidae; genus Lanistes; species Lanistes nyassanus. The sequence goes on from SMGT01007683.1 coordinate 49,754, forward strand.
ATGTGCACATTTGTGCGTGCATGAATGTTTGTATAGACGTTATTAACAAGTGAGAAGCGTTATTATCTCTTAGTTAAAAAATAAAAGAATGAAGAAAAATACAGGATGTACTAAAATACTGAATGAAACAGAAAATATTGTTCCTTTTGATCAACTAAAATATTGCAAGACTAATCATAAAGAATGCAACTATCAAATGAGAAAATTGAAAAAGAAAATTAATGGATTTATGTTCCCAATGGGAATTTTAATTACAGGTGTACCACCTATGCTAATATATTATGACCAAAACAAACCATCCATATTTAAATACTGCCATTTTTAATGTGTACATGTCTTCTTAGTTTACAAAAAAAAATTGTACAAACTTAGGTCTTTTGTACATCTACATTTAAAGACCTGCATGGTACGTACTGCCTTTGATGCAGTTTGTACTGCCAATGGTAAAGGTTGTATTTTAACCGTTAACCAGTGGTCATTGGGTTCATTATGTGAAAGACTTGAGCTGAAGTAATGATTAAAAAGAATGTTTTAGCTTAAGTTTGAGACGCTTGTCTTAGAATGACCACGGACAGGAACAATAACAATAATAATTACACTCATAATGTGACAGAAAAAATGTTATACTGCAATGGGTTTGGTTAAAAAAAGCGTGAAAGTGACAATCGTATGTGAAGTCACACAAAACACAGGAGAGTTGTGGGGATGGTAAAGACATGCGGTACGGACAAAGGTTGTGTTGACAGAAAATGGCGACACAACTTTATGAAGCAGCCTGTAATAACATAATCTGCACTAACGCCTAGAAGTCCACATCTCTCCACACTCAGTACAACTGCGCGTTCTCACAGCCGTCCCTAAGCCAGTTATTCTGAAACAGCATGAACTCAACCACCATTTTACTTGGGGAGGAGGGGGGGACTACACCGAGCGTGCGCCCACGCTGGCTGGTTTGATATTCAGAATAAACACACATACCACCACTCCAAAACTGTTTTTATCGGACGCATTATCTCCTCTTATCGTGCTTCTTGGCCAGACATTATTTCGTGCGCCTGTTCGATATTTGTCTTCGTTTTCCGTATTTGTCATTTGGAACTTAACAACCGAATAGAACAGTTGGTGGGGTTCATGAGGTGCACTGCAGAATTCTGGTAGTTTTTTTCTCCCTGTTTTTGCGAGCACGCTATTCATAGTATGCCATTGTCAGTAGGCAGAACTTTACCCTCCCGGTCCCTGTTATTGTACCTGTCATTACGCCTCGGTGAACTAGTCTCTTACCATAATGTACCCTTTCGGGGCTCGACACGGCATTGACATTTATTCAGTCAAGTCTATTTCTAGGCCGAGAGGCAGAGGTCTCCAAGGAACACGTATGGATTCGGTCATTTCATCAAAACGGCATCCGAAAGGAAAACTGTGTTTGAATGGTCAGACAATGGGCTGCTTTACTTCGTGATCGATGAGTCAATCACTTGGACTTGAGTTGAAGCGATCCTTACGATTGCTGTGATATACCCACTTAATGCATTTTTGTGATTAGTGTACATTCTATTCTTTCGCTGATGTCAGCCGTGTCACCCTTACAAAGAGCACACACATATAAAAGTAAAGGGGTGGTTGGTCTGGGATCACTGTTACCAAATAGCCAATGATTTCTATTCACGCTGCCTTCATAAATTATACATAGTCTTTAGCAGATTTAGCTGACTTCATAACCGAATGATACCAGCGAACAACGTCCATTCTTAAATAAAAGCGATGGTTGGCTGTTGATTATTTTTAAAGTCAGCAGCAAAGACTATGTCATGAAAATGTTAGGACGGAGAAGTGGATGCGGGTTGTGGGAAGAGGAGTGTTGGGGTGGGGGGTGGGGGATGAAAGATTAGGACACCATAGTACCTTGGGGAAAAACCCCAACGGCTAACCTTGTAAACGGGCGCCAGATGTAGAGCATGTACGGGCATGGAATCCGAACCTATTTCCCTTGGTCTCAATGACAATTAGGGTGCATTACTGCAATGCTACGGACTAATCCTTATATAAACATGATTTTTTCCCCCTCGACAATGTCCATTGTTACAATGGGAGCGAGTGATAATCGATGTCGTGAACAGAAACGTTACAATACATAGAAAGAAATCCAGCTATGTCTGCTTTTTGATGAAAGTTAAATACGAAATGACATGATTAAGTGGGAGAACACGTGAGTTAGCTCAATGGCAATAACGTGGACATGTGCATGAGCGACATTATAACATCATACTTTTGAGATCATATTATTATAAGCACTGTAGTGTGTTTTGCCATAACATCTCAAAAGTGTTCTCAAAAGTATTATACAGTGATGTTCCTTTTGTCTTTGTTTCAAATTATTTTGAAGTTATTTCTAATAAGTTCAACGACTAAACGTAAAACAACAGGACAAAGGAATCCGACTTTCCCGAAAATTTTCCGGCGAGGGACTTTTATTAATTTATTTTTTATTTTCTATTGTGTCTTATCTTTGACTGTTACATTTTATTTGAAATGCCTTTTTTCGGAGATCGTCTTTGTAGTTGTTGTCAACACATCGCCGCAAACATCATCATGATAGTACGATATGTGCTTATTGTCGTCACTGTCCTGACAGAACTATTCGTAAAGCAATCGCCAGCGAGCAGGATTCAAAGACAAACGCCTAACCGCTGCCCACTGGAACTGAAAACGTGGCGAAAGTGCGTCATTTTACACAGGACAAGTTGCTTGAAAATAATTCAAATAAGGGAAACACACGCACATCTTGTGTGAGAGCGTTTTTGCGTGATGAAAGGATGAGCGCTTTCGCTTGCCGTACATCCACAATCGGCTATTGCACAAAAGGAAAAAAAGGCAAATGTCTTTAAATTGATTTAAAAAATACTATTAACTAGAATTATCTGTGTTTGGGGGGGGGGGAGGGACCCGAGCTTCTCCAGCTGCAGTCAGGTCAAAGAGTTCTAAATGAATCTAGTCCACGAAAAAGCTCAGAGCCTTATCCTTTCACCTCATGGAGACACGTGTGAATATGAGGTGTGTATCGCGGGTCACCCAGTGCATTTCGGAAGATTCTGTCATGCGGGTCCCCAGGCTGTACCATTCAAAGTCCACTATAGTGATGACATACAAGCCCGCGGGGTGGGGTGGGGGTAGAGGCACTAGGGAGATTCTACATTAATGTTGGCGTGCGACCCTTCGCTGATTGACCGATGGCGAACCTTTCGATAGCTATAAGCCTGCCTGTCCACAGTTCTCAGATGGGGTGAGAGGAATCTGTTTGTCAACGAAAGGGTTAAACACAGAGTTTCTCTTTTTAAGAAGACAGTGCATAGCTCTTGACGTGAACGGAACATTTTTCTCAGAGCCTGAGTTCTTTCTTTCTTACTTGCTTTCGTCTATTTTCCACTATAATGAATTAAAAAGAGGCGTACAGTTGTCTGTTTATCTACCGAAATGGCTGTCTGAAACTGAAATTGAAAAGATATCTACTGGAATTATAGAAAGCACAAAGCATCTTTTTATGTCAAAGCTTTAGTTCTACTTTACTGTATGATCTCTGCGTTTTATGAAGATTAGGACCTTGACCGACCGACACAGAACTATCGATTTTGCAGTTTTCCCGGATCTGAGCGTGTGTACAACATGCAATATTTTATTAACATTGATGACAATCATCACTACGATACTGTTGTATGTGAATCTTATGTCTGTTTGGAAATAATTATGGAAATAAGAAGAAAACATCTTACTAAAGATAGCTAGACTTATTAAACATGTCTGTGACTATAATACAAGCTCACAATTAATGTGGATCAATAGATGTATTTTTTTAGGAAGTCGTTGTGACCTGTGCCTCCCCTCCACCAACCCCACCCACCCCGGTTAATTTGAATGCTTAAAGCAGATTACTGCTATTCGACCAATATATGCTTGTCAGAGTCGTGGAGCTTCTAGAAAACGAGTTCGTTTCGCCAGACGAAATGTTCGATTTCCCGCCATCCTTTAGTCGCACTCAACATATTTTCACCTCCCTCTTTTCCTCCTCCATCTCCCCCATCTTTTTCTTTGCCTCCCCGTTCTTGCACTGCTATGCTCCTGTCTCTTTTAGTTTGAGGACTGATATGTTTGTGATCCTGTTCGCGATTCTAGGTTCTTTTCTTGAGGTTATGAATAAACCATGCCTTTCCTATCTGTGGCTTAAGAAAATGACAAGCCCGAACAAGACTGTCGTATAATGTTGTACTCAGACTTGTGGCGCTTTCCATGGCATTTTTTTTCTCTCTCTCTCTGCACCCTCTGGTACGGTCCCCGCTCTCCTCCCATCCTCCGTGTCTTTCTCTGCGGCGTGCTCCCGAGTACTGACTGTAGGTCGCTTGGTGTATTGGGCGGATGCTGTCAAGAGGCAGCTCTGTAGTGGCAGAACTGGGCTGCGCTGCTACAGGAAAAAGTTTGTTCATGTTTACAGAAGCCCGGCCGGTGTTGTGGCTGGCAGACAGAGTATGACACGACCCCGTTGACTTGCTGCCATGACACTCATCCCCACTCACACCTTTCTCAGGGTCTCCCTCCCGGTCCCTCACCTCATCCACTGCTCAGTGAAGGACGCAGACTATGAAATGTATAGACTGAGAACGATGTTTGCAAATGTTCTTACATAAAATTAGCTGGTTAGACATGTGTAGGCATACCGAGGAATGTCTTTTCTTTCTCTATTCCCTTCCTTCTTCTCTCTCTCTCTATCAGCTGTCTCCCCCTTTCCCACTAATAATCTGTTGTCTGTTTTCTCGCCGTGCCTAATGTTAACGACATATAAACACTTTTCCTACAGGCAGTCTAATGGCCTCACAGTGAAACGCGTATTTGTTTAATGGAAAGTAATTATATAACAGCTCTTTTAAAAAAAACGCTTGAAGTGTCTGATATGCCTATACAGGCGCACACAAGTCATTTTTATTTAGCAATTTTCATTGCACCAAAACAAGCACAATGGTAAGCAAGTGATCAGGAAAGGCAGGCAACAAACTTAACAGATGTTTGAAATGGGAAATAAAATGGCCTGACATTTAAAAAATAAAACCCACACACTCACCAAGAATTGTAGATTCACAATGACCAGAGAAGACGACGTTGTAACACAAAGACCACAGTGTGCGAAAGCCGTTTTTTTTTTAATGGTAAAATTTGTAGCCATAGACTGTTGTGAAGTCAGTGTCAATAGCTGTTCTGTGCCATTTCGAGCGAAAAATTTCTTTCTGAAGGACACCAGCCATCTGCACCCTTTGGTCAGAATGCAACAGTCCGCACTAGTCTTGTTGGCTCACTACAGAATTGACTGCATTAGTCCTGTCGAAACAGTGTACACATGCTCCTATAAACAGCAGGTATCCCAGAACGCCACAGACTGATCTATCGCTTAATCACTACTTGACTTGACTGGCTGACGGATTGCTGGTCTGTTTGATAGGGTGGTTGACAGATGACTAGAAGTATTAAGAATAAATCGATGAAGACTTACATACTGTATAATACCTAGAACGATATATAAACCGGTGGAGGATAAATGGATCGACTGGTTACATGCAAATCCAAGTGTCCAGTGTGGTTTGTTTTAAAAAAAACGCCCTGCCCGTGCCTTTGCATGTTGCCGGTGACTTTAGGAAGTCACAGGCAAAGGACACGTTTTGCTATAGGCGCAAAGTCAGCAATTATTTTGCTTCGTTTTTATATTCGCGAAAGGAAAAATTTAATTAAAACTGACCCATATGGCTTTAAAATGACAGGAAGAATTCATTGCCTGGAGCTTCTCCCATGATTGTGATTCTCCTCTAAGTTACTGGCTAAAAAACTTGAGCTACCTGACGATAGGCCCATGCGCGAGCGAAGACTAGATCGATTGGTTAAGTAACCGACTGATTGAATGTTGGCTGTAATAATACACGAATGGATGAAGGACATATCGACTGGTTAAGTAACTGATTGGCTGAACAGTGGCCATAACGATTATGTGATCGCTTATTTGCGCGGTGCCTCCCAGCCACAAAAGCACCAATCCGAAACGGCCAAGGAATTAACCAGCGGACATTAGCAATGTATAGAAATTGGCGAACTCCATTCCCTCCGGAAATCTGGACGTTCCTGCTAGTCTTTTCCGGTTCCTCGCTGACAGAAAAGATTCTCTCGACAACCCGACCGGTGGCTTCGCTCGCCATGCCCGAGTTATCAAATTATACTGAATTTGCTTTCGACGGCACCAGAAAGGGCTTCATGCTCCAGTTAGGGACTCACAAAGCACAAGAAAAGCTGCTTCGTATCAGACAGTCGGAAATGCATTTGCGTTCACTGGCGCGTGAAATTCAATAAAATGATTGATCGGAGAAAGAAGCTTTTGCGGAGAAGGATTAATTAGCGCAAAGTTCTGCAACTCAGCCAGGCAGCAAACAAGGGAGGAAATGTACAGTCCGCTCTGGCCAGTAGGTACTAATAAGCTGCAGAAATACTTCTGCATTGCTTGATTCTGTTAACGTAGTGCCAATCGATCTCTCACAAGCGGTGTAGTCAGTTCTTTCTACTCAGAAAGGCAAGGAGTCTTCATCATCACTATTCTCATCGTCGTCAAAATCGTTATCGTTTTCAGCCATCGACGTAAACACACCCAGCCAAAAATGGTCTCACGGTTTAGCCCAGGCCACAGGTACGTATAGATGCTGGTTTGTAAAGTGAGTTTTAAAAAAATGTGAGTTTTTAAACTATACATCGGTCCTTGTCCAATACTTTAGGTTTGTTGCGCCTTTAATTAACGTAAAACGAGCACACAACAGCAACCACACTATCTGTTTCACGTGTTTGTTCTTTTTACTTTGGGGCAGGTTGGGTTTTTTCTGGTTTCGTTGTTGTCTTTTACCTTGCTTCAGATGCTGGAGTGATGAACACCACACATCAGGCTTTGTGATCTCATCTGAAAGAGACTTTAGCTTCTGCTGTTTTCTTGTTATATATAGCCAACTTTTCGTGCTTTGTCGACTTTTTAAACAGGACCTTTACCAAAAGGTTTAGGTATTACCCAGTCGTGTAAATCCCGTAATGCAAAATGTGTTAAAACCCCCTAACAGTTATTACAAACACAAAAGGACTGAAATGAAATTCAAATACTCTATCATAATGTATAATATCTAGAATTACGAAAGTCACAAGAAAAAACATACGGCTCTAATTATTGTAAACTCTGACTGTATTTGCATTCCAGGCTACCACAAGCACGCGGAAAAGGTGGCGAAAAGGCAAGAGTTCTTAAGGACCTCTGACTTGATCTCTGAAGTATTTTTGGTAACGAAGCAACCTTAAAGCCAAGTGCCCCTCTGAGGAGGAAAGGTTGGCGGGGTTGGGATGGGAGGGGGTCGAATAAGGGGCAAGCAATCTACCAGGTAAAGACATTCCGATGGCCACACTGTGAAATGTCTTCGTGACAGAGGTAAAAGGTTAGGGAGGTGTTGTACTCGCTGACCTTTGGCTGAGTTATGCACGGCACCTGTTAGTGAGCATGAGAACACGCGGCTGGGGACGAGTCCTATGAGAACTTCGTGTTTCAAATATCCACAGGGGCCGCGGCCAGCCGGGCCACTCTCGTAGCTACAGTCCGGTCAACTTCTTGTATCACGCGGAATGTTTCTGTGTGCGTATGAACATGAGTGCTCGTGCATATGCGTGTACAACGTGAACGTACGTGTGTCTGTTTTTTTCTGCCCATTTGCGGACAGGCGCCATATACTAAGGTCCTGAGAAGCTTCGAGATTCAATCCACAGCACAGCGATTAGCGATCAAGAAAACACTTTATTAAAAAAAATTAGTACTTATTTTCGTTTAGATTTGTAACATTGCTGAACTTTTGATCATTATGGAGAATTAATCCAATACATGGCTTTTGCCTGATGGCGAGAGAATCTTTATCACATGACATCTTTTTTTCGGTTTCTTTCTTTTCTAAAGTTGTTTGCTGACGAAGCGCACCAAAGAATCTGAGGGACTGGTGTCTCATTGAATTTTCCACTAGCCCATGCAGGTAGTACTCTTTAGAGGGTGGAGCATATTTTTATTTCGGTAGCATATTGAAGAATCACTACTGGAGCAGTCTGCCCCACGGCGATAATGATTTACAATTTTTAGTGGTCCCTCAAGATTTACAGATTCATAGTGGCAATGGACCACCTGGCCAGCATATTTTCCCATCCCTGTCTATGGAAATCGCTATGAGATTCCATGGGAAAATCGAATATGTCCTGATTCGATCCTAGAATCGATTTAAAGATGGATGGATGGATGGATGGATGGATGGATGGATGGCACAAGTCCAAACATAAAATACGCACAAGCAAACACTATTTCAGGCATACATCAGATCGACAAATTCGCATGACAATTATGATACCAGACAGCCTGACAACTCAGACAGTAACGAGAATGGCAATGAATCCTGCAGATATAGCATAAAAGGAGCACGTGGATCGGGAAGGGACCACGAAAGACAATTAGTGTTCCAGGACGTTGTCCTTCAGCGTGTCAGGATTGTTTTAACGAGGGCAAGAACATTCATTTATTTACCTAATTACTGTGTCAGGTCCTAGGAAGGGTTCGGTTCTTTGATTGCCCGAGGCGTCTACAGACTTAGGATCGGACCTTTCAAGGCCCAGCGAAATCTAAAGGACTGTCGATGCCTTATTCTGATGGTGGCCTGGAATGGACCCCACGCCAGACGCCTCCTCTCCCCATCGGAATGTGCGGCTGAACGCACTGCAGTGAACTGTGGCTGTTTATTGGCGATTCGTTTTTCTACGCTTGAATCGCCAGTCTTCCTGCGTGCAGGATGTGGGCAGGGCTCTTCCTGAAACAGCAGGAAACCACGGTTGTACAAACCTGGCCCCGTATCACTTCTTACCGCGGTGTTGTCAGAGCACCGACAGATGGCTCGTGGTCTTCGGCCATGTTGCCTGTAGACTCTATGGCTGTAACCTGCGATGGATACATCTAAATATTTATAGAAAGACTACTTGGTGACAGAACATCTGCAGTTTTTGTTGTTGTTTATTTCTGATTTGGCTGTACAACTCCGTGTTTCCCAAACTCCTTCCAGGACACACGCCTACTTTTTTTTTAGACTGACCACAGTGCAGTGCTACTTCAGACACATTAAAACACGTGACTTTAATGCAAACACTTGTAAAAGAGACACCTGTGTACTGGTTGGTAGAAACCTGTAAGGGAGACACGCATAGATCTACTGGATGTGCATGAGACCCCCGGTAAGTGTATCGATCACAAGCAAACAGTAACGTTAATTTGTGAAAGTCACAAAAGGTGTTGACCTCTCCCCCTCAAAAAATAAATAAAAGCAATATTGTAGATTGAAATGAACATTTGGAAGGAGGGAAGGAAGGAGGGAAGGAAGGAGGGAAGGAAGGAAAGGAAGTAGACAGACAAATGGACAGAAGGACTGACGGACAAACAAACATAGGAAAATTCTATAAAAAAAAAAAGGTGCAGACTGTGAGAATGGAAGAAAAAAAATGGATACCACTGGGTGGTAGCAGACTTTCAAAAAAAAAGAAGAAAAAAGCAGAAAGGAAAAGAGAGGAAAGATTTTTTAAAAAGGTGCAACAGGGATGGGTGGGGGGAACTTTAAAAAGAACAAACCGTCAGAAAAGGAAAGAAAGAAAGTGTAGAAAAACGGAAGAACAGGAGGACTTAAAAATGGAGAAAGAAGCGCCAAGAAGGGAGAGAGAAAACAAAGACACCCCTTCCCATAAAAAGTCAAAACTGGGTAAAAGATACCAAAGCAATAAAAAGGGACGTAAGCGGGCTGAGTCTTTTCCCTTAGGGATTAATAAAAGACTTTAAAAAAGCCCGTTATCTGAGTCAGTAAAACAACAGCGACACACCACAGCCTCGAAGCTGGGCACTCGTTCCCGACTCCCTTCGACTCAGCTTCTCATTCTTACGACTGTTGAAAGGTCCCATAAGAAAGCTGCACTCGCTCACACAGCAAACGCATTCCAGAGTCACAAAATATGATTATCTAGCTGTGAGTGCTGACGTTGCCGCCATGATTTACAAGACCGCAACTGTTTCGCACTTGCCCAAACCTCGCTCGCCTCGCCGGCAGGCCCAAACGCTGCACAGCTTGAAATACGTCTCGGCGCGCCAAGCCGACACGAAAAAAAAAAAGGGGGTGGGGGATTTCTGAACCGTGCCTTATTTAACGAACAGTGAAAGACATTTAGAGAGAAAGAGAATGAAGGAGAAAGAGACGGACAGAGAGGCGGAGGCAAGAGGAAGGAAAAGAGGAAGAGAAGCGAGAAAAGGAAGGTTCCAGAGAGTCAGAAGCTGTGTCGTGTTTTCAGTGTCAGGCGCGTAGGCATTTACAGCCTCTTTTTACCAAAACTGCTCACATCATGTTAAGGAAAGAACCCATATTACGTGCTTTAAAAAAAAATCCCCTACTTTTCTTGATGACGTTTTAACATGTCTACTGATTAATATCGGGGATATTTTTTTTTAATGAAATGCATTGCTTGCTTGACAGATATTGATGTAGAAATGCACACAGATACATTATTTAAATGTTTTAAAACATTCTGGACAGCAGGTTTTAAAAATCCAGTGTATCCAGCACCACCGCCCAGAGAGCGCCGAAGAGAGCATATATTTATGCACACACCATTGATCGACTGCAAGATATTTCTAGATTAATGTTTAGTTTAGTTTTTAAACCTGACCGCTAAACCTGAACAGCTTCGCTCCTATGAAAGTTCTGTTATCCTTCATGTCTTGTCCCGTCCTCGTTCCTGTCATATGCTGTAGTATTATTCGTATGATATAATTTTGATAGTTGTCGAGTCGTGCTATACCATAGCATGACACACCATCTCCAGTCGCGATATGTCGTCTCTTTTATCTGATAGCTTTCACACATTGCTGTCATGTGAGATGAGCAAAGCAATCATATAACCTTTCATTAAGGATTAAGAACTTCACATATACACATATCTTTCTCTCTGGATATATATGAGTAAATATGAGACATTACTCCACAAAGAAAATTTTAAAACGTAAGTTTAGCAAGTTCGCCGATGTATTATTACTAGCGCAGGACACATGAATGGGACACCCGCGCGAGCTTCCTGACTGACAGGATGGACAGAAAAAAATAGGCCACCATTGGAAAACTTATTTTACTCGACTAACATGTTCAGTGGTACACCTCTTTCGATGGAAATATTGTTACAATACTTGATAGAGCTCTCACTTAAAAATGTGGAAAACGATCATTGTATTTTTGCGGAGAGGAATGTGAGATATTGCTCATTAACTGCGTCATATGCGCATGCAGGACAGAGTAGATAAATGCTCCTATCTGTCCGCCCGCATGTCTGTGGCTTTTCGATGGCTTACTCCCTAATTTCTGTTATTTCTCCTCCTTCCGCACTCATCTTCCGAAGCGCGCATTTGACGTCGACAGACTCGCCGTGGGAGAGAACTGCCCAGGTGAGGAAAGAGGGACAACACCGGAGGCTAAATGAAGCGTTTAGTCAAAAGGAACCAGAACGTGGGCATTCTCTCTCTCTCTCTCTCTCTGGCGCGTGGTGAGCGCGAGGTTTTTGAGCGGCTGTTGAGGGCAGACCCGAGGCCCAAGTGGGCGGAGTTTTCCCGGTATGCACGTGCAACTCAGTTTTCGTTAACAGAGCAGAGAAGGAGAGCAGCAACAACTTCCAACTCGCTGTCGATCGATTGGGAGAGCGCAGCGGCTGATACTGACTGTTGGAAGTGTTCCCCCCACCCCCACCATATTCCCTTCCTTGTCCGGCCATCCCACCACCCCTCCCTTGCCGTGTCAAGCGCTGCTAACGATAATCTGTATGATGTCTGATGTAGCTGAAGTGCTTCTCGTGTTATTTGACGCGTTTCATAGTTTCATTTGTGGACGAATGCCATTCTGTGACAACTGTTGTCTTTCCTCGCTGAAGAAATAACGATGGGAAGGAAGACAGAAAGAAAACACAGATGAAAGCACTGGAAACAATCGACCAAAGGAATATGTGAAGTAACCAAGCCGTCGTGTGTTCATGCGAGCAACAAAGTAATTAAACAATTGTTGAAGTCTGTCCCGGTGCGGTGATGCATAGCAGAGCCTTCAGCTTTCGGCGATTACCGTCTTCCTTGCATGACGCTGCTTGTGTAACCTGGAGGGAGAAAACATTTTTTCTTGAGCTGGTTTTTTTCCCATTTCTTTATTTCTTTTCCTTTTGGAGGTTGGGGTGGGGACAGGACCAGACATAGATAAGAAGGGCATGCATGCCTTTCGTACTAAGTCTGACGTCACACACGCACAGTGCTTCATAAAGAACGCCACATTCTTCCGTACAAACAGATGTCAATGGTTTGAGAAAAGTAGAAGTATTTTTATTCCTGCATAACAAGCAAAATAAAGCCGAAGATTAAGCGACACTGAGTGAAAGGCGAAGGGAACTGAAAGTGAGGACGCCAGCAACCTCCAAGCAACCCCCCCACCCCACACACACACCATTTCCCCCAACCCTTTTAAAAGGAACCGTTGAGGAAACATTGCACAGGTTCTGCACCAGTAGGAAGCAAAATTGGCTAAGGATGTCAGTCATCGAAATAGATCAAAACGTTATCAGTTAGACAGCATCATAGATCACAAGGAGACAGTCCGACAGGCAAAAAGGATCCAAGCCCAAACACGAAGTCAGTAAAATGGAACAGAAAGTAGGACAGTAAAACAGGCATAATTTAACGACGGACGGAAGGACGGGAGGACGGACGGACGAAAAGCAGGAAGGTAGGCACGCAGGCGTGCAGGAGGGAAAACAAGGTTTAACTCTTATTTCTTCTTCGAGTTTTCAGTTGCTCCGGTTGAATGATAGAACGCATCACATGATACTCTCAGAAGGTAAAAGTCTATAACAACGTTAGAAGAGAAGAAAATATGGCATGGCCAACCACTTGAGACTGAAAGAATTAAAGGAGGCAAAAATATTGTTTAATATCTCCTTTCTTTTTGTCCGTCCTTCCCTTCTTTCTTTTCAGTGGAACAATGTTTGACACACCATCTTGATATCTGTCTTATAAAAAGAAAAATAATAACAACGCAAACTTATACAACGCTGTATTCCAACTGATGTGGGCAATGGGCGCTGTACAAAACCAGTAAACCAATAGGTAAAAACAATGACGCTACAAAAGACCACGAAACACACACACACACACACACATGCACGCACACACACATGCACGCACGCACACACACATGCACACACACACACGCACGCACATACACACGCGCACGCACACACATGCACGCACACACACATGCACGCACGCACGCACGCACACACACACGCACGCACATACACACGCGCACGCACACACACACGCACGCACACACACACGCACGCACGCACGCACACACATGCACGCACACACACACACAAAAGATGGAACCACTATTTTAAAATGAAGGTAACAATTTCAAACGGTCTAAATAAGAAAGTTGAAACATCTAAATGAGCAAACAGAAATCGATAAAGACAATTAGAAAGATAAAAGATGAACACATTCTGGTTAAGAGACAAAATGAGCTCACAAAAGGCCAGCGTACTGAGTCTTAGAAAGGTGAGTCTCTATGGAATTTTTGTTTGTTTTTGTTTTTGTTAAAGTGTTGATGTTGGTGAAGTTATGGATCTGAGATGGCAGGGCATTTCATTGTTTGGAAGCGCAGAAAGCTAAGGGTGTCTCGCCAATCGATTTTGTTCCAAGCCTCCGGTAGTCTAGTGTCGGATGTAGATCGAAGCTGCCGATACGTGGTTTAAGAAAGGTTCAGAGAAATACCAGGGACAGGAGCTAGAGAGGAAGTTATGACAGAGGGCAGATAGTTCATACTCAATGCGTGCTTTAACCGGGACCCAGTGGAGTGACGTGATAAGATTATCTTTAGTAAGTTTGTGCTATCATTATTAAAAAGACGATCGATACGTAACAACTTCTGACAATTAACATAGGATGCGTTACAAAGTCCGATACATAACAACGTCCTATACATAGCAACGTATGATGAGTAACAACATAGGATACGTAACATCTGGATTTGTGTCTCACTAAGAGAAGCAGAAGACTTTTAGTACAGAGCGCATTGCTGTACATTATTGCAATCCTTTTTCTTTATTCATCTACTTATTCTCCCATCAAGCTACCTTTTTTCTTTTATCGTATTTATTTATTGCCGCCCGTTTGAGAAGCTGTCAGGTACACAAACTCCCTGCTGGGGAATCCTCAGGTGCAGGCTACACAGTGCGTTGTGTTTGCTGGCAGAAATACTGATAAAACTAAATGCATCAGCAAATAGGAACTATTTTGTGTAGCGGAGGAGTCTGGTAACGTTCAGGATAAGGCTTCACCATACTTGACACCTTTTTTTAAACAATGACTTCGGGTGTTTGAACAATTTATAGGTGTTTCTTCCCCATCACGTGATGCAAAAGGGGGTATGTTCACGTTGTCAAAAGTGGTCATTCTTAACTGAATTAACGAGAAAAATAAAATAAACAATATTAAAATAATGACATTTCTGTAATATATTTGAAATCTCATGCCTAAATCTAAATAGGACGTAGCCCAGATTTGTGACTCTAAGCTCACACTGAAAACATGTTTACGCATAATATTTGGTATTGTCACTTATTCAGTTGACTTATCTTACTTTTTGTATAAACGTTTCCATCTTCACGCAATTATTCAGTCACTAAATAAAAGCAAAACAGTCTCTTCTTTTTCCTTGTTTTCCTGCTTTTGAATCTGCCGTAGCAATGTAATAAATGTCCCACATTAATCGCCTCACTCATCCTCTGAAAATCTCAGTGACTTCGACTGTTAGCAACATTTCCCGTGATAAGTATCCTTTTTGGTACGTTTCTCGCTATTTGAAATAAAGAAATATTTAGTTGACTTTTGTCAGCAATAAAACAAGGACGTTCTCAAACAGGCCTGTCCTACCCTGACGAATGACATTCTACGCCGAGCATGGCCATGTGTAAACACGTGAATGAAAGGTCCGTTTCCGAGAACTGGGACAAACATTCATCAAGTTGAGATAGGCCTTTAAAATGTCAGGGTTTCGTCGTCGCCTGTTCTAATGCTGATGATTACAATGCGACTTTCGGATCAATACACGAGTAAGCACTTTTAAACCACTAAACAAACAATCAAATAAATAATAAACATTTCATATCATTGGTGGCTAGATGTGGGTGTTAATGGTGACTAGATGTATTCTAGTGCATGGTGACTAGATGTAGGTGTTAATGGTGACTAGACGTATTCTAGTGGTGACTAGATGTAGGTGTTAATGATGACTAGATATATTCTAGTGGTGACTAGATGCACGTGTCAATGGTGACTAGATATATTCTAGTGGTGACTAGATGCACGTGTCAATGGTGACTAGATGTATTCTAGTGGTGACTAGATGTATTCTAGTGGTGACTAGATGTATTCTAGTGGTGACTAGATGCACGTGCTAAAGGTGACTAGATGCATTCTAGTGGTGACAAGATGTATGTGTTGATGGTGATTATGTGTATTCAAGTGGTGACTAGATGTGTATGATTCTCTGCAAAGCCCAAAGAGAATTTGGGTTACGGATGTAAACAAGAAAAAAGCACAGAGAAAGGACAAACATACGGCAGATGTACTCAGTGTGATTCACACAATTTGCAGCGACTTTGGCCATCGCCCATCTGTTTAAACCACAAGCTAATCAGTCACTGACTATAGAAAAGAACACACTGAATGGATTACTTCACAATCATGATACTTAGAAAAATATTTCTCCTATCCTTTCCAAGACAGCTTCCGCCCACTCATTCACTCACGCACCCAAGCATACGCGTGCGTGAATGCACTCCTAGGAGGTGATGGGGAATACAAAAAGGAAAAGCCGTAGCGTGGATAACTACATACACTGGGCCAGGACAGGGCACGAAGACAAAATCAACACTTCAACCCCTTCATCACGATTGAACAGAAACGAGCAAAACAAAAATACAGGTAAGAAAGAAATCACATTGAAAAAAAACTTATCTGAGAGGAACAGAAGCACATGTTGCAAGTACGAAGAGGTAACCTTTAAGGACAGTGATACCGATTCAGAAAGGACAGGGACTATACGCCAAACAAAACCTTTAAAAAGACTACAGATCTATGCTTTGATACTTCAGCATGGCTTCGTGACCGTCCGTGCAACAGTCACTGACGGGGTGTAGTCTGCTGGCAGGTGCTCCTGGGGTCGCTAGCGGCGAGAACAGACGAAAAGCACTCAGCGTGCGACTGACCTGGGAGGAGCTCCCCCCACGGCCACGAGCAGAACGTGCCGCACAGCAAAGGTCGAGTGACGAACTGCGCGCAGAGGAGCAGAGCACAAGCACGCTGTTATCAGCAAGGCTTCCCCGACAGTCTCAAACAATACCTGGAGAACAATGCTGTCTGCCTCTGGCCTACAGCTTGCCTGCTGAATGCTTGCTGTACGGAAAACCACGGATCCTCTGCCCCAAAATGTGCGTTTCCTCTTTCCGGGCAGAGCAAGGGGCGTTAATCGCAGTACAAAGACTTACGTACATTTCTGTTGTTCAACTTCAACTGTCGGTCGCTGTCTTCTTGACCTCTAATGTCCCGTATGTCCTCCCTCTTTCTTGACCTATGACTTGCCCCTTCTCGCCAACACCCATTCATCCATATCTTTGCCACAAGTGAGTAAACCAGACAAATGTAATAAATATCTTTGAAATAAAGTTCTTTACACAACTATTTTTCTGTTTTTTTTTCTGCGATTCACTCTTTCGCTTGTACACGCCGAGACGCACGTGCACAAAACACGCACCCAGTCGCAAAGAATTCACCTACACACTGCGCTCACATAAAAACAGGGACAGAGGAACAGTTTCTCCTCCTAGTCTTCACTCTCCCTCCACAGAAACGTTGCAAGAGATGGATACAGATGACACTTCGAGGAGGAATGTTGTTTATTTAAAACTGTTTAAATTTAGTTTTGCTGTTTAGAAGAAAACAATCAGTATAATCTATCTTGACAGGATTGTTTTGTTCTTTTTGTACCTGAAAAAAAAGCGAGAACTGAAACGGAAAAGTATACAAATTCACGGTAAGGAGAGATAGCTCAGAACCGTAGAATAAACTATCCCCTAGAGGCACGTGGAATTGTCAGCAGAAACTGTCTATAGGAGCTGGGAGAAAAGCAGAGATTGATACTTGAACTACACAGAACAATAATGGTGACTTATGGTCAAGAGAACAACCGGACATCATACGGAGGAAAAAATTAAAATATTCCTAGCTATATAATTATCTGACAGCTAGCCTACTTTCTTCCTCGTTGACATGGGTTTTCTTAAATTGAAACTCACGGGAAAACACAAGGCGCTTACACATTTATGAATAATTTAGTTATGAAGTTTCTTTTCTATGAAGTGTCTTTTTTTCTTTTATTGATCGGTAGGGAAAAGCTTCGCAGCCACAGCAGGCAGACAGACTGGAGAAGTGAAGGGCGCACCATATTCAGGAGCGATGACTAGGATGGAATGGCGGAAAGCCAACGATAGGACAGCAAACATTGGAGAACATGAACGTATGCCTATACCAACTCCCTCGCTGTGACACTAGCACACACGCATTGATATTCAAGCAGCCATCTCCACATACATCTTTATCATTTGCGCAAAATCTGCTGTAGCTAGTTGTTCAATTCACGCTCGCGTGCACATCGTGCATAATACTACCATCTGTTTCGCTGCCTCGGTGGTCTAGTGGTTAAGGCGTCCAGTTTCCGAGGCGGGAGGTCGGTAGCTCGCGCCCAGGCCGAGTCATACCTAAGACTGACACTATAGGGACCAGTACTAGGACTGGTTGGCCTGATATCAGTATAATGTGAATGAGTGGGACTGAAGCTTGTGTCTCAAGCAACACGTACATCCTGGTATGCACTTGTTTGCGGCGGGACGTTAAAGCAACAAAAAACCAACCTATACCTCATTGCGTCGTGCAACTTTTAATCAGACTCTTCACATATGTTCTTTTCTGTCTTTCTTCCGGGGCACAGCACACACACACAGGCACGCGCGTGTCCCCCCCCCAAAAAAAATCCATAAACAAGTAGTTGGGACACTTAAAGACCGCAATGTCTATGACGCAGTCTGTCTGGTAAAGTTTTCCCTTAAAGAGATTGAATGTCCAAGGCAGAAAATATTGACCTTGAAGCCAAGAATGAAGACGTGTTAAAAACAATCAACAAAAGTTGCCAATTCCTTATTAGGGCAAGTAGTAGTTTAGCCCCACCCCCACCCCGTTCTCTTCAAGCTAAAATATTTCTAGATTTGTGATGTGATTGTATTCTCGGCGTTGTATCTGATTTCAATTCTCGCTTCCTGTGGGTCATATACCAAAAGCCCCGTCTTTCAGGATTTCGTCTTCTCAAATCGAGGCTAGGGCTGAGAAAGAATAAAGAGGAAGGTAAAGAGAGGAAAACAAAGAGGGAAACGAGAAGGGTGTTGTCGTTTTCGATAATAATTCTCTGCAATATCTTGGCGAGGAACTTGGAACGGGCTGTACTGAGTCTCGCTTTCGGAACGAATAAACCAACTCACGCAAACACGTAGAAAAATAGACAGCAAATTGTTTGACTAATAGGAATTGCGAAGTTTATTTTCATTCCATAACCACTCCTTTGTTTTCCTTATAAAAAGTGACCGTCTTCACTCTTTTCGTCCTTGAGTCTGGTTTTTTTTTCGCGGTCAGTCCTGACAACGGAAAATGCTGTCCATGGACAAGTCCTGCGTGACGTGGCGAGATTTACCGGCATGCACCGCAGGTGTACAGTTCGCCGTGACTGGCAGTAATGAGGGAGCTGATCTATGAGAAAGCGGCTTTCACTCCCCGCACGATCTTATACGCTTGCTGACATGAAAATCTAATACCGATGAAATTTCTGTTCGTTCTGTGAGTCAGAACTCAATTCCATGCGACATCTTGCAGATTGCAAAAATCAGTGTTGTATAGCGTCTTGCAATCACAGAAAGCTGTATAACTCACAAGGTTAAAAGGAAAATTATTATTTTGACTGCGCTTGAGTATAGGACAACGTTCGACAACTTTTAATGCAATGCAAATAGGAACAGTTGTTCAGATCTGGACTGGACCACTGTTGCCATGGAGTTTAGCTGTCAGAAATATATGCTGCGCCGAATTTATAATTAAAGAGCCAAGACACAACTTGTATTTAACTGACTTTCTGACGCTCAGAGCCACCTTCTATTCATAGATTGGGATGAAGTTAAAATCACGCCCAAAACTCGCATTTCTGAAGAGAATGCCAGCCGCTGTGTTGGTCTTTCCTGAGACTGAAATATAAATGAGTCTTACGAGTGACGTCACAATGCCAATACTACTGAGGTCAGCAAACAAAACACAGGCAAGTTGTAAACCGATCGATCATAGGGTCCTTTCTTTTTACAACTTTCATAACTCAGAAAATAAAAGGAAAGCGCCTTCAGTGCCAAAAGTTGAATGGAAAAGCCAGGAAATCATCCAAAATGCAGTGAGGCAACTCCCGACGACAAAAACGACCGAGCGCTTCAGGTCATAGACCGTTCGAAGCCCGTGAAATTTGGAATGGAAAACGGTTTGCGTTTTGTGTTCAAAGATCCATGCTAGCGGCACACAGCGTCGCTTACTCGCATTTCTGCCAGTACCCGTGGGGATCTGTTAAATGGATGGTCAGCTGAGGTCTGTCGAATTTTTTTTTTGCTTAGCTGTGACATCATCGACAGGACACAATAGCCGCCACTGTACCTCCGCAGCGTCCGATATCCTGGGAGCAATTGTAACCAAACTGGTTTTTTTTTTTGCAATGAACCTCCACAGTGTCCGAAATTTTAGAGCAGTTGTAACCAAACTGTTCTTTTGCAAGCCGAAATATCAAGTGGAGATGATTCACAACAGACAGCGAAATGAACAACGGGGTTAACTGGTCTTTTATGCACAGTCATGAGTAACGCTCTGAAACAGTTTTACGGCCTAATTTATTTGGCTTGTAAGTCTACATAGGTGTGCTAGTGTTGCGTGCGTTCACGCCTCTGTGTGTGTGTGTGGGGGGGGGGGTGCGCTTGCTTGTGTGTGTGTTTTTGTGTAAGTGCGCGCTAAGGTTTAATTTCATTATTTATTATAATAATAAGAAGAAAAAAAGAGAGTAGCATTCGGTGTGGGGGTGGGGGTGACAGAATATATCTTGAACAGGGGGAGTAATACCTTACATTTCCACAGGCTATTTTCTGAGTTTCAAACCTTCTGTTATGTACATTGCAACTTTAAATTACTCTGCTCTTCGAAGATTAAGGCATAACAGCTGGACCATACCTTGTGTGTGTGTGTGAGAGAGAGAGAAAGAAAGAGAGAGAGTGAAAGAGTTTGTGTATGTGTGTACCTGTGTACCTGAGTGCGGCTGCGTGCATGCGTGTACTGGAATGATAACGTGCCAGTGACGTGGCCAAAGCCCTGGCGTGTGTGGTGCTCAGCGACAAGTTCTCTTTATAGCCCCAAACACTACCAGGCGTCAGGACACGGTAAATAACAGTGCCTACTTCGACTCGACTCCCTCCGTGCCACCAAGCAGCCGTGTTGAAAGTCCTTTTTTGCCGAACCCCTAAGCTTTCCATTCATGCACCACAATGCCCATTCGCTGGCACCAGGCACCCAGCAAGAAGGTCTTTATCTAATGGAGTGAGCCTTTAATAACATCTGACTTTCTCAATGCGGCGTCAAGTCTGTTAAAGAGAGACCTGGCCAAGCCAGAGTTTTCGGCTATTGACAAGAGAAGAAATGAACTCCGTTCAGCATTCGGGGCGCGCGGAATAGCTTATATAAGGACAGGTCTGCTCCCCGTCGAATTTTCAGCGACCGTTTGCTTTCCACGATTGCTTTTCATACAGCACCAGAGAAGTGCAAAGCAATGTCGGGTGCACCTAGCAAACAAGCTTTCCGGCCACGGCACGGCGCGGACAGGACAACATTTAGAGCTGCAATGAAAACGAAACGCCTACGCCGAGCTGGACTTCATCTTCTCGTCCCGCGGGACGTCACGGACCCTTGACAACACGTGAGCTGTGCACGTGCGCCCTACAGTCGAGTGACACATCATACAGCGTTTGATTTTCGTTACGCACGAGCACGCACAAGCACACAAATAAATATGCAGATAGAAAGAAAGAAACAGAAATTTATGTGAAAGAGACCACACGTTAGGCGGAGACAGACAGACAGACAGACAGACAGACAGACAGACAGACAGACAGACAGACAGACAGACAGACAGACAGACAGACAGACAGACGAGAAGAGAGATATGGCGAAGGAGAGTAAAATCAAGAGCGTGGAGTGGGAGACAAGCAAAGAGGAAGAGAGAGGGAAGGTTAGAGACGAAAGTCAGAGGGCGGGGGTAGCGTGAATGGGAGAGCTCCATGAATGAGATTTGTTTGTGTGAGTAAGAAAGGGCCGAGCCGCATCAGGGAAGGCGCTGGGGTCTAACATTCGTGCGTTAGAGGGGCGCAGAGGTCATCATAGCGTAACCCGCTTACTCTAATCCCCTTCTTTCGGCCGCCCTGCTGACTTGATAGTTCTGGCCGTCTGCTTTCACGCGTCGATCACTTCGCGTGACGTCGCCGTGGTTACTGAGCATGTGACTGCGCATGCGCTGCAATGGCCGAGGAGACAATTTCTCTGCCTAAGCTACAGTTAGCATCAAAGATTAACTGCCCCTGTCAGACAGTCATGCAATTGTAGAATAAAGACAAACCAACCAGCGAGCGAGACGGACGGTTGCGTGGCTCTTCCACTTTATGGGCTTTTCAAAAGTAGACAAGTGAGGAGCAGACAGGACGGCAAGGGGGTGGGGGTGAGGGTGGGGAGCGGGGTAAACTGACAAAGTGATTGATTAAATGGTGGAGCCTCGTGTAAGGACATAGTTCCTGAATAGTCGGTACTTATGGCGCTTGGATGTAGCGTTAACAAGGAATGTATGTAGGATGATACAGGGTAGTTGTGACGGCTTGAAACCAAGCAAACGCTGCCAACATTGAAGGTGCGAGAGAGAGAGAGAGAGAAAAAGGAGAGAACGAGCGCTGAAGAACAATGGCAAAGTCTATAAGGACGGTAACAACTGGATTAGGTGGTGAAAGTGGTATTTGTGGTGGTGGGCGGCGGTGGTGGTGGTGGTGAAAGTGGTATTTGTGGTGGTGGGCGGCGGTGGTGGTGGTGGTGAAAGTGGTATTTGTGGTGGTGGGCGGTGGTAGTGGAGGAGGACGACGACGAAAGACGAATAACCATCCCTCAAAAAAAGATGTAGCAGTAGAATATAATATGGCAGGGGTGTGCGAACCTCGTGTTGTACCTGTTTCGGCAGAAACCATGGTGTCTTATCACCACCATTATCATTGTCACGTACATGCAGCCTTGGAGACTATTGAGGACTTGGCAACAGCTTTCTCCATTTCTCTGTATCCTCTGCCAGTCTGTGGGATTCTGCAAACGTGAGATCAATCCTCTCTTGGACGCTGTTTTCCCATTGCTTTTTCTTTCTGCCTCTCCCTCTTCCTCCCGGTTCTGTGCCTCGCAGAGTGGTTTTTACAAGTCCTGATGATCTCGACGTGTGCCCGTACCATTTTAATTTCTCTTTCTCGCAGCGAACCGCTTGTCTTGCCTCACTGGTGAAGTGGCCTTTGCACGAGATTGAAGGACCTTTCCGAAACAGCTCATCTCTATGGCTTGAATCCGCTGCAGATCGGCTGTCAGGGCCCATGTTTCACAAGCATAGAGAAAGATGGAGATGAATAGGGCGCGCATCAGTCTGATCTTGGAACCGATAAGTCTCACCTTCGTGTCTTGTACTCTTTTGTAAATCCTGTCTTCAGATAATCTTGTTGTTTAAACACAATATTCAAAGAGAACTCAGACAGGTCAGATGATTCCGAGCATTCCTACGACGTGCAGGCGGGGGAACGTGTGTGCGTGTGTTTGTGTTTAGGCCCTATAGACGTGCATGGGTGCGTCTGCTTGCGTGTAACAGTGAGCGAGCAAGAAAAGTTTTCTTTTAATAACATGCGCAGGCACACTTCAGACTGACAGTCTTGACATCATGCCATCACGTCATCACGACCTGGACTTAAATTGACGTTATCCTGATTGTCGGGGCTGTGTGCCTGGGGCTTGGCCTGACCCGAAAACAAAGCTGAGCTGTCACGGCAAGGATGAGGAGGGTCAATGAAGTGCAGTGCCCACAGCGTCGCCATTTTATCTCAGGTATGACGGGATTAAAGGCGACAAGCAAACTCAGGGATGACAGGATTAAAGGCGACAACCAAACGCCCCCAGCCACCCCCACCCCCACAAAAAAACTAACCGCTGTCTCAGAACAAAAGTAAGGGAGGCGAGTGAGGAAAAAGAAAGAAAAAATAAAATGTTGCTAAAACCAGAAAAATGAGAAGCTAATGGCTGAGCGAACGCTATGGCACTCGATTGTGGGAAGCAACGTTAAGAGTAAAGATTGTGACAGATGAATGTTGGAGGCTAGAGGTGAATAAAGATTATGATATTCGAGTGTGAGAGAAGACGAAATGAGTATAAGATATTATACGCGCAAATGTACAGGACCACGGGGAGGGTAAAGGCCAAGACACATGAGCATCTACGGGCTGAGTAAGGGCTGTGACACAAGACCACGTGTCAACCCCGCATTTGACGCAGAAAGTCGAATCACGCTGGCTCGAACTTGACCGTGAACTGTGTGGAGGATAGCCCTTTGATCCATTCGGACTTCATCAAACAGCACGTGAAACGGATTGTGTGCCATTCTATTAAATCAGAAAAGGACGACAAACATGACACATCGATCAGCAGATATCGGATTTTCTCTCAAGCACAGCGATGAAAAACCAACATCTAGACCCACATTCACCAGGTAATCAGACTAAAAATGCGAAGCGGATCTCGCATACACCATTTCAGCGCCATTTGAAATACATAAAAAAGAAACAAAGAAACTGACAGATTTAAAGAAAGTTTTCTCACGTAAAAAAACGGTCTTAAACGAAAACTTAAACAAACAAACAAACAAGCAAAAGAACAAACTACCAAACCAAACCAGACCTACCCTTCCCCCCCCCCTCGAAAAAAGCTACAATCCCCAAGAGATTACAAATAACTGCATAACGAGACTCTAAATATTTTAAACACTAATTACAGTATTAAAGCAGGTGCTAAAATACGTGCTGCGTGTGTAAATAGCATGTCAGATGTGTGCTGTATGTGTTCTAAGTGTTCTTAGGATGCCCCTACTGGACTAAACGCTTGCAGCTGGAACACATTGACATTATCAGAACACCGTTGATACATTTTCTGGCCATTTTAACACTTTCAAGAACGCACACACGAACACTTTGACACTAGTTTAGCACCAACTCATCTAAAGCGTTCTAGATCAATGTGAATTGCGTTCTGTTCTGGTAACAAAATAAATGTTCTAACTTGAACACTTCAGTATTATACAATGAGATTATTTTCTGTCTAATATTCCTGGCTGAAAATTTGCGTTGATGAACGTACATCATCGGTTAATTTCGAAAGCATTTTAGTCGCACATTTTTTGGAGCATGTTGGAGAGACAATTTAGGTCTGTTGTTCTAAGAAGAGGTTCTATTCTCATCAACGTAAAATCCCCCCCCCCCCCCCAGCAGTGCTATGCACGCTGGAGGCGTCCACTTCATACCAGCAGGTTCGACTTGAAAACAGACTTTGGCTAGAATGTGATCTGTGTAGAGGACGCTGGACAAGCCAGAATTTCATTTTATGACCGAGGACGGATTGTATCGGTTTCTGTTTTTTCCTTTAAAAAAATACAAAAGTCCTCGAAGGGCCGTTCATCACATGAAATTTATGAGCATTTTTATGTATGCAAAGAAGATATTGATGGTCGTGCAACCTGGCCCAGGCCTAAAATAGAAAGTGGCATTTAAGGAGCCTGGAACACCCATGTGGCTCTAAACATAAGCCTTACCTCCGTACCACATAACCCTGCTGCATTCCCACGATGCACTCGCCGCCCTTTAAGTATGCACGCATGCGCACACGTGCGAGTGCAGTGTGGGTGTTGCTTAGCGATATAGTGACAGCTGGCAGTTGTTGCCTCCCTTTGCTGGAAGGGTTCACGCCCTTGTAGTGGAGCCGCAGCAGTGTGATCCCCTTGCGATTGTTTTTCCAAGCCATCTTCATGCAAAAACAGTTTGTCAGGTGCCTGCATGTGCAACCCACGAACTGTGCTGACCCCAGAAACACGGAGGTTGATCCTCCCTGGGTACAGAAGTGAGAACACCCACATCTCCACGCACATCTGCTGGCTGGATGGACAAAACCAAACCCAAGCAGACCAGGCAGGCGAAAAGCAGACAAACAAGCAGCATAGTTTTGCCATCAACATGCACCTTTCACCCGTGCTGAGTTTTTTTCCCCCTTCGGTATTTCTGTCGCCACACTTTAGGTACAGGAAGTCTGCCTGTTGTATGAAAATCTGGGAATAACACTCCATATATAAGTAAAATAACAGATCGAGCGATTTCCCTTTAACAATGGAAATCTGGGAGTGCTTTCTGTTGGTAATTACATCATACTTACTCTGACCCTGAATGCTCCTGAACTGCAGAGATTTGCTTCAGGATGGTCATAGTACTATGAGCATCATGCATAAAAAGCAATATATATATATAAGCCTCTATATCTATATATCTACGTAAGGAGAAAGAAATATATGGATATAAGAGAACACTATGTTAAAAGGCAATCTGTATAACGATATCAGTTGGTTTTTTGCGTAATGGAGAACAGCTTAAGACTTAAGAGGCCTATGCTCTAGAATAACACTGTATGCTTGCAGGCCCCCACAAAGGCACAAAGGTTAATTGGACCCTGGGAAAATGATGCACAAAGTACTCCTTAATGGCAAAATTCATGGATTATTTAACATTATTTAGCAGCATGTTTAACTCACGACCAGTAACGATTGAAAACAATGCAGATGGATTCTTAAAATGTTTTGAAGGTAACTGCTAAACCTTCACCTGCTGCAGGAAAATATGTGAGGACAACTCTGGCCAACAAACCCCGACTTACTTTACTCATTTCCGATGTTAGGTATATACAAAGCTTACGTTTTAGAATGGTGTAAGAAACTGGCAAGCATTTGTCATAAAGTGTTGCGATGTTCTGCGTCTTGTCACCGGCAAGTGATACCCTGTTTGTCGGACAATTTAGTATGCACTCTGCGCGAAAATATCCATTTCCTCTGAATAAACGTACATTTTCGAGCAATCCTAATTGAAGTAAAGCTTAACAGAATGCTGAAAGCAGAGGTCTTAATGGTTCTAAGCTTTCGTTTGAACATCATTCTTCTAGCAAGAGCCCCCTCCCCCGCCCTCTACGAGTGAGCCAAGCCTTTGACTATCGTATATACGCACTTATCGTGCACCAAACTGCGTTTATTGCTTACTGTGCACTGTAAGCCCATTTCCGTCGTGCAACTTAACAAGAAACATCAGGGAGAAAATTAAACTTTTAAGACAGCCAACAAAAAATATATATATATAATTGAACTCCATTTAGTGGCGACTGTTGCCAAATTTTATTTTTCTGTTGGTAACTGAGGACAGGTTGTGCTCGAAAAGGGAAGGGGGTGGGGGATGATGAACGATTTGGCATGCAGTTAATGAGGAGACTTGCCCCGCGCGTGCGATAGCGCGCTCAAACGACACCTACTAGCCCGATAATGTGACCATTATGCTGTGAGTGAACTCTCCTGTTGCAGACTTTGAAAGGTCGAAAGCTGCGAACCATTCCAAACCGCTGGCAGTCCTGCTGGGTGATAGTTTTCATTATGCATTCAACAGAAGAAGAGAAGAAGAGGAAAAACTATGAAAACATAGCTGCTTCTGCGTGCACGCAGACAATCGTTCCATATTCTGTGCAGCATATGCTGATGGTGTCCCATCCATCACGTTGTCAGATTTTTTTTAGAGAAATGTTTTGAAACAGTTTCAGAACGGCTTTCGTGGTCAAGAAAGGGGGTTGACTGTACTTGCTGGCTTAGACTAATGGAGTAGAACATTTTGCAGAAACTGAATCGGAGTCTGCAAGTCTGTTGCCAGCTCTGCCCAATCAATGATTGGCAGCTGTTGAGGGAGCTCGCAGAACAAGGAAAAATAACACAACACACACCTATTAACACACACACACACACGCATGCACGCACACACACATGCATGCACACCCATGCAATGACGCACGCACACCCATGAAATCACTCACGCACACACATGAACGCACACACACACACACACACGTTCCCTTAGAAAGGAAAAAAAAACTCACTGCGCATAGAATCTGAAATAGCTATAGTTACGTTAGGTCACCTTGGGTTTTCTTTATTACAGTCAATTGAAAATGTATGCCACATAAGAATGTGTGCGCGCCGCGCGTGTATGTGTGATGGTGTGTGTGTGTGTGTGTTTACGTTTCTGCATCCACAACTATCAGCCCTCCACCTCCTCCCTTCTCATGTGCATTCCTGTCGGTATCCACATCTTTATAGACAAGCATACAGAGATACATATCATACGTAGATATACCTATGCGTACGTATATACACACATACTTATCTCCTGTCGATAGCTCAGTGCTACAGCTTCGGACTCGGGCGTGGAAAGTCGTTAGATGAAATCCAGGTGTGGCCAAGGATTATAACCTGGAAGTAAACGTCATTCAGATTCCATGGCCATTTCTCTCAGAACATTAAACTGACTCCACACTTTCCACCGCACGGCAGCTGCTAGTTTCGGTACCTGTTTCACTGCATAACCTGTCAACGTGATCCCATCTCCCCCCCTCCCTCCAAGCCAAATCACTCCGGTGTGGAAGCACTGTCTCTCTAAAACGATAATTTCTAATAATTTTTTTTAATAAACATGGTA
Organism: Lanistes nyassanus; assembly: GCA_004794575.1. Lineage (NCBI taxonomy): Eukaryota > Metazoa > Mollusca > Gastropoda > Architaenioglossa > Ampullariidae > Lanistes > Lanistes nyassanus. The sequence goes on from SMGT01007683.1 coordinate 77,912, forward strand.
CGTTTTACTACAAGCTGTGGTTAGTAAAACCTTGGGATTTATTTTATGGAGGAGAAAACTGCTATTCAAATTTCTTTTTAAAAAGTGTGAAAACAATAAGTACAAAAATTGCTTTAGTAAATAATAATAATTGTGTCAAGGGAATTTTTTTGTATGAAACGTCACCATAACCATTATAATAGAATAAAATATACAAGCACAAAGTTTCAAACACTACTAAAATATCACCAAGCATTAAAGATATAGTAAAAAGACATGATGTGGTGGGCACGCATACAAAAATACTATTTTTACAGGTCCAGGCTGCAGAAATACTACTATAGTTACAAACTACGAAAAATAGGTTCAAGCCTTTAAATGAAAACGATACAAAGTCTGAACCCGATGGTTGTTTAAAAATATCGTAGTTTTTTTTTAATCTATGCAGTTTCAAATGAAAAAGAAATAAATTTTAACAGATTGAAACTTAAGAGAGTAAAATCTTTACTAATCTCAGATACTCCAACTTATTTTATATATATATAAATCTCAGATACTCCAACTTATTATATACATAAATCAGTCGAAGCGAAAAATGCAAAATTGGCTAAACTTATCAAGAACAGTAAGAATATCATTCGAAAGAAAGGAAATAGGTAAATCTCATGCATTTCGATTGTAATTTGTGATGGCCGATAACAAAAACTGGATGTTATTTTGGTGTGTTACTTGCATTCATGTCCTTTTCAACGTGCACGACAATCTACGGGACATTAAATATCTCACTTGAAAACTAATTTTAAACGCGCTTAAGAAATTGCACCATCATTTACCTTTCTTTTTCTTATCCTTTTAAATGTTCTGAGCCACAGAATTTTAGGGGCGCAGCTCGCATGGTGTAGCTCACTTTGCAACTGCACAGAATGGAGTCAGCAAGCACAGCGTCTGGTTTAATCTGCGTCACTCACGGTGACGACACCTCCAAGATGGGAACACTCAGCTACGCGACTAGGCAGTGCGCTGACTGTCGGAATTAGACAATGGCTATGGATACTAGTTTCATAGCTAGCAAGAAGACTGTCGAATGACTCGTCAAGTGGCTAGGAGATGTTGATAACGCATCTGATGAACGCTGTTGAGTAGAACAAGTTCAGATAAGGTTTTTGTTTAGAAGCCTCCGTTGTAGAAATCATTAATAACCGTAACATGATCTATGGCATCTGGAATGAAAGTCAGCTGTTAAATAAGTTATGACGGACTGACGTCGATGAAACACCGAGATAACAGAATTTCTCATCTCGTTCAGACAGACCATAAAAGGTAAGCTAAATGAAGCAGCCAGGTAGTGCTCCTGGTTAACTATATATAACAAATATAAGAATTGACCCAACTTCCTTAAATATAACTATATATAACAAATATAAGAATTGACCCAACTTCCTTAAATATAACTATATATAACAAATATAAGAATTGACCCAACTTCCTTAAATCAACAGAAAAAATGTGAGAGATGGGGAGAAGTCAAACACACATCTTTCGCTTCCCTCGCTGTCATCTTCGTAAGTCCCTGAAACAAGAAACAAGCACGCCCCTTTAGTATTGTATCTGAACGGTGTCCTACAAGCACTGAGTGTCGTATACGAATATAACTTGTTTTTTCCTGAGCACAGGTCAGCTTGTATCGCCATTACGGAGAAGAATGTTGCTATGTAGCCTCAGCTGCAGACATCTACAGCTGCTGTTGGATGTGAAAGTGCTTCTGAGGTATTTGTTTGACACAGATCTACAGCATTACTGGTGCCTAATCTAACAGCAACCTTTTTTTCTGCTCTGCGAGAGCAGAAACTTATCAAGGCCAGGAAAAATGCGTTTTAGCAGAAAAGAAACTCATATATAGATGCCAAAGTCCGACATTTATACAAGATGTTTGTGTTTTTCCTCTTTGAATAGCCACATATGTTTGGGTTGTATATGGAGCTTGGCGAGACACAAATCTTGATATATACAGATCAACAAAGACCAAATTTGTGTCGACTTTTTTTTTTAAAAGGTGAGCTTAATACGTTTAGAGAAAATATGCATCATTAAAATGAGTTATTCCCAGTCTTAAAGGTGGAATATGTGTTTATTAGGGTTATTCTGTATTTTTTTTTTACTTTTCTCTAAAATACTGACAAGATTTCACACAGAATATGGTGAAATTCATTTTCCAAGGTCTAAGAACAAGTAGCTTCTAAAATACTCGAAAAATCACAGTTAATCTTGTCTTGTGCCGAGAGGGTTATCACTAAGAAAAAGCATGAAATCTGCTGTCTGTTATGGCAACAACAACAACAACAACAGGACAATTGTGTCGCCTTAGAATTCACTATATAGCATATTAAACATATCAAAGCACCATATAAAGCAGAAAAATTGTGCTGTTTTAGACCTCATTAGATATGACAGTAATCCTGTTCAAACACTGTACCTAACTTTCCAAGCCCCAAATTAAATTATCTTGAGACTATAGGTGGACGAATCGATCAAGCAGACGATTTGCTAACACTAATTATAGACGAGAAATTTTTGTTTTCCTTTTGCCGTAAAATCTGTCCTTTTTGTTTACCTTGCGCGTGTCGGCATGTCACTGGCACTGCTGACTATTTATTTGAGGGAAAGATATCACAGACGTTTAAATATTTAAAGTGTGTTTGCTCACCACGGTAAAGGACAATGCACATGTGAGATCTTACATGTTATTAAAAATAGTTTCAATTAGATTTGTGATTATAATAATTTCAACATTCACTGTGTGAAGACGTGCCAACAACAGAAGTCGTGTGGAATCAGGAACATTAACTGCTGATATATGGGGGGATGTTTTGTTGCAATCTATGTGCATATAAGACTGTTGCTTAGACAACATTTACGTTCGGCCACACGTGGGACTGATGTCCCAACACAAGTACCACCCAGTCACATTATACTGACACTGGGCCAACCAGTCCTATTACTGTCCCGTATAGTGCCAAAGGTCTGGCAGGGCAGCTACTAGATTACCAATTTTTAAGTCTTAGGTATGACTCTGCCGGGACGCGAACCACCGAGCTCCCGCCTCGGAAGCGGACGCCTTAACCTCTAGACCGCCGAGGCGGTCAAGCACTGATATATGACGCATTTAAAAAATGAATAGGGTGAGAACAAACTGAAACGCTGATGTGGCTAAAAAAATTATTAAAAGCGCTTTCAAAACTGTACGGAGCGCAGAAAGTGTAGGGAAACTATATTGGAACGTTGAAAAGAATAAAACACCAGTCGGCTTATCAGTATTAAAAAGAACAGAGCTCTGAAGGCTAAAATAATAAAGCTACGGTAATTTACCTTTACACAACATAAAAGAACGAACAGGCAGCATGAGCGAATGGTGAAGAGATGATGGGATTACACCGTCTGCCTGACAGCTGCAATAGACCGATCGCAACTAACCATCCGATCGACCAATATCCGAGTCATCAGTCACATGACCATTGGACCGACCCTTAGGCGGGTTCCAGGGAATCAAGGCTGAAATTCTTGACTGTTCGTTTGTCATTCATATTTTACCCATTCGTTAATGTTTATCCAGTGTGGACCGGCATCTTCACTTCTGGTCACAGGTTCGAGAGAATCAGCACCCTCTGGGCTATCGATGGGTTTGACACTTTCACTTATAGACAATGTAATTCAAAGGAAGTTAATTTTTCTTGCCTATTGTCTTTCATTGTCAAGTGCACTATCTGTCTTCGTTTCTTCACGTAGGCCCTATTTTGGCTTTAATTTTTTTATTTGGAGAATGGCCACTAATGTTCATTTGCACACCAAAGCCACCCTACGCGTTCCATATAAACATACTTCCGTACTACAAAGTCCTGATCAGACGCTCTATGATTAAAAAAAATGTCCTCTTGTAAGTTGCTGTCATTAAAGACATCAAGCAGACAGGCTCATTTTACATTGCAGCGAAAAAGTTTGTTTTTTTCTAATAAAACAAAGAATATACTTACACATATTGCAGGGCTGAGGGGAGGGCAAATCCAGAACCGACAGAAACATGGGTTAACAAAAACGATTATCTGCTTGTGTCGTCCTGAAGAAAGGGCCATGCCCCGAAACGTTGACCTCCTGTCTGAGTCTCGCTTGGTCAAGTTCCCGTTGTTGTTACATTACGGAAACCATTTTGTTGCTATGCCATCTCCCACTTCAGAAGAAAATAATCCACAATTTACACTGAGGGAGGATCTTACACAATAAACCCAGTAATTTTAATACCTTACCGAGTCTATTTACCACTGTCACCAGCAGTACAGGTGCTATCAAATTTATTTTGTGAACGTTTTATATGAACATTCACTAGGCGGGCTTATCGCTCGTCTTAATCTCGCTCACAAGAATTAGCAAGTGCTGGGGGTGGGAGCAGGTGGGGGTGGGAGGAGACTTGAAAGCTGTCTGCTGCTTGTGGCTGAAGTTTTCACTTGCCGCTGTTTCCTGCTTTGTCAATCACTTTTCAACAAAGAAAAGGCGAAAAGAGGGAGAGGAGGGGAGGACAGAAAGAAGAAGGAAGAGAGCCAGAACGAAGGCAAAGGAGACGAAAGGGCAAAAATGGTGTGGGGGGCCGTAAACTAAAAGGTATACAGCTCTCCTCAATCTTTTTGATAGAGACAGTTCGCCTGATGAAACGTACTCTAAGACCACGTCCCACTTAAAGCCATTCTCTAACGCGGTGAGGTAAGAATTGTCAAGTGCATTGATTTACTAGTCTCGTTCTATCCTCATGCAGATAGCATCTCTCCAAGTTAATTTCTTGCTTGGTCTGCCTCCGGTTACACAAAATACAGCTCAAGTCCCGACAAGGCGCCGGAAAGCTGAAATTTTATGTGGGCCCATAAGGGCAGGAATGCCCACGGTCGAATGCCCTCTGCTACACAATCAGCGCTCCGGTGCAGCTTTCTTTTCTTTATTCTTTCCTTTCCTTTGTACCCTGTTACAGTCTGTCCCCACAGAGCGCTATGCTGCGTGACGCACCGGAAGCTGACAACTGTGGGGACATAAAGCTGACGTTTAAAACGAGGCCTAATCCTGTTCACGAGGTAAAAAGCGCTATTTGTATCGAGAAAAAGGGCCGCATCTTCCAGCACGTTCTCATTCTCGTGCGTTGAAGTGGATCAGAAATTGTGGCAAGCTCGGTTATGGATCTCGAGTGGTTCGAAAGGGTACTTGCTTTCCGTTAAAAAAGTGTTTTTGCCTTATTTCATATTAATTTTCCTTGTTTTCGCCTTCAACGAAGCCCGATATCTGAAATGTGAAATATGATGTACGAAATATGACAGCAGCGTTTTTGGTCTGTCTTCCTACCCGCAGCGTCGACACCACCATCCAAACCTCATTACATTTCAAACCACAGCTCCTTTACAAGCGAGTGAGAGAAAGGTCCTTGTTCCCTTTTCCAAACACTGCTGTAACAAGTTGCTGATCAATGTCGATTAAAACTATCACCGTTCGCTGAGAAGTCAGTCAGGCATGCTACGTTCTACATGTCCGTCAATGCCTGATCACCGTTAAACACCTACCCCCCCCCCCCCCCAAAAAAAAAAAACAAACTACGCAGAACAAAAATAAAAGCCACAGCTGGAAGGAAACAGTGCGATAAATGCCGGTCTTTCACAACTCGACTAAGTCAAATCGAAACAGTTCTAATTAAAAGACCAATCCAGTCTTTTGGAACGCAAACGTCATTAAATTTCGAACCACATCTCCTTAACAAGTTCTTTGCGTGGAAACTGGGGAAGACGTCTTCACGGTGAAACTGTAACAAAGAACAAGTATCTACACGGTATCTAGTTCTGATGACAGTGTATCCCACGGTAGAAGCAGTTTTAGGATGAAGCTTTTTTATATTAAAAAAAACTATTCACGTTACTCGAACTGTGTTGGTGTTGAATGAAGTTCCTGATGGTGCACGTTGCCTGGATTGCATCCACGTGACTTTATAAGTAATTTCTTCCTCTTCCTTGTCCTCCTCCTCATCGTCGTCCTCTCTTTCTCATTTTCTAGCTCATGGCGCTGCTTTAAAAAATCCTCGTCATGGGAGGTAAGCGCGGCCTCCTCTCTGTCACCATCGTCGAGTCCCTCGAGTCACGTCAGCAGTGAGGTTGTGATGAATAGGGGCGGAGAGCGACGGCTGCTCAGCGAACACTAGGGGCAGTCACGCACGAGTGTTTTGAACAGTTACAGGTACTTTCAGTGAGTAACCTACTGTGGGTTGCGACAGTCTGGAAACGCACGTTAATTTTGCAAGTTTTTTTAAAAATAAATTTTTGACATTTTATTTTAATTCTTTCTTTGATCCAGTATATTTATCTACGTAATGTGTTACAGGGAATACAATTTGGCTATTAAAATCAACATTTTGTTCTCGGTTAGCCTTAATTTTCTGTACGGACGATCCAGGGTAATCACTAATAAAACAAGGTGATTGGTGGCACTTTTTGACGACTGAGGTTGCACTTATCTTGCAGAGATATTCTGGGGCTTATCCGACCCAATTTTATCGTAAAATTTCCGTTACCTGAAAAAAAGTTTCACTTAACCGAAAGTTGCACTCATCCAAGTTGCACGTGGGTCTTTGCGGCAGCGACTGTGTGTGTGTGTGTGTGTTTATATGGGCCTATATCGTTGGGTTTCCTTTTTACTCAAAAGACCATTCCGCAGTAGCCTTATTTTCAGAATGTGAAAAGAAAGGGTACCTCACGACGATTTGCAGCAGGTGGAAGGAATGTGCAACAGCTAACTGGGCTGTGAAGCGACAAGAGCAAAGGGCAGGACCTCGTGTCTACTTGCTGTCTGCCTCTCACTGTGAGGACGAAACCTGAAGATCTGTTTAACTGTTTGTTTTGAAACGCAAGATCGAAACAGTTGCATGGCTGGTCACAGAAGAAAATGTCCGGGCGAAGAGGTACTGAGGGGTGGAGTGGGGTTCGATCGTATCGGGTGGAGGGGCGAGCCCTCGCAGAGATCACAGCAGACGAGGCAACTGGCAGCTAGATTGCCCACTGTGTCACATGCTGTAAGAAGCTGCGTTCACACCTTATAACCACACTGAAAGAGACTTTGGTCGGAATTACCCCGCTTCCTCCATCTTATGTGCAATTCTCATTCCTTTTTTTCTTCTTTGTCTCTCTTTTCCCTCGCCTTTAAAAGGGGGAAGTATTAAATCACCCAGAATTGCAATTTTATCGATTTGTTCAAACAAAAGTTTTGTTCAGTTTATGTGACTACATGCAAAACATGTTGGACATCGGCACCAGTCTGGGAGATAGCCGGACAAGTCTCGGCCAGCCAGCGACCTTATGTTTGGGGTCGCGGCCTGCAGCTTTCGAACATGAAAAAGGTCACAGTTTAGCAGAACGTCTTTGGCATATCCACTTCAAATTAACTTAAGAAAAACGCTTAACCCTAACCCCAACCCACGCTACTTCTTTCTTGCTAAAATAAAAAGTACCAAACTATCATAAAAAGTGCATATTAAAAGTCTCACTAACATAGTTACATGTGGCTCAATCCTCAGAGGATGGACGCGCAAAGGCTTATTTACTCAGGACTTGGGTTAAATAGAGATGTTATTGATGTAAGACTGTATTTGATTATTTTAAGTAGAAATGTTCTGCCCCAGCCAAAATGTGTTCTGCTGCTCAGTCAAATTGTGTTCTGCCAGAGTGTTTCTTTTTCGCTAAATTTGGGCAGCCACCACTTCCAGTAGGCGGTAAACAGGTAAGCCGAAATTGATGTACGCGATGTAGGGATCGACCTGTTACACTTTATTGATTGGAAGTATTTTCTTTGAAAACAGGCCCAGGAACTTTTGTACCTAGGGAGAATTGTGCGTTCTGAGGAAATTTCTGAACATTTCCCGTTATTAGTTTTATGTGTATAGTTAAGGCTGGATGAGTTCCCTATCCACCAGTTAGACTAGACCAACACAGTCTGACGAAGCCTTTTTGAGTCGCGCGGGCGCACGCGCGCGCACACACACACACGCACACACACACAGTTAATGTGCGAGACGGTGCCAAAATCGCTAAAGATCTTTCTATTGGATTTCTGTTTCCCCTCCTCCTTATGCCGAGAAAGCAGGACAAATTTTAATATGGTCTGCACTGGAAGGCCAGCAAACATCAGCCAAGCTGCGGACATGCCTCGTGAAGTAGTATTCCATCTTTGATTAAAATCATTTGAAAACGTAGTCAAGGTTAATTATCACCACAATCGCATCACACTAATTTCAAAAGAACAGATTCACAGAATTGGGAAAAGATGTCCCACAATGCATTGGAGGCTGTGTTGTCAGACGAGGTGCAGAGACATCAAGAAGCGACCAGTCTCAACCAGCTACACATGATAGGGGTGGATTAACTTATGTCAGTCCATGATTCAGCGCGCAGATTCCAGGTCCCTTTTCAGTTTTTAAAAGGATGTAACGTCATTCTGACATTAATCACTGCATAAAAATCTGCATGGGTAATGATCGTGTCTTTTTTCTTTGTCACAGCATATGAATGTGAAGCTGAAGACGATGAAAAGAGTTTTATTGTCCATGAGATTTTAAGTCTGTTTTCAAGATAAGAATTGAGTATCAGTGTAGGACACTAATGGACTGGTGCTGACAAAAGAAAAGCAACAAAACAGAAGGGGCTGAGGAAGACTCTGAAAGCACCAGATAAATACTGGGGTGGGAACTGGACCTAATGCTAATGTATATATATTGTTTTTGTAATTTAAGATTAATATTAATGGTAGATTATTCGTTAATTTCACTTCGATTACATCGAATGCCAAAAGCTGGGGTACCAAAACCATGGGAACACCAAAATGGGCGGGGTGGGGGTGGGGGCTACAGGCAACCAGACAACCAATCCGACTATACCTTTGTGTGATTATTTTATCAAACTCTGACGAATTATGTCGTGTCAAAAAAAAAAAAAGGCCCAGGTTCAGACTTTGTCAAACTGGGTGTGAGCTCGGCGTTAAGAAAACTTTTAGATAAGGCTGTCCACGAAATCCAACCGCTGGTTCATCGAGAACAGACCTCAGGTGATGGCCACCCAAACAGAGAATCACGTGATACCCATCGGATATAGAATCACGTGATACCCACCTGACAGATAACAACGTGATACCCTCACAATGGACAGTCATGCAAAACCCACCAGACGGACAAAGCGAGATAGAGTTGCCAGGGCCACTGGCTGATGGAACAGCCAAAATATGAGATCCGAAATGCACTAGCGCATTTGAGAGAGAGAGAGAAATTTTTTTGAAACATCTTTCATTCCATCCTGGAAACAATAATAATAAAAATCGGACGAAACCTGTCAGAGGCTGGAAGTCCAAACAGACCCACGCCCTGGCAGCACGGGCCACCTCACATCACGGCAGTCAGTGATGATGATTGAAAACGTCTCTCCCTGCCCCGCTCGACTTAGCAGGAGATGTATATTCCTGGGGATCGGAGGCTGTGGTTGGTTGGGCGGGGGGCGTGGGGCCAGGGGCGTGGGGCGAGGGGCGATGAGGTAAACGGGAAGGGGGGGGGATGGTAATCTCTGGGATGACTGACACGTCCTCGGTCGTACGGTGCTTTTAATTTTTATGGGCAGGTCAACCAGTGAACGAGCAGAGGTGCTCTCCCTTTCCCTTCATCCACTCTTCTTAAATTCGACTTCCACGACTTATTGAAAAAAATATTGATACAAAAATTTTAAAAAGTTATATTTCAATAGAGGCAAGGATTTGTTTTTGTGTGAACGTTTCTTTGTTAGATTTTGAAATTTTTGAATGTCTGCGTCAAGAATTGTAACATATTTCAATAAGCATTGTAAGTAAATTATGAAAACACACAGCGAGGAAACAAAAAGCTAAGAGTAGAAAAGAAAGAAGAGAGAAGTAACGAGCAAAGAAGAAAGAACCATGGGAATCTTCTGTATTTTCTTAACACTTTCTTAACCGGACGAATGCGCTTTCTAGTTCGCAGATCGTGGCCGAACCAACTGGAAGAATTCGACTGTTGTGCCACAGCGACTTCATGAGGGCTGAGTCTGAAGCAAAGACTGTCTCCGATCTAATATTGCATCCAAATCTCGTGCAAGTCTGACACGGGCGAGACATTGCTCGTGCCACTGCATGGAGAGTGCAGCACGCAAACTTCATCGTGCTGCCTGGATTCTCTTCTCGTGAACCCAACATTTGACGTTCAGCTGACGACATTACGAGTCCCGACAGATAGGCAGGCTAGCGACCTTTAGATTATACGAATTTTAACATACAGCAGATATTTCAACTGCGAAATCATGCGGGTTTGAGACAAAGGGCTCTTTCGTTCCACCAGACGGATGTGCTAGTTGCAGAGCCCGGCTATCAGGCACCGTACCGAAGTCACGTGTTCAACCCATTTAGCACTTTTCGAAATGAGTTCATAAATGTCACGCTATCCAGAACGAGGCTCGATTACAACGGACAGCGTGAACAGCAGCCTCCTGTGGAGGAGTGGACACCGGGCTGTATGACACGTTCACTGCGCTTTGCTGGGTCAGCCGTCATCTTGAATGCTGTTGGGTTGATAACGGGCTTAAAGTGTAGCTTCTGGATACGGAACTTCCATTCATGAAACTACACAAATTCAAATATTTTATTACCATCAATGATGTAAACTCTCTACTTTTCTATCACGGAGTTCTGATCTGTCACTACTTAGATTTATTAATAAGCAGATTTTGCGTTTACAAGTAAAGTTCGAAATAAAAAAAAAATCTTCGGTAAAAGTCGGAAATCCCCGAGTGCGACGTCTACTACAGAACAGACCCGAGTCAAGCAAGAAGACGGAACATGGGTTTGTTGTAGAGGAGCTGAAGTAACATTAAAAGCGAAAAGGTAGCAATTTATCTGTATCCATCTGTTCAATTAATTATTAAGGTCTTTGCGGTTATGTATCAGTACTTTAGTCTGTACTGTTTTATTGTTGGCGTTGTTTATTGTGCTTATAGTATTTCTAAACAAGTTTTACTCGTGTTTAATTTATGTCTTTTGTTTTATTGGTGTCTCATTAATAGTTTATGGCTGTATTTATATTTTTTACATCGTTGTAATGGGTGTTTTGTAAAGATTTTGTTTGTTTAGTGTTTTTATACTTTTGTTTGTCCGTACAGGTTTATCCATATTCTCTAAAACGCAGAGCGCCCGCCAAATTGCCGGGATATCGCGCTATATAACCTTCCGTGTTATTATGAGTTCCACATTTCTCCCACCGAAACAGTGATCAATTATACTCGGAGTGCAATTGTTGAAGACTTAGCGTTCTTCGGGTGTGCACGCATAGATGTTTCTACTCCACTGCACTACTGGTGCAAAATATTGGAGGAACGGGATGACGCACAAATGAAATCGACCTCTCATTTCAAATCTCCAGTTCCGAACACAGACCATGAGTAAAGGTGGTTGAGAAAATAAGTCAAAGTGAACAAGTTAAAACAAGTGTTTGACTAATTTTTACCGATGGATGGGGCGGGGGTGGGGGATGGTGAAAGACATTCACTTTTTTCCTGTTGAGTTTTACCTTAACTTTATTTCCTTTACTTTTTTTCTCTTGACTGTTTTCTTACAATCTTGGCCAGCATGGGTTTTTGCAAACTAGGAGAAAAAGATTTAAACAAAGGACACGCGAGAACTATATTAGTGTGTTCAGAGTGTTTTAAGGAGGAGGATAACAAATTTAGCCCACAGTACTTCCATATCTCAGGGATACGTTGTGGAAGGTTTTACCAGCGCTATTGTTAAAAAACTTTGTATGTTCTCATATCATTGTAACTTTTCATTCAATAAAGTTGACAACGTTAGTGACGCAGAGAAAGTACCTAGAGATAGGAGTGAAAGACGTCATTTTTCATTAACAAAAACGCGTCAGACTCGGTCTTCTCCATCCAATGGGAAGAGAGTAAATTTGGTTGACATGGGAATGAAAAAGATCTCGGGGGAAGTTTAACGCTTTTCTAGGAGTCTAGTAGAAGGCAGCGAAGTGTTGAGACGCATTTTTAGTTTGAGGAAGCTTCAACGGTCAACCATCAACCATCGCTATACGTACTTCGCTGTAGGCTAGCCCCGTATAGCTACTTAGTAAACGATTTGTGAGATAACTGAACCCGCTTGTTTCTCCTCGTGGGAAGATTTTGTGCGCTTCCACGGCGAGATTTTTTGTCGGCTTTCTCGTGTTTTGAAAGAGACAAGAACGTTGTTGGGCCATCGACGGGCAGAAGACCCAACAGTGTAAGCATTCAGTGTTATATCTCCGTGTTCTTGCAACTCGACATTGTTAGTCTAGTAGAAACTGTGAGTGAGCAGACAAGAGAACTTTTCCACTAGTTGGAGATTGGACGTTCCTCTAGATCAGAAATCTACGAGGAGCAAGGAGTTTTTCCTGTGACGGTTGGTCAAGGACACTCCAAGGGCACCTAACTCAACTCCATATTACGTTGTTCATCGTACCGGATATCCACAGGAGGACCAGGTCGAACTGATGTGAATCTCCGTCGGAGGCGTAGCTGGGTCTTCAGTTCACCTTCGACCTTGATTCCTTATCTTCCTGGATTTACGCTCTACAGACCGGACTTCGCGTCTCTGCATCCCGGATCTACTGTCAGATACTGTCTTCTACGTAGGGACTACCACTGTGGACCACTATTGAGTGTGAACAAACACTGTGTGGATTATTCTGTTCCTGTTTGGATTATAATCCACCTCAAGTAGTTTTTACGAATTGTATTAGTTTAATTGTACTCTGCTTATTTCACTTCCTGTTCTGAGATTTGTGACATCCCTCTCGTTACGATTACTACACACACACACACACACACACACTTTTACATCTTTGTTCATCCAGCTCTTTCCTTCCTCTGCTATCCTTTTATGTTCGTAGTTCAATAAATGTGTTGAATTATCTGGTCGTGTCCCTTTTGATTGAAAAGGGGGGGGGTAGCTTTAGGGGATTACTTTACTTATCTCTTCCCCAAACTCCAGCTCACCCGATAAAACGCTACACTCACTCATGCATATTTTAAAATATTCTGCTATTTGGAACCTGGTGCCGTTTGCGTGCTTATTTGTTTTTAATCTATATTACCACTACCAGTACTATTTAAATATTTTCACACTTGCATATTTACTGAATTACCCTGCAACAATGTAAACCCAACATTGGTTCACTGATTTATCGTGAGTTGATTCCCAAACACGAGTTGGAAATTCCTATAAATAGTTCCTCTATATACTTCCCAGTTACAAGCGATGGACATGATTTGGCGATAGTGTCTACTATACACTGATCGATGATTTTTATTCCACCGATTCTGATCGACAGTTTGTTAAGGCGTCATATAGATAGATCATAAGGAGTGCAAACAATAATGACAAGATCATAAGGAGTGCAAACAATAATGACAATTACTATTAATAAAATCGGAACATTTTAACAACGAAAACGAAAAATCTATCGTATCAGTACGTAGTGTTTTCATTGCGTTCTTTATCCCGATCAGTGTCTTGAGCTAGACAGCACGTGTGTTTCTTCTCACCATTCCGGGAAGCTAATGTCTCAACCACATAATATAATGGATTTAAATCTTTTCATCCGTCTTCTATTTCCTCATAATTTGAACAACCCGATAATGAGTCGCCCGATGATTCTCATGAACTCATTTAAAAAAGCACACTCTGGTCTAGACTAAACTACAGTAGGGCTAGCTTGCTCCTTCTGTAGATGACGTCACTTCGGCTGCTGTGCTCCCTACTAAAGTTTCCGGCAATCTCCAGCGCGGGGACTATCCGAAAGCTACACTTTAATCTGTTGCTTTTTTTCTTTTATTTTTTCCTCTCTTTTTGTTTGCTTTCACTACTCCTTCCCTTCCATTTGTCCTCTTTCTTTTCCTTCCTAACTCTCTGCCTCCCACGCACATCGTTTCCCCTCCCTCTTTCTCTAAGACCCCCTCGGTGGTCTAGTGGTGAAGGCATCCGCTTCCGAGGTGGGAGGTCGGTGGTCGCATCCCGGCAGTCATACCTAAGACTTACAAATTGGCCATCTAGCAGCTGCTCTGCCAGACGCCTGGCGCTATAGGGAACAGTACTAGGACTGGTTGGTCCGGTGTCAGTATAACGTGACTGAGTGGGATTGACAGCAGTCATCACAAACACTAATCTCGAGTGCCAGTATTGCAAACTGCACGGACAGGGACAGAGGGAGGAGGTGACAAGAGAACTAGTCAAGAAAACTGCAGATGAGGAACCGGATACATTCTTTTCAGCCTAAAGAGAGACGGATACATATAAACGTAATACATATTTCAATGAGCGTAGTTTTTTTTAAAGCCCCATCTCAGTCTCCCAGCGGCATATTTGTCACGTTGCTGTCCTCGCTGGCAAAGATGTGACATACAGTATTCTCTTCCTGGTAAATAGTGACGTCACATCACTCAGATCGACGCCTTTTTAAGCGGTAAAGTCGTTTTGTTGCACGCCTTCATCTGAAAGCGAAATCGCTGGAATCTGAAGCCTGAACCCTGCAGCGAATGTCCTGATGGCGGAGAATATGAGGTACGGAGCTTGACATCGAGGAATGTTGAAGGGTGGGAGGGTGGGGGGAGGAGGGGCTGATCAAGTCTGTTTAAATGTTATCACAAGAATGTCACCAGGAGGCTAAGTGTGTGTGTGTGTGCGCGTGTGCGCGCATGAGTGCGTCTGTTAGAGAGTGAAGGGGTGTGTGTGTACGCGGACGTGTGTGTGTGTGTGAAAGAGAAAAAGAGAGAGAAAGAGAGAAAGAAGAGATGAGAGAGGTAAAGAGAGTGATAGAGAGCAAAGCGAGGGATAGATAGAGAGAAGGTGGGAGAGATAGAGGGCGAGACAGAGAGAAGAGACAGATGGATAAGAAAGGAAAACCCGAGACGAGAGAGGAGAAAGGGAGTGAGAGAAGAGGAGAGAGGGTGGGACAGACGTGGCAGGAGGAGAACAATTCACTGCATGTCAGTACAGAGAAGTCTGCTTCACCTTTTCAGAATTATGAACATGTAGTAGCATTTTTCTAATATATGTTGAACGTCTTATTGCTTTTCTTTCCTTAGTTTTCTCACAACACTTCCCTACTCCCCAGTTTCAGCCCAGCCAACGCACGTTCTTAAATGAATCTTTCCTCCCATCATTTTCTCTCCCCCCTCCATCCTCTCCTCGAATCTCCAGTCATCTCTCCGTTAGCCACACCCCCACACTTTAAGTAGTACCCTCCCCCTTGGTTGTCGTCCCCTGCCTTTTCTCGCAGCCGCTGACATTATCGGCCAGGAGATACTGAAAAATGATGAAAGGAGGCGTCTTCGTGGATACGCGATCCGCCTTCAGTGGCACTGGGTTATCGCCCGTGGCATCGAGTGGGCAGCATGTGATCATGATGCAGCACAAGGAGGAGGTAATTTGGGGCTCGAGAGGAGGGACCATACAAGTTTGTCGTTGGCAGCCAGTGGAATGCAACAGATGTAGTAAGCCGGACGTAGTGAGCTGGGACGAGGTAAAAGAAGAACATTTTCATTTCTTGCTTTCTGCGTGACTGACCATGGCGATAGGTAGGATGACTACGTCCGGCTGAGTAGAGCACAGTCTGGGTCAGTCAAAGGTCCGTGCTTTAGGTCCTGTTAAAAAAAGTCCTTGGCACTCACTCGCTCGCCCACCCGACCGACCATTCACCCAGTTACCTGCTCCCTCGTTCGGTCACTCATTCTTTTCTTTCTCTTCTCTTTCTTTCCTTCCATCCAATGTCATTTGTTTGTTGGAGCAAGATCTTTATGTCCTGTATTCCTATTTATTTTAGAATAGCTTCGCAAAAGTAAAAGCTCTCAAGAATGAAAACCTAATTGACAGAGACAGGAAGAAAATCCTATTTAGCACCGCTAAAATTATCTTTTTTGCTCTATTTTACGAAAAGATTCTGCGCTAAGGGGAATCCTAGAAATGAGTTCAAGGCATGGATATCATAATAATGATCTACGAAGTTCCAGCAAGACGCAGTTTTCATCAGAAGACCATCGCCCTTTGACTCCGCACGTGCGGCGTTCACCACGAAAGAAAGTATTTTGCACGTGCTAACATTGCTTTACGGCTGTGGTCTAGGCTGAAGTACCTCTCTCTCTACCCTGGGGCCGTGTGCTTGCACCTGTGAGGTACTCCCTTCCCACCGCTTTCTCTAATCAAGAAAAGTTACCTGCCCAGCGGAGGTCTGGGTTACTGAGGTTGCCAGATGATTAGCTCCCCTTGAAGTCACTTTGGCAAAAAAGACGTTGAAATATTTTCGGCTCCGTGAATAAGGTTGTCTGCTACACAGGCTTCTACTATCAGCACAAATGAACTTAAGAGAGACAACAATGCTATGACTATAGGGCGCGATCTGCGTATTGGTCACCGTTTGGGTCAGGTAATTTGAGAGTTCCTGAACTGTTGATTATGTCGCCTACAGCCACAGCAAACAAACCCACATGGTGTTAAAACACCCTATAACACTAAGTGAACGACTTTATGTCCCAAACCCTACTTTTTTTAATACAAACTCTGATTCAATTTCATGAAGCCTTCATGCCTGTCAAGAGCAAGAGTTCCTGCCAACGAATCATGCCTTTTAGCAACCGTCAATGCCAAGCAAATAGATGAATGTATGCAAAATGCGAACAAGTTTTTCATGTGTTTAAGTGGCGATCACAAAATCGTGTGTCTGTGCGAAGAGACAACAGCACGTTTACCACGCATGCGTAAATGCCGAACAAGGAAAACGAGAGTTATCGCAGACAGGATCACAAGACGTTTAGTTTACCATATCGTGTAGGTAAACACCAGAGTCCTGGAAGTGAGCTTCACATTCGTGGTGTGAAGGAGAGCCCTTCAGGATACTGTGTAACCGTGTGAAAAAGTCTTATCGATTGTTCACGCCTCCACGCGCAACAACCCCCTTTTCTTTCCCTCCCTCCTACCCCCCGCTCAATAAGTGCTCGTACAGAAGCAGATATTTTCATCGGGCCTAAACAAGGCATATTGATTCCCCTTCTGCGCAACTATTAGAGTGCGTCCGTTGCCATGGGCACGAGACCAAGGTTGGGAGCACGGCCCAGAAAAATCTCAAGACGGAAATAGCTGCAAAATGCTATCTTTGAAAACGCGTGCATCGATTGTCTTGTTTCACATTGATCTGAGGCACTCGTGGTGGAGACGTCCTTCACGCAAGAAGCCATTACCTAACTAAGTATTCGACAATGTGCAGCTATAATTACTGTCAATATAAAGAAAGAAGGAACAGATACGAAGGTTGAAAGGAGACCCGGGTGGAGGAAGAGTATGGAGCAGAAAATTACGAGACGTCCCTCACTTTAAAAAAAAAAATCCCTGGGGAGAAAAATCAAACCGTGTGACATAGTTCTTGGACAGCCTGAAGAGCAACTGATCTGTTTTTAAAATAATTTCTGTAAGGTACAGTCAGAGCTGTATAGGTCTGGGCCATTAACGGAGTCAGATTTTTCGAAGTTCCATAAAAGAGGAGAGTATTGGAAAGAGTAGGTTTATTGTTTTAACAAACTGAGTTTTAAAAGACAAGATTTTTTTTGGATAGACTAGTATTTTTCTTACCTATTACGAGTAGTTTTGTGAAATCAGCGTCTTACCACAGTAGGAATTTAATTAAATAAGCAAAGTTTTCCTCAAGAGACAGCGAGGATCATACGAAGAAAACCTGCGAAACATCATGATAAAATTTCACGTAATATCGAAATGCTAAATGTAGTCCGCTGTAAGCAAAACGTTGTTTCTGTTGATGAAGAAAAGCCAAGTAAGATCTAGAAAGTTCTAGAAAGACTGTTTAGCTAGAAGCATACTTCAGATGTGATATAATTTATCTGCGTTTTTCAAAAAATACACAACTCGTAAATATTAACCGAGTAGAAATTTGAGACGATTTAAAAAAAAATTAAAAGCCGATTATTTTATACGCAATTCGACTATGCGGACGTGATCTGGAGCAGCTGCACTGAAAGCACATTTTAAAATTGTGAAAGTTACAATTGTCACTGAATGTATAATAGATAATTTAAATGAAAATAAATAACGCTAAATTTGGTGCCTCTTTCTTTAAGGGTTCTAACGCTGCAAAAGTTTCTTTTTAATGCATGCTGGGGTAGTAAATTTATTTTATTTTTATTTATTTATTTATAAGTATTTGAACTATTCATTTATTTCATTTGGTGTATTTAGTACAGTGTAATTAAATATTTCTAGGGCAATCACATATCTGCTTTTACAAATACGTAATGCTGTTGGATGAGGAGAAAAACATTTTAAAAAGAAGCAATATATGCTGCTTATAGCTAAGTGAAAGCATAAGAAAGAAAATATTTGTCATTACTGGGTATGAAAAAACAGTGATGTTTCTCTCTTTCATTGTGCGCCGGGCAGAGATGTTGTTTGAAGGAGAACCCACTCAGGAACCAGCCATATATTCTCTCCTCTTGTACGTGAGCTGTGCGCGCGAGTCCTCTTTGCGTAAAACCAGATTTTTACGCAGTCGTTGCTACAAGATTTTCGTTAATAGTTCGTCGTGTGCCACATCTATTCCTCAATATTAAGCGTGCTGGTGAATGTCACACACAATCAAATTTTTCTGGTCTGGTGTTTTTTGCCCTGCAAATTTCATTCCGAAATTAGCCAGAGGAAACCGCTGGAAAATTTCTTCGACAACCTGTGCCGAATATCTAGAGTATTTAAAGTTGTCTTTGTTTAATCGAAACCTGGTTGTCTGGTTTTTCTCAGAAACGGATGTTCAGTGACTTCTGATACTGATATGACGCCCCCCCCTTCTCTCTCACTCTCTCTCTCTCGTCTCCCGGACCGCCTCGGTGGTCTAGTGGTTAAGGCGTCCGCTTCCGAGGCGGGAGGTCGGTGGTCCGCATCCCGGCCGAGTCATACCTAAGACTTAAAAATTGGCAATCTAGTAGCTGACCTGCCCGACGCCTGGCACTACAGGGAACAGTACTAGGATTGGTTGGCCCGGTGTCAGTATAATATGACTGGGTGGGACTGAGGCCGTGTTGCGCCAGCAGTCCCACGTGTGGCAGCACGTAAACTTTGTCTAAGCGACACCGTCCGGATATGCACAAAGTTTGCGGCTGGACGTTAAGCATCAATCCTCCTTCTTTCTTCTTTTCTTTCTCTTCCTCTAACGAGCATTTGCGGGTCATAGCACGCGTACAGACGAGCTACTTCATAGTCCTACCCTTCAAAACGTCTTTATCGGCATCAGACACCTGACCAGCCATACTTTCTCCTCCCTCCCCCCCCCCCGTCCCTTCTGTTCCCCGTCTCAATCTATTTACTGCACATGAATGGCGGCTCCTTGTCAGTCCCCACAAGCCACAAGCAGCTACAGACAGTAACTCTGCTTCCACAACAGGGTGGTTTCAGACAAAACACAGCTTGGTACTTCCAAGCGATAGACTGCACAGACAATCACGCAGTTCTACAAGAGGAAAAGGTGTACAGCCCGTCCTGTGAGTTTCTTGGCACTTTGATAAAGACCAACATAAAGAACAAAACAAAACAAAAGGAAACAGACAGGAACAGAAACATACAAAAACAAACAAAAACAAAAACAAAACAAAAACAAAACAAAAACAAAACAAAAAACCCACTCTAAACAACAAAAACACAGAAGTCTTCACTGTACGGCTTTAGATATGACAATTATGCAAGGAGAAAAGGATTTTTATGTGTTTGAATTACATGCGTCTATGCATAGTCGAGAACGTATGTGCGTGCGCACGTGTGTGCTTGTATATTCACCAAGGAGAACAAAATCGAATATGATTGGTGTGTCTATGAAATAATAACAATA
This sequence comes from Lanistes nyassanus, assembly GCA_004794575.1. Taxonomy (NCBI): domain Eukaryota; kingdom Metazoa; phylum Mollusca; class Gastropoda; order Architaenioglossa; family Ampullariidae; genus Lanistes; species Lanistes nyassanus. Next base: position 97,860 of record SMGT01007683.1, read on the forward strand.
AAAACAATTAACCCCAACTCCCTCCGCTGCCCTCCCCCTCCCCAACCCCCACCCTATGCACGTCGAAAGAAGCGGCTGAAGCAAAGTGTTCTGTAGAAGGAGAGAAAGATGGTGACGATAAGCAGAGAAGTAGACGTGTGAGAAGGACGAAATAATTTTTCGGGACTGGAGGAAGAGTGTGAACAGAGGGTGGAGGGGAGAGGGGAGGTAATTAGAGAGAGTGGCATGACGGTCTTCTCCTCCGTCCGGGATGTCCCCGTGCCGCACGCTCCCGCGGGGCGCGCTCTGGCTTGCAGTACCAGCCAGGGGCCCGCGACACAAGGGGACAGAGACATTGTGTCTGTCAGTCATCGAGCGCGCTAGTCCCGGGCGGGCTACCCCCCCCCCTCGCCGCCGGGGGAGCTACTGGCTACAGTTGTGTAACCTCCTCCCGGTGTACGCAGGCTTTTAACTTTTGATTGCTTCACCCTGCGTTGCTCTGAAGGTTGTGGGTCACTGCAGATCGCGCCCACGTTCTGCACACTTCTTTGAATCCTCTAGCCAGCTTCTTTTGGTTGATAAAACAAACCAAATAACAAACAAACAAACAAAGAATACTATTTGTCGTATTGTCGAGTGAAGACAGACTTGAAGATCGGTGGCATTTCAGTCAAGTATAGTTCAGAGAAATGTGTACATCTATGAGCGAACCAAGCGGAAGGGTCGATGGGATGGCATTAGGGGCTGGCATTAGGGGCTGGCCTCACGAACAGGCACAGTAACTGGCACAACGCCTGCCGCTTGGCTTCTGTACTGCACGGGACACGCAGCACGTGGGGGAAGTCCAGTGCCCAGAGCCCAGGAACGGTTCAGCAGTCTTGTCAAATCGTCGTCTGTTCTGCAGAAGAAAGCATCCAGCAGCAAAACAAGCCTCTCTACAAGCAAAAGGGATAAAAGTAGGGAGTGCAATACGTCTTTATGTGTGTCCTTCACACTCACGCACGCGCGCGCACAAACACACATCTACGCACGCACGCGTGGAGGATGAGAGAGACAGCAGGATGGGAGACTACACTTGACACGAGTCTTCTGGGACCGTAAAACACTATGAGCTACCGCCCTAGTCCTATCCCCCCATCCCCCACTACAAAACACGAACTCCCTCCACTCTCCCCAACTTTCTCCCTCTCCCCCTCAATCACACGCAACCTTGTGGTCTTCTTTTCATTAACACCCAATCCCCTACCTTCCCTTTTGCATCTCCAGCGCCATCGACTGACGTAGTTATTTCCCCTGTCCGGTCGTTTGGCCATGACGCGAGGCAGGCCGCCGATTGAAGGCCGGCAACTCCGTAGGTCCTACCTGATGTGGACGCTTCACTTGTCTACCCTGACGAGGTAATGATGACTATGACTGCGCAAGTGACGAGCGCGTGGCGACGTTGATGGGTTTACGAGACCCCCGTTCACAGGTTCTAACGTCAGTCCCTCGTGTCCTGCACGCTGCTGGGTTTGGCGTTAACGGTCTGCGGGCAGACTGCAGCCTTGAAACTTACCTCACACCTGCGACCGAAGAAGGAAAGGGAAAGCCAACTGGCGCGAATCTGGCAAGAACTCGAGCCAGCTTTTAAAACTACAAGCCATGAAGTTGGGAAAATGTAACTTTGATGTGGGGAAGGTGGGTGAGCAGTGAGTGTGTGGACGGGAGGTTTCGCCTTGTTTATAGTGTTGGTTTTCTTTCCTTCTCACGGGCTGGGGGAGGGAGTACCGCGGGGGCTGGGTCAGGCCGGACGGCAACAAAGAAAAGTAACTACTTCATCAAGGTTTTCGAAGCTTTGTGACTTTGGCGACGTGTAGAGGTTTAAAAAAACAGAGACTGTAAAGGGGAAGGAACCGTGAATGCTGTAACAATGAGGAAAGGTTTGGTCACATGCAAATGGATGACAAGGAGATAACGATTGAAAATTTCGCTAGTAAAATGGTGCCGATATTAACTGGCTCCTCACTGTCCCACGTGACTACTTCATCTTACTTATATACATATATATGCTCCCTGAAACGCGTTGTAATACTGGAACAGACTGCCTATTCAGATATGTAATTGATACGAATTGCCTGTTCAGATTTGTAATAGAAACAGTCTGCCTGTTCAGATCTGTAACTGACATGAATTGCTTGTTCAAATCTGTAGTTGATACAGATTCCCTGTTTAGATCTATAACTGATATAGATTGTCTGTTCAGATCTATAAATAATACTGGATTGCCTGATCGTATCTGGGTGGATGTACCTTCTTCCGACCCTCTCACCCACCCTGAACGATAACGCTGGATGCGAATTCAGTGCCTGAATTGGGAGGTTACTGATGACTGGTCACTGCAACTGCTGCTATTTGCTTTCTTTTGGCGGGTGGATGGATTGGAGGACGGACTGACCGAAAAATGGCAGGACGTGATGGAATAAGAAGAAAAAGCTCCGGTAAAGAGAGTTTAAAGCAAGCACAAAAGACACATGATCCAAGATGTCAAGACGGGGTTAAGTAAATGCATAAAATAGAAAAGTAAATTTAGATCGTGTAATCGAGTGTATTGAAGACTACATTCAGTAAGAAAACCAAGCAACAATCCGGAAACAAATCTTTCCCTCCCCCAAACACGCACACAGCCCAGTCAAATATTTTGAGATATACAACTAAAATAAGTCTTTGTGATTTAAAAGAATTCAAGCAAGCAAACAAAAACAAAACGTCAGATGTCAAAAATTTGAAAATCACCAAACCGGACCAAGTAATAACAAGCAGCTGAAAGAAATTGCCCCCTCTCCCTCATCTCCCCGCCCCCCAGATGTCGCAAAGCAAACTGTTAGCGTAGTCCTAGAACGTCAAAGAATAACGGCCACAAAAACAAACCTCTGCATGTGGCTGTTCGAACGGTTCGAATTATATAAAGGAATGGCGAACTTGTGAAAGCAGCAAGAGAAAGAAAGAAAAGGGGAAATAAAGACAAAAAAAAGGTTGACTTATCTTTCGTGTACACAATGCATCAGCGGTAAGATAAAGCAGCACACGTTCTTCCATCCTCCCAGTCTTACTCTTCGATCCTTCCCCGTCTTTTGTTTGTCAAGCCGACGTCCTTTCACCTGTCCGGAGCACGCCCGGGGATTAAAGGGGAAGAATCCAGTCCACAGTTCAACTCAACTGTTGTTGTCTTTACCTCCCTTTAAATGAATTCTAGGCTCCGTCGAACGGTGAGTTGATGTAGTTGGTATCAGTTATTAAAACAAAAAACAAAACAAAATACATCAGATACCGAAATTGACAAAGCCGTAGTACTAGCACAGACATAAGCGAAGATGGACAATTCTCCCGCCTTTGCGTTTCTAGGTAATAATCCACTTTGTTTTCGATGTCTTTTGTCTATTGATCAATCTTTCCCTCCCAAACTACATATTGTTTTGTACCTGTTAGTGCTAGGCCATCACTTCCTTTTCACATCAAGAGATGCAAATGCCGGCTTGATTTAAAAAAAAATAAAATGTCAGTAATCTTGTGTTTTGAAATGTTTCGAACGTTACTTAATTTATTAATTAAATTTATTAATTTAAGTTCAGAAATTTGCCAGCAATGTAATAGCAGCCAGAGTTACTTATCTCTTTATTTAAGATTAAATCATGAAAAACAACCCCATGCACAGGAGATTAGTTACTCGATAGATGATGATGATGATGATGATGATGATGATGATGATGATGATACTCTGACTTGCAACGTCTGTGCCGGGCCGCGCGTCAAGGTGGTTCTCACCTCCTGACCTCTCGTCGACTCCAAGACTGTACCGAATGACCTCTGTCAGCACCACTGGCACGGCGCTGCGCAGCTGTTGTCACGGGGCTCCATCAAAAACGCAGTGTGACGCAGGAACGTGTACGCACGCGGCCAAGCAGCACGTAGGCAAACAGTTGTTCAGTAGCTCGCTGTGCTGCAACTGTCAGCTGATGGTATTGGAGTAACAGGAGTGTCCACAGACGCTCTCACGTCCTCAGAGGGGCATTGTCTCAAGGAAACTTTAATTTCTCTTTGATTTTTTCTAATTAATGGATGCAAAAGTAGTGATGATCACCTTTATCACCTCATTAAAATGCGTGTTTACCCAAAGAAAAAACAGGTTCTTTTCCTGTGTATATCCCAGGCAGTGTAGTGTAGGATACGTGCTACTATGAGATACATCTTTCTTGAAGTTGCCAACTCTGCGTGCGTGAGACAGTGCGCGCGAGCGTGCGTGCGTGTGCGTCTCAGCACGTGCGCCTGTACTGGTTCTGGACGCGGAACTGGGCGCAACCGTAAACTGCGGGCATGTCCCCATTTCAGACGATGCAGTACTGTCTTCTTCAGGTCAATACGTGTACCAGTGCATCTTCACCACAGGCGCACCAGAAGACCCGACGAATCAGGCACACCAGCTCACAGCTGATTGACTCCAGCACGCAAGGTGACGCGATAATTTCATCTGCAGAGTGACGGCTTATCGTGGCATGCTTTCTCTTCCCAGTCGGCTGCAGACACAACTCCCCTCCCTCCCACAATGCTCGAACCACCAAAGCTCTCTCAGAACGATATGCTTCGAACAGGTCCTATGGATTATTTCGGAGGACTCCACTGCAATATCGGTTTTATTTATTTATTTGTATGGAGCGATGCTGTTGAAAGACTTTAAAAAATTCTTTTGTCAGTCACTTTAATTGAAATGAAGATTAAGTATTTGAAGAGCATTTTATCAGTTGAAAGAGCTGAAAAATTGATTTCCTGCTTCGCATTTCTTTTGTCTGCAACATTGTGTTGGAGATGCGCCCACCATCCACCTTCTATCAAAGGTTGTTGTTCATGAAGGAACGATTGTGGAAATGGAGGAAAGTTGTGATCGGTTCGTTCATTCTCGTCACGCGATATATGATGATAATGATTGTCATGATCATTAAACGTGTGACCCCTTCCAATGTACGGGCACACTTCCTTGCTAAGAATCCATGACGTCACAGGAAGAACAGGAACATTTAATTGCCAACCAGTAGTGCTTCTCAGCACAAATTACGTATTGATTATTCACTGCACTTGATGCCCCCGAGATAGCTCAGCTAGTTGATGACTAGGATGGTGTGTGTGTGTGAGAGAGAGAGAGAGAGAGAGAGTAGAGAAAGAGTGTGTGTAAGGGTGAGAGTGAGTGGGTGTTGGGGCTTAACGCCGTGTCAGCAACTAGGGCTATATCGCGGCGGAAGGGTGAGAGAGAGACAGGAAATGTTGCGTGTGTCTCCTAGCCATGTGCTTAGTATAATTATCGCGCCAAGAGAAGACGCAACCTGTGTTTGACACGTAATTATATCGGCATTTACGCACAGTATAATGCTTCTTTTACGTGCAAAACCATAATCTGGGAACAGAGATGCTAAACTGCAGGCTGTAGGGGAACCTAGGTCAGCTGAAAAATAGGCTGACGTCACGTATCCTGTCCCTCTGCCTGCTGCAATAGTCAGACACTCTCCTTACAGGAACTGCACGCTGACCTGTTCTGCTCAGGAACTTCCACCACCAACACGGGCTGGGCGACACGGGGGCAGGCTTGTGCCAGTACAGCCGTACCCAACCATTGATCTAAATCTGCTGACCCCATTTCTGGACGGACCTTGCTGGCTGCCTGCGCCAGGCTGCACGAGCGATGTTCACAGTGGAACTGACTTCAAGCATCAAGTCCAAAGTATGCGGAGTCCACAAGCGAGTACATCACGCTCACCCCCTTCTCCCTCTCCCTCTTACGCTAGCACGCGCACGCGCGCAAGCACACATCCACCCCCACCCACCCCCACACACATGCACGCACGAAAAAGAGATATGGTACGTGTGACTAGGTATAAGTAATAATAACAATACATTGTACTTGACAGAATACCATAGGCGAAAAACGGTGAATGAAATGAAGGCGTCTGTTTACTTGCATGGTACTAGATATCCAATTCTGTCGATATCTTTCTCCTTCTGAAAGAGGTCGATATGTTAATACAAATATACAGGACAGCTAGCTGCGTGCAAGATGCTAATCTCACCTCATCTATATACTTCAACCATCACCTCTACTACCCCGACACACACACACCGCGCTACCACGATGCTGAACTCTGTTGCTATGACAGTGATCTTGCAACACATTCTTTGACAAAATATTGTGAGGTTTTTTTTTTGACTTGGTGTCGCGATTGCAGCTCAGCCATTTTCCGCAAAGATTTTTTCCCTAAAAGGAACTCTTCGATTAAATGCAGTTTCTATTAAACTCGTTCGCCAAGGATAAAGACCATGCCTTTTCGCAGAACGGAAAGACCCATTCAAACGGCGTTAATGAACAGTACGCTGTTTGCACGTGTTGTGTGCGCCTTAATTACGTCACAAGCCAGGCGGGCTATTTTTATTCCGGCCCGGGTGACTTCTGCTGGGGGCGGTAACCAGAGTTCACTGGGTTCACTGCATAACTTACATACCTGGACTAGGTTGTGTGGGCGTTTGTAGGGGCTGTCTACTGACGCTATGCCTCCACGTCGCCCGTTTCAAACTGTCTTCTTTCTACGTTATTTCCAAGATCGAACAAGCTGTTCTCATAAAGAGATTGCATGTGTGGAAAATACACGTTTGGCTTAAAATAGTTCTTGAACACATATGAATATTGGGACCGCTCTGCCCTGGGTATTCTCTTCCCCTCCCTCCTCCACCTACGTCCTTCCCGTTCCTGCCGGGCATGCACCCACCTATCATAGCCGGGGAGGGTGCTTGCTACCGATGCGTAGGGTCGTGAGTTCGGATCCCGTTTCCGCCCGCTTACTTTCTGTATATGTGGCACCTGTACACAGTGCTGGTCAACGGGGAACACATATTTTCCTTCTGTACCAGATTGCTGTTCGTAAATAAACCAGCTAAGCAGGTATCCTAAGCATGTCAGCTTCATTACATCTGTATTTGCACCTATTATCCACTGCTGGGTTTGCATCTTTGTGTCACATATTTATCAAAGGGCATCTGTGCAAAGGAACCGGCGTTTGTTGGCCTCTTCAAACTCGTGCGTTTCACTGTGTATTACTAGTTGCCTCCCTTATCCTTTATTCGTTCCCACACCACATCCAATGTTCTCCTCCCTGGAGAGCCGACTTCAGAGTGCTGCTGTTGATGAGACAAAATTAAAGAAGCGAAATGCCTCGTTGAAGTTTCGTGTACTAGTCGACATCAATACAATATGCAAGAAAAACATTCAGTTTCAAAAATTTTGTAGAATTGAGCGATAATTAAAAAAACAACAACTATTATCCATGTGGTTGTCTTTTGGGGCAGATGGTTTCCACGACACGTGAGCTCCGCAGCTCTTTGGCGAAGGGTGAGGAGGACAGCCACAAAACGAAACATACTTTTATCGAACTGTTCGTCTGACGCTGGCATGCTGCCAGGCACACGGTGACTTCCTACGTCAAGCAACGTCAGGTGGGGGAGGTACCGCGGTGTCAGGGCCACGGCATGCCTTTTGATCAAGATCATGAAAAGTTATCGATTATTGCTGCACACTCTGCTGATGGCTGGAAAATTTCTCACCACCTGCTGTGTCAGAGAGAGAGATGGGGGTGGGGGTCTAGGCAAAAGAATAGGAAAAGAGGAAGGTTCCCCCCTTTCAAAAAGGGGGGGTTGGGTGGGGGAGAAAGAAATCCACAGAAAACACTTGGACTGCGGGCCAGACGGATGATAGCACATGGATATTACGGCAAGGGGTCCACTTGAAATTTACTTTGTCGGTATTGCGCGCCGTGTATGACATTTTGCGCTTACAGTTAACATATTCAACCCATAAACGTTAATTTTATTATATTTTGTATTAAACATTCCTTTTTAAAAGATGAATTACTCTGATCGCGAACGCGTGTCGACATTTCCGAGAAATGACCGCTGATGGCGAGAGCCTGTGGGCTACGTGTGCAGAACTGAGATCGAGACATGTTTCCCTTTGTGCATGCACGTTTATTTTCCTACGGTGTGGCAGCACCTCCACCATCGCATACTCACCTGCTGTCGCGTTGACCCTGGTAGAGAATTTACTTCTCACACACCTTGCTTCTCACCTCCACTCCAGTTTGCAAACTTTTTTGGGGGGGGGAGGGCCCTGAAAAAAGTATTGGCATCCTGCCAGGTGTTGACTAGACCGGCGTGAAACGTGGCCAGAAAGCTGTCAGACCTCAGAGCCTCGACGTTATCGTAATACAGCGTCCGTCGTAGTTAACAGCCGAGTGGCAGAACTAATTGTTGGAGGGGGTGGGGGCGGAGGTCGGGGTGGGGGTGGGGGTAGGGGCGGCGAACCGCCTTGTGCCTATAATTGGAAACAAATTTATGCCGATATCTGGATAACTCCAGTCTGTCTAAACAGGTCATCTTATGTCCTTGATACATTAGCTAGTGCTGCTGCGGACGGACGAACCAAAGTGAACGTTGGCTGCAGGCTTTCGATATCTGCTCCCTCTCTCCCACCTCTTCTTCCCCCATCTCCCTCCCCTCTCTCTCTCACACACGCAGGTGCCCGCACACACACACGCGCACATTCACACACAGATACTATTCAATCGAACACATGCGCTAGCTCACACGCTCATACGCACACATACACATAAATATCTCGGTTGATGCTCTCTTGAGAACTGTGATGCCAGTGTTATTGATAAATCTTTCCAGCTCTAAGCAAGTACATTCCCATTACGGTACCAATGCGCTGATCCCCACCTTCCCCCGGCCTCCCACTGCCGTTCCTTCAGAAGATCAAGAGGGAAACAGCTTTAATGCTGCCATGAATATGACTATTGTCGGCTTTCATCTCTGGCCTAGAAAGGAACAAAGGTATTTTCACCGGCGTAGTAAGTGTAGTCGTTGTTCGCTGTTACTCTAGCACTCAGCAAGCGAAACACGCAGTCATACACGACTGCGGTTAGTTCTGCTGGGTTCACTTGCATGACGCTACTGTAATTCTGGTCGTAAGCCCTATTCGCCCTGTGTATTTTATGTAAACCTGTTAACGTAGGAACAGGAGATACTAACGCCTAACCCTGATGTGCAGGAACACTGCAGTATTCCATACGCAATTTAATTAGTCACGTTGTGTCGGACCTTTCATTAAAGCAGCGGTACAGGGAGTGTGTACTTCACTTGGCCCTAATGGAACATGCTCTGACGCATGTAGGAATTGGCGACAAGGCACGATATGCGTCTGTCGTCGGCGCGCCACAGCACTTACCAAGCGGCATAGAATGCTGTTGTTTGCAAGACGATGATAGCAATGAGCCAGGCACACACACAGCAGCGGACAGCAGTTCGAGCAATTTAAGCAAAATGCAACGTAGTTACAGTTTAAAGCATCCTCCTTTCAACGGTTATCTCGCATGTCACTTGAAGCAAGTACGTCAAGTTCTCTCCATTCGAGTGTGGCCCGACAAATCTAACTTTCGCGTAGGAATAAAATCTACAACATGCCGTGCGAAGGTAACAAACAGTCCAAAAGGTAATCCGTTGTGTGAACGCCTTTCCCTTCTAGCTCTCCGTCTGTTGAGGTGTCGAACGCGGCTCTGGATACCTTTGACGCGCTGAAGGGCAAAAACTGGAGACTCGTATGGTGCAAAGCTAGGGACGAAAGGGGGAAATATTTTTTTTAAAAAAAGATTGTTTTCAGTTGAAGTCGGTCTATCTCGTTTGTGACAGAACAAACTCCGTACAACATTCAGAGCTTAGCGGACGTGGTTACTAGAGCATGTCATGCCGTGAACTGTTTCGCGTGAGAACCCATTTCTTGAAAAGCTATAGTGTCTTGTAGGCGTGTGTGACTGACGCAATAAGCAAGGTGAGCAAGGCAGGCCGAATGCTAGGTCAGTGAAGAGAGGTAAGGATGTATAATATATACAGCGAAACAACTGCAGGAAATATCGGCAAGTTCGAATGAACAGAAGAAAAGTGTGCGTGCATGCGTGATAAATCTGTGGTGTGTGTGGGCTATTCATGTGTGCGCGATTGCGGGCGTTCTTGTAATTTCCAGTCTTGTGCATGCGTACGTGCATGCTAATATAATAGTAATGTTAGATATGCGCGTGCTTGTTCACGCGTGTTATTGCGATCTGCGTACGTGTGTGTGCGATTATGCATGCGTGTTTGTATCCTTGTTGTGTGGCTGCATGTGTTCGTGGATATGGCGTGTGCATGCAATTATAAGCCTGTGCGTGCGTGTGGTGTGTGTATGAGTGTGTATGTGCTTGTGTGTGTGGCTGAGTGTGCACCCAAACAAGTAAATGCTTATGTAAGCATTCACATGCAGGCAAAAGTTCGAAATTCCTCGTGACGCGTGTCTGTACTTACGTGCGTGCATGGGCTCCGCATATCAAACCTCGTGCTTGGCAGTGCGCGTGTCGACATGAGGGATTAAAAACAAATTAAACTGATCTGGTAGAATCTCGTGGATAAATCCTAAAAAATTTCGACTTCACACAGAAATAAAAGTCTACTAAAATCTGTACACGTAATGGTGAAGTTGGAAAGCTTCGACCCCTTTTTGAGGCAACACCTAACAGTGTGAGGTATGCTGTCTGCTAACCAGTTCACCCCAACCCTGTCTTCCTACCATAACGCCTTTGCTTCGACTCTCGGTCACTTGGACGCGGGTGTTTACATGCTGAAGGCCAAGCGGGCCCACGTGTAGCGTCCTGAGCCAAGAATCTGACCTGCCCAGGTAAAGATCTTACGTCGGCAGTTTCCCAGGCAAATACCGCTGTGAATTTATCACGCTGCCAACTACTGAAGACTCAAGGAGCCGTTCGCAAGACGGTGGCGTAGGATTTAAGTTCGCAATTAAGTTATCGAGGATGAATGGGACATTCATTCATATTAAAAGTAGACAGGCTACGGCTACAAGAACAGTGAACAGTTTGAAAATACGTTCGTTCATTGTGTTTCTGCTCTTCTGTAAGAGATAACGTGGAGGCGTGTATTTTTCTTTGAGTAATTCACGTGCCTTGAAAAGATCATTAGATCCTGGTTGTCCGTGGTCTAAGGAAGACAGAAATGTAGTCTACAGCCCATGATCTGCAAAGGTTTCTATTTATCCATCGGCAAGACACCATCACTTCACAGACAACTGAATGCTATGTCCTAGTGAAACAAAAATAAATAAGGCTTTAGGACAGAGAGTTATCACTTCCCCCATTCTTTAAGTTCGTCAGTCGTCCAGCAGGTTGTACAGTGAAATAAAATTATCCACTGTGTGAGGAAGTAATAAGAGCTGAAATGATTGAGTACAGATTGAAGCACTGATCACCTGCACAGACATTTCTAAGAATTTGGAGTGGCTTGGGTTTCAGCAGTTTTTTTAACAATAGTGTTGATGAAAACAGTCCAGTCTCTGTTCCCATTCCAGCGCTATGCACGCTGTAAGGTGGGGTGTGTAGGTGGGAATTAAGGTACTCTTGGGGAGGCAGCACAGAAGTCCCAAGGACTTATTGAAACCCAGCATTGCTTAGGACGAAGTCAGATGACTGGCCTCCATTGTTTTCTCAGGAACTATTCCTTTCTTATTTTTCCCCTCCTTTCTTTGATTTTTTTCGCTCTTCTTCTCTTCCTCCCTTTCTTCGTTCTGCAGGTTATTTTTAAAAAGAAATTTCATTTCTTCTATAACATTAGCATATAAAATTTGAAATCTGATGACGAAAACATCTTTTACTAAGACGTAAATGTTCCAAAGAACTTTAAATGACCTTTGTAATATTTCACATGTCTTCGTGTATTATGTACACTGAGAAGTAAAAAAAAAACGCACGGACTCACTCACGCACATATTACACACGTCCACGCACGCAGGCTCGCACGTCACCTCTCACACACGTCCACCCACACACTGGTCAATGTTGGCCACGCCGATATAGTGTCAGAACTTGAAGTACCAGGGCAAACCCCCAACCCAAACGTTTACCTGAAGGACTTGTGTCCATTCTAGGCTGCCGCCATCTTAGCTCTGCAGCCAGGTGCTAGGTCTCGCGACCAACAGCGGTCATTCTTGCCACTCTTGCCAGCCGCAAAGGACGTCTTTCTTCTGCGTCTGCAACCTTTCTTTTCGGGTCTGACAGCTGGGGCTTGAGAAGCCGTGCCGACATTTAGAGGAAACAGTCGATTACCACACGCACATGACGAAATTTCTTCACCTGCGCATGATACGCGTGGTTCCATTTATATATGCTTGCTTTCAAACTGTAGGGCGGTGGGGCGGTGCTATTTGGAGTTGTTCGCCCCTTCGGGCGCAGTGACGTCTATGCTCACCATGGAGATTTGGTGTCGGCAAGTACAACAGCTTTTGCATGACGCCAGCGAAAGTTGAGAGAGTTCACAGCAAGCTCCGATTGATACGACCTAGTCTTCTGCTGTTTTGTTTGAGGAATGTACGTGCTTTTTGTGGCTGACAGGTGTCATGTGATAATGCTCCGTAGCCCTACAGGGGTCACTGTGTGCCCTGGTATGACTGTACCCTTACTGTTGTTTCCGTTTCCCCCTCCTTCCGAATCCTCTGTCATTCACACACTTACATACGGGTCTCGCGCATCACCTTTCTACCCCAACTACAACTCGGGCGCTTAGACTTTTTTAACTTTTGAAGCGCCAGTCACTTTTTTCTTTTATATTTTGAATGTTTTCCTTTATATTTTCAATGTTTTCTTTTATATTTTAAATGTAAGGCTTTAAGAGTAGGTCCTTTGGACTGTGTTTTGATAAATGCGATAAACATACAGTTCCCATTAAGTAAATCCAAAACTTTGAAAATTATCTTATCAGTAAAATATATCAGTAGGAAGAAGGAAATACAAAAAAAAAATCCGTAGGTTATCCAGTTTGTTTTGGAGGTGAAAGTGAAACGAAAACTGTTCTAAGACTCGGGGCAGTGCACTGGAAAGAGAAATCTCATTTCTAGAAATATCTCTGGCTTGGATTACAATACGGAAGGAGAGAGTGGGGGGGGGGCAAGAATATCTTTGAGCTCACGTATGGTGTAGGAATACTTCATGCGCTCAGCCCCAAAGCGCCGCCTTGAACAGCAAGGGTTGGCAATGTTTCGATCAGCTGAGCTCTTTGCTCTTCAGCTGCTGCAAACACGGGCCTGGAGGACGGGAAAACTGTGCGCTTGGCAGCCTTCATTCCCACCCTCTGTGCGTGCGCGTCTGCGTGTGTCCGTGTACGTGGGAGACGGAGATTTAGAGGGATCGTTTGTCATGTGTGTGCGTGTCTGTACCAGTCTGAATGCACGTGTGTACGCGTTCAAGTTTGCATGTGAGTGTATGAGTGCATGCGTACGTGAATATGTGTGTGTGTGCATGTGCGCGCGCGCGCGTGTAGTGTGTGTGTGCATGTGCGCGCGCGCGTAGTGTGTGTGTGTGTGTGTCTGTGTGCATGTCCGCGCCTGTAGTGTGTGTGTGTGTGAAGTAAAAAGCATAAAGAAAGCTGGCGGAAGCTAGCTGAACCTCGCTGTGTGGCCTTGTGCGTACACAGCAGATTTCTTTCTTGGCCTGTTAGGAGCACAATATGGCGCTTACACAACGAAAAGGAGGACTAGTCACAGCTCGTTTCGTTCTCTCTCTCACAGGTGCATGCACTTAATCGCATAAGCATGTATTCATTCGCAAATAGACTTACATGCACACACAGAAGCTGCACGGTCGCGCACACAAACGCACACACACTCCATATCCCACCCAACCCCAAAGTCCCGTTTGGTTCAAGCGCACGTAACTGATCTAAAGTATATTTTAAAAAGTTTCCTGTGACAGCAGGGAGAGAACATGAACGGCTATGCTATACTGATGACTGTAGAGGTGGGCTGGGGACTGCGGCTTGCGAAGTATTGTGACGCACAGTGCCCGTGCCAGGTTGGCGCAATGGCAAATGTCGCAGGCTGTACTGTCACAGTACCTGGAAGTAGGATGGCCCGCAGACACAGGTAGGATATCGATATCGCAGTGACAGAATGACAGTTACCATAGTCATTAACATTCTGATGGTAATTTGCCTTTACTTGACAACAGTTTACAAGGCAGTGCAACTATTTAATTAAAAAAAATAATTATATGAAAAAAGAAGAAGACTAAAAAATGGACGTGGGAGTGGAACTGGGAATGCGGTAAGAGAAGGAAGAAAAAAGAAGAGAACGACAGGAAGAAAAGGAAGAATTGGAGAGGAAATGTGTACTTTCTGACCAGCTGCAAAGAGCAGGTATAAACGTATAGCGTCCTGATGGGCAAGACTAGCAGTAAGTCCTTCCCACAGTCTAGCGATCTTTCCTTCCTTACATCTTAGAGCTTCCCCCCCCCCTTCCCCAGCGCAGCTCGGCACCCCTGTCCCGCCCCGTGCCGAACCGAAAATGATCGTCTACAAAAGTAATCACTGCCCACGAGATCAGGGCCCGTAATGTTTTCCATCTCACAGCAGGGCTTCCGCTCTTGCACTGCTCTTTCATCGGTCGACTCTTTAGTTTTGCAGATTGCAATATCCTTGTAGACGCTTCCGCTGGGCTTTCAAAGGGCACTTCCCAGCAATGAGATCGGGTTTGTGAAAAAAGTTTCACAGTGAGACAGTGATTGAAGGGGAGCTCTGTGTGTCTGTAAGTCTGTCTGTCTTTCTGTGTCTGTCTAGCTGCCTGCATGCCTGTTTTTTTTTTAATTTCCTAATTATGTCATAAGTCCACTCACTCATACAGCTTCTTGTAAGTGATAAGTATAAAATAATCTAAACAAAAAGAAAAAGAAAAACGTCAATCCAAAGAAATCGAAGGCACACTAAAAAACAGATACATATCGCTACAAGTGGATACACTTCCCGTGCGTACACACGTAGCACGTGTGTCGTGATTGTGTGAGTGTGTGTGTGTGTGGGAGAGAGAGAGAGCGAGTAAGAGAGGGAGAAATAGAAAGAGAGTGGGGGGCAGGCAGAGAAAGAAATCTAGTCCTGATCTCGTTTCCCACCTGCTGCCTCGAGCATCGTGAAGCCGAGATGAGGTCGCTGCCTTTGATGTCGGGTTAGCTGACAGCTGCAAAATCACGCGTTTGTGTGAAACTCGACAATCCGCAGGTACACATACACTTCTAGGAAAGTCTATGCATGAATGTCTTGATCCATCCCTAAACTGTTACAATGCTCCAGGCTCTGTGAAATAGCCTCCATAACTATGTGTCGATTGAAGCAAAGGCTTCGGAGATCAGCTTATACAGCAGTTTTCACACTTGGCAGAGCCAGCGTTAGACTGCACGACACAATTCTTCATGAAGTGTCGAGGACGGAGAGTGGATCAGAACTAGAGTCTCTCTTTCTCTCGCCCTTCGTACATACGAGTAGCTGGCCATGTGTCTTTAAACTAGGCGTGTCGCTAGAAAGCATTCGGCCTCTTTAGTACCGATACACTAGGTGGTCGTCTGTCTGTCCTTTTTTCTGTCCTTCTGTCTGTCCTTCTGTCTGTCGAAAGCGAAATACTGAAGGGCTTTCAGACATTTTCTGGAAAAAAACCCCAGACGTTTCATGAGGCTTTGATGCCACACTCGCATCATTAATTATATAAACCACATAATGCCTCCAACGATCCTCATACTACTCAAGGGGATGGTGGGGGGGACTTGCTTTGCGCTCCCTCTGCTGTGGCGATTTGACAGAAAGGTGGCCCTACAACCCTGGATGACGTCACCCCTTGCAAACTTCTGGCCCTTATTTTAAAAATAATAGAAGACTGGTCGTGAGTGGAATGAACGAACAAAAGTAAATGATGGAACTAAAAACGATCACTGCAGAGCACATGAGTCAGCAGCAAAAACGGATGATGATGATGATGATGATGGTGGTGGTGGTGGTGGTGGTGGTGGTGGTGGTGGTGGTGGGTGGTGTGTGGTGTGTGGTGTTTTGTGACGTCTGCTTCCATACGTACGCAGTGTACGAAAGTTGTCAGCTGGGCTGTTATGCGTGCGTGCGCGCGTACATAAGTGCGAGCGCGCCTGTGTGTGCGTTTACGGGGTGGAGGTGGGACAGAAAAAAACCGGCATCCATTTAGGCTGCTGCAGCAGTAATTCTTGTTCAGCAACATCACCGCTCCTCCTGGCTGCCAGTGGGTCGATTGCCATAGAACGTTCTGGAATCTGTGTCACTATGGCATCATTGGGAATGTTGTTCAGTCCAGGTTGTGTGTGGGGGTTGGGGTGGGGTGGGGGGAATGCTTTATTTTTCTCTAACTTAATTAATAGTGGAGTAATCAGACAAGATTTTTATTAACGTCGGTCATGTCGATTCAAGTCTTACTGATACTGGTTTTTTTTTCTTGAGGGGAACGTTAAAGAACTTTAGTTTAAAAAGTTTCTTGTGGCAGCAGGGAGAGAACATGAACGGCTATGCTATACTGATGACCGTAGAGGTGGGCTGGGGACTGCGGCTTGCGGAGTATTGTGACGCACACTGCCCGTGCCAGCTCAGCACCCCTGTCCCGCCCCCGTGCCGAACCGAAAATGATCGTCTACAAAAGTAATCACTGTCCACGAGATCAGGGTTTTTCTTGAGGGGAACGTTAATTAAGCAACTTTATTAATTGTGGATGTGCGAAGAACGACTCTAATTGCCGGCACTGTGATCAGTCCGCTTTGTCCCCTACAGCCCCCCGCCCCCTCTACGAAGGCGCCACTCTTTATCACCTGGCATTGTTTTCGGTGCAGAAAATGTTGATGTCGCTCTCTGAAGTCAGGATCGAACTGCGATATACGATGGCTGTGAACAAACCTCGCGCTGAAGTGAGACTTGCTTCTTACTATTGTAACTGACAAGACTGCATCTTAAAACCGATACAGAACAACCCTTCACTCCTCCACGCCCCACCGTCAAGACGATCTGCCTACCTTTTAGAAACTCGGTGTGGGCTGGTATGCGGGGTCAAAGGTCTCACACAAAGGCCTACTCTCATAAAGCGTACGGTGGGCAGGTGTGTGTTTCCTTGGCGTTGTCTTGCCGACTCGAGTCTACGGAACGAGCCTCAGTGTCTTTCTAGGAGTTGGTGTGCAATCTCAATTTTTCCTTCTGAAAATTTCTTGTCAGTAGAGCAGTCCTACTGACCAGCGACAGGATTTTTTTGGCACAGATAGAACAAGCTGTCGTATTGGCCCGACCATCATAAAGCAGCCAATTGATTTTTAAAAATTGTATTCTGGGAGACACCGAACCAGAAAGAAAGCAAACGTCTGGGCCGGCTTGCATGAGCGTTCGTAGCTGTCTTCCGGTCATAAGAGAGGTCGTAAGGCCCATTCGCCTTGTGCATTTTACGTTCACCTTTACGAATGAACAATAGATGCGAACGATTGTTCAACCCTGGAGCGTATTTTTGTCAGCAGCTGCAGCAAAAACCCATTTTGCAGAGGACGTGCGTGATGCGCATATACATTTCACTCTGATCTTTCAAATGCCAAAAAAAAACCCAGTTATTAAAATAGCTTTGTGCTCACACGGCCTATGAACATCGGGCTCACAGGCGCTAGACAAAGGGCGGACGTAGAGGGTGCGGTGCACAAAATGTGGCCGCTATGTGCACCCTTTATACCATGTCTATGCCTGCCTGCCTGCCCGCCCGCAGAAAAAGAGAATAAAAAAGCAAACGTAAGATTAAGAGAGAAATAAAACTACTCGAGCTGAAAGTTTGTGCCATGGGAAATAACCCAGTGCCAAAGGGCAAGAAGCATGTGTCACCTTCAACGACTTGTGCAGCCGTCACGACGACAAGCTGTGTACGAAGTGGGGTTTCAGACATCTCAGCTCCATCGCTCACGTTTGATGGTCTCTGATTCATCTGCCCGCGAAGCCGAAAAAATATATCTGATGCATGTCTTCGTTGTACCCACAGAGGCACTCGAGGAAAGGGCTCTCACTCCAGGTTGCTGTGCCGTCGACAAAGCTCGGCTTCCCGCACGACGTGTCGTTTTCTGGGATGCGAAAGCGCTTGGAATAAAGTGGACTCTAGTGTCGTCATACATTTCAACGATAGGATTGCCTCTCCCCAACACAACTACCACAAGTCCCAGCCTTCCTTTCCCTGGGAAAAGTTGTCAATGCCTTCAAGGGTTCTTAAACCACAGCTAGCCTGAAACAGATAGCCGAAACCTTTCACAGCTGCCAGTGGAAAAGGACCATTGTGAAAACTGCAGTTTTTTTTAAGCCTGCTGTTTCACATACGTGATGTCTGTCAGCGTCTTCGTGCAGCAGATTGAACAACGTTGCGAGGGGAATGTGTTGGTGCCAACTGGCTGCTGACAATAAGTTGTCGAGTATTGTCTGCAACAAAGCACAGCTTTAAGACTTTCAGCGCTGGCCACGTCCGGGTCCTTTAGTCTCCTTACACTTCTAACCCCTTGTCGCTCTCCTCCCCAACCAGACCCATCACTCTCCTGCCACCGCACCCGTGTCCCTCCCGTCCACCGCCCCGTCTAGGGAATTCGCATTGTTGCGTGTTCATCATCTGACAGCGGGCCCGACACTTTTAGATTCTTGGCCCGCATTGCCGAGCATAATGGGGCATCGTTAGTTCTCTCTCTCTTACCCCTTGGCACTGTTTACTTATAGTGTGTTTGAAATCTGTCTTCTGCCTACATGCATGTAAAAATAAACTTCCTTCAATCAATGCGTTCTCCCACCAGTACTATCCAACAACAACAACAACAATAACCTTCAAATCCCCCAATTTCAAACAAACAAAAACAAACAGCATACAGAAGCTGAATCTCGTCATTATTGTTTATGTTCCTCTGAACAAAGAGTCTGTATACTACCTGTCGCTGTGTAGTATTTTAACTTTTTTACATTCCTGTTCGGGCCTGTCTTAACCGGACGAATGTGTGTCCTTGTTCGCCAAACCTGATTCGTCGGTCAGGTTAAATAAGCCTTTGGATGGTTTCCATAGATTCGATGTAGTGGCATTAACAGTTCTTGTCGCCATCTCACTGTTCCCGACAACAGAGTCCCCAGACACTGCATCAGTACCACGTATTACGTTCCACCTCTCCTTGCCCTGCCCTTGCCCTGTAGCCGTCAAAAATGGATGTCAAGCAAAAAGTCATTTTTTTCTTTCACCTACATACACCACAATCAGGTCACGTGCTAACGGAAGCACTCGACCCAGTTTCTGCGTGGGGTTTGCACGTGTCTCTATTTTGTCTCCTGAAAGTTTACGTTCGTTGAGGGTGCAAAGTGTTATTGTGGGGCGGAGTGGGATACAAATTTAAAATCGGGCATTGTCCGCCTAGTCTACCTGGCGTAGTCAGGAAACTGGTCATGACAAGCTCATGACTCAGCTTTGCTCCTAATTGAAAGGTGAACCCGAGTGGAAAGCATTCTGGATATAGCACGAGACATAAAATTTTGAAATTTGTAGGTCTAGGTAAATGAAAAATGAAACTTTGCCGAAAACAACTTTACATTTATCAAAATCAAACCAGATGGTTCAAATCCAAAAATATGTCATATAATTTTTAAATTTAAAAAATCTCTCGTTATTGCAGGGGTCCACTTAAAAAAATGGCGACCTTGCCGTCGGAGGTCTGACGTCATACAACGAAAGCATGGCAGAAACAGTACGCCATCCGATCAGGCTAGTTCAGGCGTGCGATATTTCAGCTGATAGACGCTGTTTCCCCTGCTTGAAATTCCTCGTTTCTAATGCAGCAAGAGCAGGAGAACTGTGCCGGGCTTCGTTTTGGGAACCTGTTATGTTGGTCAGGCTGCTCCCAGATTAAAACGTTTTTGTTCAACATTGGTTACTAGAATGAGCCTCATCTTCTCCACCCAAAGCTAGTTGAAAAACCTTTCCAGAAAGAATTCGCACTCACTGACACGAAAACCCATCAAACTCAAAAAAGTAATCCAGCTGAAATATTTTATTCATTGTTTTGGGTGAGACACTCGCATATTTTGTCACAGTTCAAATCACATTCGACATGCAGCCATCAGTTCATTCTTTGGTACAGTTTTTTACATTTTGTAATGCGAGGTTTTATATACAAACTATATATATATATAATAGATATATAATATGGTGTTGGAAGTAACTACATTTGAAGGTGTTTTTGTTTTCTGATACATTCCGGCAGTTTAAGCGATCGCGAGAGCGACCAACGACAGTTCGAATGATGTGTACCTACTCGGCAGCGAAGGCAAGCCACTGACCACTGTGAACGACGAAGACAGATTGTAAAGAATGGTTTTCACCTTACGAACATCGCCCTCGTTCCGTGTTTGATGACCCTCGGGCTAAACATGTTGACGTGCGGCCACGTACGTGCGCCTCAGCAGCAGACAGCGACAAGGTGTCGGGCGAAGATAATAACCTGTTTCCTGCTAAGGGCATCCCTTTGTCAAACATTGTTTCCTTCTCGAATAATATTTATGTGTACAGAATAGCTAGTGGCATCAACATGGTATGGTACTTCTCGAAATTGGAGAACAACGAGAAATAAGCATCAAATTATGACTGTAGGCCATCTGCACCAGTGCGTCGTACATTTTGTCTAGAGTTCCTGTTCATAAAGGACGGAGGTGCGGGTGGCACAAGGATGCATCTGGGAGGAAGCATGAGTAATGTACATGCACGTTACAATTATACGTACGCAGCAAGCCAGTTCTGAAAGACATACACACAGTTTTGTGAAACTGGTCATACAAATTCATTTTGTGTCACGAAATGGCAGTGATCATCTGAAAATTTTTTAAACATGTGCAGTGTTGCTGCTGAATTTGAAAGAAAAACCCTCATCTTGTTTCTCACAAATGCAGTTAGCACGACATAAACGAAGTTTAAAAAAACACAACAGTAGTCCTTGTAGGTGTGTACAGTACGTGGTTGGTTGCCAAGCACCTGCACATTGTTTGTGAAAAAGAAAATGTTTTACATTTTTAAAATATTAGAATATTAGAAGGATACAATCTAAACTATGGTAGATTTTGTATAGATTAGAAAAGAATATTAGAAGGATACAATCTAAACTATGGTAGATTTTGTATAGATTAGAAAAGAATATTAGAAGGATACAATCTAAACTATGGTAGATTGTGTATAGATTAGAAAAGAATATTAGAAGGATACAATATGAACTATGGCAGATTGTGTATAGATTAGAAAAGAATATTAGAAGGATACAATCTGAACTATGGCAGATTGTGTATAGATTAGAAAAGAATATTAGAAGGATACAATCTGAACTATGGTAGATTGTGTATAGATTAGAAAAGAATATTAGAAGGATACAGTCTGAACTATGGTAGATTGTGTATAGATTAGAAAAGAATATTAGAAGGATAAATGTGAAAAGAGCAATGTAAGGGGATACAGAGAGGAATTACAGGCAAGATTTAACAATTTGCTTACATAAAAATTTACTAAGTCTAAGGTGTAAACAAAAGAAACCTTCCGTTCGTCTGTTCGTTCGTCTGTTCGTTCATTTATGGACTAGCACTCTTATATCGCCGTACACACATGTACATTAACGCATATAAATATACATCACCACATCTCTCTAGCATTCAGTGAATCCAACCACAAACAGACACACATGTTTGTACGCACGCACCAAGCTGCATATGTTTGTTACTTTAAATTCTTCCTGTTTTATTGATGTCTTTTACAAAAACAAGTGATTGGGCACAAATTATACGTTTGAAACCTTGTAGACAGCACATCGTTCTCAGCTCACCGACCGTTGCCATGGCAACTTTAGTCACCAGGAAGTCATAGACCCTGCCTGGCACCAAGCCTCTAGATACTGCTCCGCTCGTGCGTGTCCAAAAACGGCCAGTATCGATCCATTCCCAGCTATCGACATGACAGGAAGTGATGGAGCCTGCATGGTGAGGGAGGAAGTACTGGTACCTCGGGGGTGGGGGGTGGGAGAGAGAAAGAGCCTGACCGTTTCCTGCTCGATAAACCGACTTTGCTGGCCGTAGCCTCCGATGTGGTAGTTGCATCCCCTGGGCTCGCCATGAGTACGAGGAGTGGGCTTATCAGCCCAAGTCTTCTGCCATGTTGATAGCTTTACCAGGCTGACTCTTTGTAGCTACGTGCTGTTCACACCAGCTCTGGCCGCCTCTGCATAAGTTATTTTTACTGCCATGCAACAAATCAGGGTGTAAATAGTTAATGCAAGCTGCGTTGGCGTAATGTAGAGTACCTGGCGTGTACTCTGTTAAAGGTGAACAAAGATGGCAGTAAATCCCAATAATCCTGGGAGGATCGTCATACAGAGTTTGTGAAGGTGCACTTTAAACGAAGACATAAAACGTCGCGTATAATGTACGTAAGACCTGGAGGTACAGGTATATAAGCTATAATACAATTCCCCGAAGGCCGATGAAGATGAAAGTGTATTGAACCACGGGGAAAATTTGTTTATTGCTTCTTGGCAGTTCCCCGCGAATGTAGCGTGACATCTTTTTATCTACATTATTTCTGGTGCACGCACAGTTGTCAAGCACAATAAGTGCTCTCACAACGTGACACAGCGTGCACGCCACGTCTCTTGCGATAGGCCCCCTCCCGAAACTCACTCATCACCACTTTCCACCTTCAGAGATGGTGCTAAGGGCAGTTATCCTGGCTGTGTACATGAAATCGATTGACTTCCGTGTCCTTGTCACAAGCGCTGTAGCCATGATAGTACTCTATCGCCACCATTTTCAGTCCCTTTCACATTAGGGAGTCTGGACAGCTCTACGGGCAGAGCTGCGGACTAGCGTGTGGAAGGGTGCCAGTTCGAGTCCAGGTGTGGCCAAGATTTATGTCCTGGAGTGTACGTTGTCCAGTCTCCATTCGGCCATCCCCAGAACATTAAACTGTCCGCACTGGCAATCTTACTGCAGCGATCAGTCTGGTGGTTCTTTCAGGTTACTAATAGGACCTCCTTTCCCCTGTATAGTGCGAAATCACCGCGAGGTCGAAAATTACCTACCTACCTGTAACATCACGACTCCTTATCATGATCAACATCTTGGTTTGATTTCTGCATCAAGGTTATAACTTTTAAAAATTGCACCTAAAATCTCTTTCATTACTTTGGAAGATAGACGCCACAGTCCTAATGTTAAGCACGTAACAGCTGTTGCTGTTGACCCCCAGTTCTCCTTATTTCAATAAGCTCCCTGACCAATTGTTTGACGACATAGCGGATCTTAAAACCAGAGCGTGCGACAAATATTGTCATACTGTTGCCTACTGTCAGATGGCGCAAAGTGTCATAGAAACTTCCTTGTGACCTATTGCCATGGGAAGAATATGGGCGTGTCCAGGGACGTATGCCTGCTTCAGATCAAAGAGAGAGAAACTGCGCGAGAAACTGCTCCGTTGTATCTACAAGCACATTCCTGTCTGTCCATCTGGGAGAGATGTTTCAAAGCCGATGCAGAACGTGACGCTATTGTTAGCTCTCTGCACACCTATTTGCTGCATCCTCTTTTTTTTCTCCCAAGTCGGCAGGTGATGTGATGCACCCGACACGCTCGCACGCACACGCACACGCACACGCACACACAGCCATCCCCGCACCGTTGTGATCGTTTATTCGTTTTACTTCATGGCTACTGGTCTTTTGCCACATTATTTTCCCCAGACCTTTCTTTTGCGAGAAAACATTAACATCTGTATTGAACTGATCCACAGTTATTACTGATTCAAAACTATGCTTGCTGTTAACTAACGAACGTGGATGCGTTCAGGTAGAACAGAAAACAACCCAAATTTAATTTTAAAATTTGTCAAGACCTCCTTAATTTTTGTTGTTGTTTGCTGTTGCTGTTGTTGTTGCTGCTGCTGCTGCTGTTGTCATTAGGGCGGACGACAGATAAAGTACGGGATTATGTTTGTCTGCTTTGCTTCTCTTGTCTACTAAGCACAATCATGTTGGTGTCGGCAGAGGCTTTACCTGCAGTCTCAGTTCTTTAAAACTGCGCGTGGCTCTGACAAAACGCCATGTCGTTCATCCTTCAAAAGACCTTCTGTTTCACCCGCCTAGACTTTTCTCCCCCACTCCCCGCCTAGACCTTTCTCCCCCACTCCCCGCCTAGACTTTTCTCCCCCATTCCCCGCCTAGACTTTCCTCCCCCACTCCCCACCTAGACCTTTCTCCTCCACTCCCCGCCTAGACCTTTCTCCTCCACTCCCCGCCTAGACTGACTCCATGTCCTTTGCTTCTACCGTCTCCATGCGCCAGGCATTCACGGTGAAAAGGTACTGACCGCAAATTTCGTAGAAAGTCCGGCCCACTTGCTCAATAACCTTCACATGTGTGACTAGATTTGTTGCTGTTGCTGAAATCTCACATGCTATTGGCAGATAAATGGCTGCTCTTTGATGTCGATCCCTCCACCCAACAGTTATGCGGGCAGTGCAAGAATACTATATGTTGTTAGAGGACCGGTCTTTATCATAGGGTTTTCCCGATGCATGTTCCCCATGGAAGCAGCTACGTACAAAAATAGTATCAGGAGCTTTTTTTTTAATTTGAAGGACAGGTCGTTTTAAATAAACGGCTATCTCATGATTGACGTTGGTGGGTGACGCTGTGTATGAGTAGTTCTCGGTGATCTCATCCACGACAACGGCGGTTGCCGGACGCCCTGATGACATCATCACCTTCTGGGGCTGTCCACGTCCGCACGCGCTCTGCTGTCACTTCTAAATAAGGGTACCGGGTCTTCTGGGTGTGCGCGTGCGCTGGTTTATGACGTCACTCTGGATTTGAGAGGTCAGAGTGCTTTGACCTAGAGGCGGATTCTTTTCTTCTGCTTCCCCTCTCTCCCCCTCCCCCCACCCGTTCTGCTGATATTTCCTCCTTTGTGAGTGTTTGACCTGCCTGACTGCCCGAAACTATGCGTGAGCTGTCTGCCTCTGTTATTAATATGCACACAATACAAATGCATTTACTCTATTTCGGCAACTATATGCTCAAGCAAGCTCAGTACAAATGCGTCAGGACGAATATGACTTTTATATGCTCGCTGTCTCTAGTGCTGTTTGGACTAGTCGAAACGAGCTACAGGCCTTCGACTGACGCTTAATACCCATCGCTGCCAACTGCACTGTCTCAGCCTCTTGAAAATCGTATCTGTGGAATTACTATTCACAACCCTGTCTTAACTGGACGAATTTACGTACTAGTTTGCCGAACCTGGCAGTGCTTATAACGCTCGTCCGGTTAAGAAAGTAGATACAACAAAATTAAATCTCATATGTTAGCTGTGTCAGACCTGCCGAGTGTCTGTCTGTAAATTAATTACAGATCTCACACAGCCGCTACCAGCCCGACAGACGTGATGAAAAGGGTCACACAAGACCACGTTTGTTGCAAGACGTTTTCTAAAATGAAAAATTTCGTCCAAGGGTTGGAAACAAACGATCGGATTACCGCTTTTATGCTATATCATGCTATGTCAAAGAAAGCCTTTACTAATATCCCATGCGCTGTCCCACCACCACGAATATACAGGTTCCCTCTGGATCTTCAAACATCCTTCCCTGTGTCTCTCGCCGGTGCTTTTTTCCGAACCTACCTTCCTCCCTAGCTCGCTCGCTCACTCACTCACTCACTCACTCACTCACTCACTCACTCACTCACTCACTCACTCACTCACTCACTCACTCACTCACTCACTCACTCACTCACTCACTCACTCACTCACTCAGATGGAAGACGAAATGAGTAAGAGGCAGAGGTTATTTTCTTATAACCTGTGAAGGCCGTATGTCTCTACACAGGTGTTTTGCAGCCCTAACGGTCTCAAGAGATGGCTGCTATAGCTCGACTTAATTTCACATGACAGGTGGAAGGGAAGGTAAATAGTTGTAGTTGCCCCCACCTACCTCTGACCTCTTTTGATACGCTCTAACGTAAGAACTATTTTCGCTCCCGCCCTCGTGTCTACGCGACAGAGCGTAAGCTTGTCGTATGAGAAGTCTAGTAAAGTTTTAATAGAAAGGACCTAATGTGATCTAGACAACGGGAAATCCCGGTTTTTAGATTTTATCACAAGTCCGAGTGTGACTATTGTGCACATGATAACAGTGATATGTCTGCCTTTCAGGCACGTGCAATTTTTTGAAGTGGCCTCTTTGCTTACGAGATCAGCTAGCCTCCATTGCGATAACGAAGCTGTTTCTTGTCGATTAGTACCGTCTTGTCTGTGCTTTAGTTTGTTCGTCTCTTTCTGTTCCAGACCAAGCTATATTATGCAACACGAATAACTGCAAGCCAACACCAGGTTCAGAGCAGACTGATTACAGCAGCCGATAACAGCTATTCAGAGAACCAGCAACGAACTCCGCGTGCCCATTTGCCCATTATTGTGGTAGAACGGACATGTACGGGGCTCCTTGAAGTGGGAAAGACTGTTACTTGAAATACCGCAATTTTTTTTTAAAAAAGGGATCTTATCCCATTGAGGTATGTATGCGAGTCTAGAAATGGAGGAAGTGCTTAATTATAATAATGTTCAAAAAAATTCTGTTCGGGGAGAAAGAAATCGAGGCAAGTTTTCCTCCTGAAATCTTAGATGTAACAGTCATCTTGCAGCTGAAATTTCAGACCTCATTCAGGCTCACTAACCAAGGGAGGGAATCTATCTACATAGTTCACTCCTTTCTTGAACTCTGGAAGAAATGGGCGAATAGATTGAGGCCAAGATGGGAGGCTAGCTACCTGCATGTCATAAAAAAAGGAGGACTCATCGCTGAAGTGGTGGTGATGAGGTTCAAATGGAAAGCACTAGGCGGTTAGAATGGCAGGCAAGGCAAGTACAATACTTCGCAAACCCTCTAGACATGTTTGGAGGGTTTGCCCAGAACTGTTTCTGCAGACAGATTGTGGTCTTTCCGACTGTTGGTAATGGAGCCCCATGGACATTCATAGATTTTTTCTAACAGACCCTAAACCTTTCACGTCTCATCAGGGTAACTTTCAAGTAATCGATTATCTTCCTTCGACTAAATTACCCCTCGTCCATCACTGCCATGTTTTTTTCAGTTAATGCCAAACTCGAAATATTGTCTGTGTCCCAGATGATCCCACCTGGCCAGCAGAAACGTGTGCCCGTGCGTGTAGAAACATGATCCAGCGCAAAGACTCCTTGAGTTTCCTGCACCAACCCTAAGGCTCTTTCTCACTCCATCCTGCCCGTCTCTCTCCCAGTCCACTTCAGTCTAGGACACAGGGTGGGAACGGAGTGGAGGAACACATCAGTGATTAATACAATTGCTGGGCTTTACTTTCGTGGTGGTCTGCTTGCTCCTTTACACCGTCCATCGATCTATCTCTCCAGGGAGAAAACCTGCTTCGCAGATTTTGACCAGAAGAACTCGTCGTGTCGCACGGCCGGTAACCAGCGCCCACCCGCTGCGACAGCTGCCTCGACCTCATCGGTGTTCATAAGGCCAGGCTTACAAGGTTTGACTGAACCGAAGGAAAACAATGGCTAAGGACCTGTCTGTAATATAGACGCCGTTCGTTTTCCATCGATACATGTCTTCTGAATTAGAATGTGCCAAACACACGTGTCTGCGAGCAAGACTATTCTCCAGTTTCGACAAAAACCGAAAGTCTGTTTGTTCTGGGACGAAGCTGGGCTTGTTCTTTGTCACCTTTTGCACTGACTTAGTCGAGAGGTGGGAACCGAGCGTAAAGTGGGCTATCGATCTGCTGGATTGGATTGCTGCACACCTTGCTGAAGCCCTGTCTGGTCTGCAGGTTGCACGAATGCTCCTATCCTTTCCCCACGCATGCCAATGCCTGTAGCTGGGGAATTAATGGGCGCTGTTAGATATGGAGCGTGTAACCTACATGAACGGTCATCCAGCTTAGCTGTTACAAAACCCACACCAAGCAGGCAAGCCGACATCCCCTTGTATGGAGTAACAGACGTAGAATAATGAACTGTCTAGAAATGTCGGGTCGAGTCGTGTGCTAAAATGCAGAACTCTCCATCTCCATCTCCACCCCTCATCCCCAGCCTTCACAACGCTGTCCGAGTATCCGAGAGGCTGCAGGGCTATGCGCGAAAGTGTAGTCGGCAGAGCGACTGCAAAACATGGTGCTTACTTAGGATCAATGTTTAAAAAATAATTAGCATTTTCAAATTTGTAAACTCGTGTACACTTGAGGCAACGGTGCCTATTTTGGGCCACCGGAAAGATCAAAGAACAAAATGGATTTCATTTTGTTTACATTAGCATTTACTCTGTTCATGCTTGTGTATGTAAGTTAGCTATATAAGATGCCATTTTATATATATATATAAAACAGACACTTCTTGACTCCAAAAAGTTGAGGCACGACGCCATAGCATAGATGTATATAACATTATAAGTCTTCTATGGTCATATGTAAAGTCCGCGCAGAAACGAATTAGTCACAGTAATCTTCTGTTACATGCACGTGGGTAGCAACGCACAAACTTTCTGAACATTTTGAGCTCAGTCGATGTGTCTACAACGACGGATATTTTGCCAAAGAGGAGGGTGGGGGTCTTTGCTGCTTAACGTTCCGCCTCAAACTATGTAGATATCAGAACCTTTACATGCTGACACACGTGGGACCGCTGTCACAACACAGGCTTCAGTCCCACCCAGTCACATTATACTGACACCGGGCCAACCAGTCCTAGTACTGTTCCCTATAGTGCCAGGCGTCTGGTAGGGCAGCTACTGGATGTTTAAGTCTTAGGTATGACTCTGCCGGGATGCGAACCACCGACCTCCCGCCTCGTAAGCAAACACCTTAACCTCTGTACCCAAGTTGAAAGGGGCGCTAAGGTGTCGTGCGCAAGTGTAAATAGCCCGTAAACGCACACTACACTAAGAAACAAAAATCTGTTGCAATGCCGAATTTCCGGCCTTTATGCACGTCGTTATCAGGCAGTGCGGTGCTGCTGAAGAAAAGAAATGGCCATAGACATGCAGACGGCAAAAGAAACTTGGAGGTCAGAAAAGATCGGGGCAGTGGTACTTCATCTGTCTGCTCCCGAAGATAGTCCGCTTGTTTCAGTTGCCGTCTTCCCGAGTGACAAATGAGATTAGGTATGCTTTGGAGGTGGAGGTGGGGGAAAGGCGATAGGAGCTCTATAAACTCCAACAGCTTTCTCTACCACCTAGCGTCTCTAGGACTGCTCATAGTTATATAAAAAAATTGCAGGTAAACGTTTTGTTCCTCACCCTGCAAACCTCCCATCGGTGCTGGACTGACTTAAAACCTGAAGTTGTCAATGATGTTGATTATGTTTGCTTCGTCAAACAAATCTTCTCCAGGGAGAGGGAATTAGAGCGCTGTTTATACATCTTTCAGTCGGTCTGTCTGTCTGTCTGCTTGCTTCTCCTTCTGTGCGCGCCTCCATCCTAGACCATGCTTGCGCTAGCGACTCTGCTAACAGGCCACGGGTGTGCGCTTCATCTCCACAAGACTTCTGTTGTCCTTCCCAGCTCTCCGGTCAGAAAAGAACAAGACAGAAAGAACTCTCACAAAATCTATACCCCGGTGATGACGTCGGAGGTCATACTTTGCCCTTTTGTGGATAGGCTGGCATAGTACTTCAAGAAGAGCATTATATGAAAGTTTACATAGCTATGTGGAGAGGACGGCCCTGTTTAAATGTCCAGTCCCAACTACAAGCGACGTTTGTTTCTTTCCTCTCATCCGCGCACATCGCTTGGGCTGGGTGTAACTTTTTTGATTGCCATGTGAAGCTGTGTCCGACGAATCCAAGATGAGCCTGATACAGGCGTAAACATTCCGTCTTGGGGTTTATTACTGCTGCCGTTGTTTTTATTGTGCTCCCACCACTGACCTCACACGTCGCACGCGACAGCTTCCAGTCAGGAGACAGTAGGGTGGGGTGGGGAGGTGGAAAGGAATGCACAGGGTGGGATTCGCCGGCCAAACAAAGGGAACCGACAAAAACAAACACGTGCATATTATCCCGCCCGTCACTCCCTCCGTGCGGGCATGCCCTGAGTCGAAAGCGATCAATAGTGCTCAGGTGTTGTGGATACACCTCAGTGACTTCCTCCGCTCACGTGAATGCTATGCTGATGGGTCGATATGTTGGCTGGTTGTTTGGCTGGATAGTTAAATCAACCACTCAATCAACCAGCGAAAAAAAAATCTCTTCAGAATAATTTGTGATGAAAGTACTGCCACCTAGCGTAGATTTCGCAGCATGCGGGAACAGGTACTGAGGGGGTTGGGGGGGGTGAGCACGAAGAAAGAAGCCGGAGTAACCAAATAAATAAATCTTAGTTGCCAGTGTGCCGCCGACGGGATGCGAATCTGAGACATGTCTAATGTCACGACGGGCCGTACCTTTACTTACTGGACTCGAGTTCTCCAGAATTACTGAACAAACTTTTATGGTGATCTCGTAAATGTAGACTTAATTGGGCAATCGTCACCAAAACCTTTACTGCTTCAGGTCGATGGTTTCTACACCAAAGGGTGACGACGCTATGAAATAATGTGAATAACTAGAGAAATCTATCGAGGGAAAAGATTCTCATACACTGACACGTTCGCTCAGTCTCACACAGGCAAAACACTTCTTGCTCAAGAGCCCCCACCCTCGTGAAAGACACAACTGCAGCGAACCGTTATTCAACATATATTTCAAACACTAATTGACTCGACAACATGAAATATATCTACAGGTTATTTACAGAGAATCACCGTGCTCGTATCTAGGGTAAGACGCTGCCTGATTACGTCATACCATGCGGTATCAGAAAAAGAAGATAATCAAACTAAAGCCAGAGGGGAAATCAAACTGCGACACAGCCTATGATCCCGCTCTATACACAGATACCATAAGTGACCGACAACAGAGCACCTACTCTCGTCACTACTAAAACAACTGCTTTACGGCAAAACAGAGCTCTAAAGCTGTACAACGACACAACCACGAAGTTTGTGACAACCCAACGACCAGCACTTCCCTCTAACTCTTCTTGGCGTCCGCCCGGCCACTAGCTTATGACGTCTCCTGTCTCCGGCAGGATAAAACCACCTATCTTAAACCCGAGTCCCAGACTCTAAGATAGATAGTTTATGGCAAGAGCAGTCCTTAACCTATAAGGCACATCCAGCAGTCACTTACTCGTCTGTAAGTAGACGTGTCGGCGAAATACTTCCAGTGTATTTAGCGTGAGAACTGGAGCTGCTCTTCCGGCGTCCTGGCTAAGATGGCGAGGGGCAGATCCGTGGGTCTACACGTGTCCGCTTCTCTTGGTCCTCCTACATTAACCTCTCCTGTGTCTAGTCCGATTCTGACTGCGTGCCCTCACGCCCAGCGTTCACAGGAACCACGTTATTCTAGTTCAAACCAATTCTGGCCAGCCTAGGTTGGTTGGAGCTATTAGCCTGGTTATGACGTACCGTCCACCTACCAGCTGTCAAGAGAGGGAGGGGCGAACAGGCTAAACTAGGAGTGACAGGTGACAAACTAGGAGTGACATGTGACATCTAACCTCCTGCATCGACGACAAGCGAATTAGCGACTATCCTGCGTGCATGCACACGGACTTGTTCGCTGGCGTGCACTCAGCACCACGGCTTGCCCGCCCACAAATATACACCCTCGCACATCCAGAGGTTGTTTATATTTCTATTTTATTTTTGACTATTTTTGTTCGTCTTATGTTTTACTGTTGCATTTAAGTCCACAATTCGCCTTTGAAGAGTTCACGTTTCTCTGGAAACAGCTATGAAAAAATATTGCTCAATGCGAGGGCGACGAAAGAAAGAAAGATTCACGTTAAACGAGGTGGGGAGAACGGAAGAAAAGAACGAAAGAAAGAATCATGACAATCTGAATGAACAATATGAAACTGTTTCACCAATAAAGATGCAATATTAGTTTGCAGTTGCATGGGTCGACAGTCACCTTATTTTACACAAAATGCTCGATCACCTCCCCTTTATTATTTACTGGTTTGTCTTTGTGCCAGGGGCAGATACCGTGACAGTATCTGGAAGTGACAGTGAATTACCCCCGGGGTCGGTATAATGAAAGTTACTGTCGACAGCGACTGGGAGGCACCACGATGTTATATTTGCAGTCTCATCATCTGGTGTAACAGTCTGCCTCAACGTTGGCATTCATGCGTCGTTCTTTCTTCCCACCCTTCCATTTTTCCTTGCTCTTTGTCATTCTTTCCGTCTTTCTCCATGCCATCAGAAACGTCTCTTGATTGGCGCTGGTCCAATTCTTCTAAATTTCAGGACGCTGGCACTTTTCAGCAAACATTCGCTAAGCCGCCTTCGATCAAGCCATTAAGGTCAATTTTCAGGATCTGATTTGCGATGGCGGGGGAAGCAGCGGAGTAGGGATTCCGCGCCTCGTTCATCCAGTAAATCTATTTCGCACGGCTTCCAGAAGCTGTAAATCTTCTCGACCACGAATTACCCGCTTTATTCGGTTACTTGAACATTCTGCCGTTAGACAGATAAAGCGTGCACCCAAAGCAAAGGGACACAAGTCCCGCGATGGTCTAAAGGGACATTCCTGCCATTTTGACCAATCTGACAAGTAGTCCCTTGGTGCATCGCTGACCAGGACCAGGCTTATAATAATATCACTAAAGTGTTCTCAAAATCGCCCAACGGGGCAAACCCAGTAACTGCAAATAGTTCTGCACTGTGCACAACTTCAAGACGTAAGGACGTTCAGAAAGCGCCTATGTTTTGAGTGTGAATTATTTTTTTCGGAACAGCACACCGGCTTTGTTTACATCACCCTCCTCTCCCCTCCCCTCCCCTCCCTTCCCCCACAAAAAGTATGCTTTAACCCCTTTTACTGAATGCTGTGCTGAATTTGCTTTGCTGATATAGCTGTTGTTGAAAGGTCCTTCCCGGCATGACAAACAGCTCAAGCTTAATCAGTGTGGCATCTAACCAACTGCTGTGTAAACCAGACAAGGGCTTTGCACCAAAGCTCTTGACATGCACGCAATATCATGTATCTGCGGTCAGCATGTCTCAAAAGTTTCTTCAAGCGACAAGTTGAAAGCATAGTGAGTCTGAAATCTGATGACATCTGAAGCGCCTGACTCGTTGAACGCAATCGGTGGTGGTGGCGTTGGCGGTGGTGGTGGTGGCGGCGGCGGCGGCGGCGGAGGCGGAGGCGGTGGTGGTGGTGGCGGCGGCGGCGGAGGCGGTGGCGGTGGTGGTGATGGTGATGGTGGTGGCGGCGGAGGCGGTGGTGGTGGTGGCGGCGGAGGCGGAGGCGGTGGTGGTGATGGTGGCCTTTGTTTTTGAGCAAGCCCTTATTTTCGGACAGTTATCAGAACGCGGCTGGCTTCTTATCTCTGCAAGAATCTTTTGTTCTTTTCAAAGCCTTTCTTAACGAGACGAACGTGGGTTCCAGTTCTTCAAACCCGGCCGAATGTGTTCGTCCGGTTAAACTGATCTCAAGGCCGTACAAAAACAACACGTGACAAGTTACAGTTGGGCCCAAGAAGATTTCACTTATTGATAACGTTGAATGACAACATAGGCACAAACCAGTCCTGCAGAATATTCGTCGAGTACACACCACGAACTACTAGACTAGGTAAATTAGCTAAGATAATGACAGCGTTGCCCTTGATTATCTTGATTATTTCTAACGAGGCTGTTATATCCAGCTGAGGAATTTCTATTTCGGTACAGCAGCAAACGCCCTTGCACATGGCCCTAATTCAGGTCACGCATTTTCCATTCGATTTTATCTGTGGCAGGACGAAGCGCTATCGAGAGCATTGTATTTAATTGGGATCCGAGTGCTTTAGACCTGTCTTTTTTTATCAGACTTAGCCTGGGTCCCTACTATCGTGATTTCCGATATATATTTTGACTTCATAGTAAACATTTCAAGTAATTCACATTAGATTCACATTCACATATGAAACAAACGAGCAAGGTCAATTATACATCATTTAAACAAACCAAACACAAATCCCCTCCCTTTCACCTCTCGATTTATCTTTTTGCGAGTGCATATAAAGTATAAAGTACATATAAGTTTAAATAAAAGAACAAGTACACAAAAGCTTTAAAAAGGACTCGGAATAAGGCTCAAGAGAGGACTATTCTAAGCTTTCAACATTTTCTTTTAAACCCTTTCGCTACCGCAGCAATTGAAAGTGGAGTTTGTATGGATTAAGTTCAGCCATGATTAGCGCTTTCCAACAGCATCTATACCATCATTTAGTTCATCTAGCTTTACTTCCTGTTCGAAATAAATGTTCGCCGTCCCTAGATTGAAAGCTTTTTAAAATCATTAAATTTAATCATTAGATGAAATACACAATGGCCATTTCGAATTGGTTTTGACGTCGGGAACTTAAAATCACTGATGCTTGTGCTTTTGAATGCCCCTGCATGCAACTAATTGGTTGAATGTTAACAGGGGATGGGCCACATTTACACTCTCCGCAATCGTTACATACCAGTTACTTCTGTTTACATTCCCTTTTTCTAATTTCTTAAATTAATTGTGTGTTTTTTTAGCTGTTCAGTGTAGTGTTTTGTATTGTAACTGTACCTCAGTGGACGGAGTATTGATGTAGGGCTGTTTTTTACATCTGTTTCCACGAGTGAAAGGAACAGTAATGGAACCCGTCCATGGCTTCCGAGCCTCAGTCATTTCAGTAACTGAGAACAACAGTGATGCTGTGGCGGACATACCGTCAACTGGCGACAGAAGTTAACTGGGAAAGGAGTCCGCTCTGTGCGTCTGGGTCTAGGTGAGGAGCTCATTACTGCGCGACCCTATTCCCCAACTCCACCCCCAACTCTACCCCCCCCCAAAAAAAGCAGATAGTACAGATTCCAATACTGATATCAAACCTCATGGTTTGAACTACTTTCTCCTTCTCCCTGGCACTCCTACTCCCCCCATCCACCTTCTCTGTCCGTCCTCCCGTCCCTCCGCCCGTTTGTCTCTGGTCTGTGTCGGTGTCCCTGTCTCTCTCCACCATATACAGAAATGCTGTGCTGTGTTCCCACATACAGAAATGCTGTGCTCTGTTCCGACATCCAAAAAAGGTTGGCCTTGTATAAATTCCACTGGCGAAGTGTGCAGGTATGGCAGGATTCAAGCTTTGACGATCAGTGTCGACAGAGCCTCTGACAGACCGAGAGACCGTCATAGTCATCGTCACTTGCGTGATAAAACTCCTCGGTTTGTTTCAAAGGAAGAACATTCAAGCCTCCGCAGTTATACGAGAATGAGAAAATGGAGGGGACGGGAATGGGGTAACCGAACAGAACCGCCTGTTCTTTCCATCTCGATCTAATCTTAAAATATGGCCGAGCAATTTTATGGCAGCTAGAATCCTGTCGAGCGCACGCCTGGCTGGCAAAGATCGATACGAGCGGAGGTTGTGATTGCAAGGACATGTTTGAACACAAACCGTGACGTTTTCTGACAGACAAGAACGTTCGCAGCTTGGGGCTGTCCGGTCTCGCCGACTGCGCGCGCGGTAATTTGGAATCCACGGTATTGGAAAGAAGACGATGTGAAAGGCCGGGTCTCCGGATTGATCTGCAAGACATGGGGATGTGTGACACCGGTAGAGGCTTTTTGAGAAATCGACGCTTTCGCTCAGCATCCGTAAACAAGCAACTCCTGCCGGCTCACGCAAGCAAACTGATCAGCTGTGAAATGCGTTTGGGAGAGAGAGAGGATGAGGATGGCGAGCTGCAAGCGGGGAGAAGGAGATACAAGGCAGCACAAACCGCCAGTGCAAATTAGCTTGCGCTGCAGTTCCTCATCTGGCGTTTGATTCCAAGCGTGCGGGAAACTTCAGCTTGTGTTTTGCGAACTAACTGTAAATCAAAGGAAAACACATTTTGAGCCGGAAGACCTCTGTGTGAAATAAGCTGGTGGTGGTGGTGGGGGGGGGGACCCCGCCGAGCGAAGGATGGGTGGTTACGTAGGGGAGGGGGCTGGGGGATTCAAGACTAGAACTATCATTTACCGCATGCAGCATGTTGTCAGCAACACATATGCCTGTAGTATATGCGGGTTGATTTGAGGAAACAAGATGGTGCCTATTCGATCCGACGCGACCTATTGGGAAATAGGAGTTAGGTTCTTTTAACACAACAAATTTTATTACATTGTTCTCATTCAAAGAAGACAGGAGGAACGAAATGGGGGGAGAGAGAGAGGGGTGGGTCCAGAAAGAAAAGAAGGAACAGTTATATATTAGAGTTGGTGACATGAATGCTAAGTGTTCAGCGCTCCCATTGTAGGTTGCGTCCAGCTAAGGAACGCATTAAGAGTTTGGGGAGGGGGAGACAATTCAGTCATTCATGAAGCAAACTCCTGACATGCTGGCTTGTTTGCATTTTTGCGTTCCATAGAATCTATATAATCGGCTCGCGAGAATCGCGCCGCTGTGTCACGCGTGCAGAACTGGGTTGTCCATTTTCCGTCTCTTTTCCAGGTCGCATGTGCACGGGTTTGGAACCACCTGGTGGCACGACAGTACAGTAGCTGCATCTCTTATGGGTACCACATTCGCTGGGGCAGTGAATGGTGTATTGTGAGTCAAGTTATCGGAGAGAGAGAGAGAGAGATACAGGTTGTGCCGTAGTGAACTGCTTCACCTGCCTGTAGACCTGTTGCTTACAGCCTTCCACGGTCGTAATCCTGAGCCCACAAAATGACCATAGAAGCGAACAGTTCGTCGTTTTTAATTCTGTAAATTGTCACAAAGTTCTGTTGCGGCTGGGTGGGTGTACAGTTACGACACGTCATCAAGATCAGCGGAGGGTGCTATACCAGGTGTCGTTCACGACTACTAGTCGGAGGTTTTATATATCACGTTGCTAGAAATCCGAAACATATGGCTGAAGACAGGTTCCTCAGGTGGGCTTTTTGTGCGCTGAAGTTTCATTGTGTTTACTCCAGGGTTTGGCGCTTTACTAGCGGACAGTGGCGTCTGCACGTGTGCCCGTACGGATGGGAGGGGGTGGGGCAGGAAAGGGCGGTTCCATCAGGTGAGACACGACATAAAGCGCACTTTTGCCGCAATACTTCATGCGGCCGCGCTGTACGCGACAGACAGTGCTTTGCTGTCATGCGACAGGCCTGAAGAATATAACAGGGCTTAGACGATGCAAATTTCGCACAGGGAGTGTCCGTTATAGACAAACAGAAAATTTAAGTAGTATAGCTCATCTCTCTTTCTTTCTGCCTTTTCTTCTCTCTCAGTATGTGTATGTGTGCGTGCGTGCGTGTGCGTGGGTGCGTGTACCCATGCGCTGTGCGAATATGACAGGAGGAAAGTTAGTGGAACGGGAGAGGTCTAGACGTAAAGAACAATAAACAAAATATTTACCAGCCTCTGGAAACGCCATGATGTTCACAGAGATCAACGAACTCATCCAAACAATTTTTTTAAATTGCAGATTTACAAGCATTTTTCTCCATTTGTTCATTTCGTACTTGTTTTGATTCTTATACTTCAACAGTGATTTCATTTTCAAAGTTTGTTAGAACTTAGAATAGTGCTAAATATTTCTCATAAACAAATGACTCCACCTTTTCTCTTAGAGCCATACAGGGTTGATCCCGGTTTTGGATAGAGAGAACCTTAGACTTCTTCTTTCTCTACATTCCCTCGCTCCCTCCCTCTCTCTGTGTTTTTTTGTTTGTTTGTTTGTTGTGGTATTTAGATGGCATCCGAGAGCCAGAAGAAAAATAGTTCTCTTTAAATTAAAACAAACGCAAGTCTTAACAGTGCTTCAGTTCTATCGCCAATGCTCACATTCAAACTTAGAGAAATATTTGTCTCACTGCTACATATGTACTTTCCTGCCTGATACGACTGGGCTGGGAAAACAATTATTTTTGCTCAGAAACCTATCTTATAACTTCTTTCAGAGGGTAGAAAAATCTCCCTGGATCGGATCTTTGAGTGGATATAAACATTTTTCCTCCAGTCGAGAAAGGTCGTGTCATCTTTAAAATACGAGCAGCTGTTTCTCACAGGGGATCCACAGCGTCAACGTCAACCTCAAAAATGCACAGACTGTTTTTTTTAAATTTTATTTATTTCTATTTTTTTACAATAACTAACGTATTTCCTCTTAGACGGGAACTTTTCTCTCTTTTTTTTCGCCCTTTTTAAAGGCATCATGAAGAAGGGCCCAAAACAGTCTTTATAAATCGTTTTTATTGTTCCATGAATAATACCAAAGCTCAGCGCAGTGCACTTGGCCATCAAGCGAGAATGTTTGAACCTCATCAGCATTTTTAATGCTCATAAAAATCCCCCTGGATCCACAAGTGGCTGGTATAAAACGGGGGGATAAAGACCGGTCGCCCAGGACTGCATCTTTCCTCTTGATCTCTGGGCCTGTGCTGCAGACGAGTGCGAGAGGTCCCGCCGACAGACAATGGTTGGTTGACTTTTCTTCATGACTTTATCTGTGATGGCAGCATAATATGCCCTTTCCCTTATCCTCCTAATTCTGTTGCAAAAACACAGAAACAGGGTAGAGTCGTCCAAGTACCTTCAACAAATATTTCACCTAGTTTCACCTAGTTTCACCTAGTTTCACCTAGTTTCACTCGACAAATTTCTCCTGACCTTCTCACCACCGGGACTGTGGCGCGAAAGTCTGGGTTTACGCATGTCGGTTGTGACAAAATGATGCCGCGTACCCGCAGACCATTTGGCTAGTTCTTTGGCAGATCTTGGATTTGACACAGTCGAAGTGTCGTAGTCAACAAGAGAATTAACCTTCTTGCTTTCTTTCTGCTGACGTGTAAATTCTGGCTTGCTAACGCCTGGGAACATATCACCAAAATAATTCATCATGCATTTAAATGTTTAGAGGTCTGGTGTAAGTGAGCAATATTTTGCTAACTTGACTTTCCCTGAGATGTCATCTGATTTCATCTTTTTAAATATAGAATTTAGGTTTGTTTATTTCATGTCCCTAAGTAGTATTTATAATTATATTTAATGACCTTACGGTTCTTATAACGTATCTGCGGCTTGTCAGCATTGCGAAGATTGCAGCCACACGGTCAGTGTGCGACAATTTCATACTTAATGTTCACGTCTAGGGCAATATTCTACTCCAATCCATATTCGGTAGAATAATGACCCAATTCGAAAATTCAGATTCGAAAAAATTTCGAATTCTTAAAATTCGAATATTCAAACAATATTTTTGTCGGGGTTGGTCGATACTGGCTCTGGTATTGAGACAGGCAAGTTAGATCCAACCGAAATGACTGTAAGCAGTATTTTTATTTATTGTAATTAGTAGAATTTCATGAAAATGGCATATTAAAAATATAGTACTCTTAGTAGGGGCTCCAAAATTTTCTATTTCTATTCGGTGTCGCTAAATACCGAATATTCCTATTTAGTGGATACATACATATCCTCGTTTGTAAAAGTGATTTTCTCCAGGCTTAATGAATTCATAAAAGTCACGATCACAGGATTTCAAATTTCAATTTTTATTTCAAATTTATGTCTCTTTTGTGTAGTGCCCAGCTCAGTGAACGCGCTCTTTTGTGGGTGTGATTCTGTGCTATGTAAGACTTCATATCATAATTTCGACACAGCTGGCATTGTTCTCCTGTATATATGTTAAGGCCTTGCTAGACGAGGTGATTATTGATGAAGACCGTTGTGGAAAGATTCTGGGTTTTATTGAAACATCTCATAAATCAATGCCTACTGCAGGGGACTTTAATGGTCTCCGCCCCCCCCCCTTCCCCAACTTCACTCTTATGAAACGACATCAACTCTGGGCTGAAGTACGTTTCCTCTAAGCAAACCAACCACCCTGTCGGGGTGAGGTCGGGAGTAATGTACACCCTTTAGTGGTTTGTTTGTTTGTTTGTTTTTTCCCGGCAGGTGAGCCTACTGTTTTTCTCGGCGCTCGTGGCCTGCGCCTTTGCTGGAAATGTCTACGGACCCTACAACGATGGCTATGTGGCGCCCGCTGTTTCAGGTTACCCCTCCGTCTGGCCAGTGTACGCTGGTCCCCGGGCACTGGGTGCTGTCCTGCGCAGCGCGTCTGCCGTGGCCCAAGCTTCCGGTGTGGGTGACAGCATTTCCGCTGTTCCAGTGATCGGCGCTGTACCCGCCGCTCCCGGAATCGTTGGCGGTTCTCTCATACGTCCTGCGCCAGTCGTGCCTGCAGCTCCCGTGGTGTCTGTCGCCGGTGCTGCAGCCATCCCCGCCATCCCCGCCAAGGCCGGCTACGGTTACCAGGTATGGTAAGGGAGCCGTCAGGCCGCGAGCAGATCTTGGTGCCGCAAGCACCCTCCACGTCACCACCATTCAGAAACTCGCAACAGCGCTGGGATCTCTCGCAACGAGCGTCCTGCTGAAGTTGCTGTCTGTCGCAGACTGCTAACATTCCAGAAAGAAAAGAACCAAAAGACTGGCCAATCGTTTTCTAATGTCCTTTTTTTTAAAGTTAATAACTTCGTTTATTTTCTCCAGTGATATCCTTTTAAGTCTGCTGACACATTCACATATTGTTGGATTCACTCTAAATGTATTACGTCGTATTTTACCTTTCCCTGGTCGTTCTCGTCATCACAAGGGGAAAAAAAAGCTTTAAATGAAGAACACTGTAGGTGATTAAATGACATGTCAACAAAGTTTTCTCTGAGTCAGATGAGGCAAAAAGATCCGGTAAATATTAGACAGAATCATAAGCAATCCACGAAGCAATCTCACAACAGTGTCAATCAAGTTTATGAAACCTTTAGAAATTCTTGAAAACATTGAGTCAAATCAACCAATCAAACGGCGTCAAATAAAATACGGAAATAGAACCTCAAGTTCTTACTAAAAGTGTATCCTCGAGTTACTAGCTTTTGACTTGTTTTACAATGTCAGTGTTATTTTTGGAAAAAATGGAAGTTGTTGTTTAATAGACTCAAAACTTCGTGTGTTTAACAGTAGTGGGTACAAAAAGTAAAAAAAAATTCTTTATAATAATGGAAAAAATTGCTCATTCGATAGTTAATTCCTTGTTTCTGTCTCTTTTCCTTCTTCTTGCTCTTCATTCATTTACTCATTCCAGTCCGTCCGTCCGTCCGTCCGTCCGTCCGTCCGCCTGCCTGCCCGCCTGCCTGTCTTTCTGTCCGTCTGTCTGGCTGTCTGACTGTCCTACCGCCTGTCTGTCCTTATTCAGTGCGTATTTTTCTCGGAGAAAAATAAGCCCTTTAACAATTCTACTGATGGCCCACGCGCGCGCCCCATGTGCTAAAGAGAAATTGGTTGGAGGACGGAAGGAGAAAGAACACACCTAAACATTAGTCCATCACACTAGCCATAATACATTCAAAGAAGTTTCTCGTAATATACACCGTGTGCATATTGTATGGTATGATTTATAATTAAAGGTAGCTTATATAAGTATTTTTATTAGATTTATAATTAAAAATAGCTCATATAACTATTTTTATTAGTTAGTGTCATAAATTTGCTCGTTTGGAGGCTTTCGGGATTGAGGGGAGGGGACAATTGATAAGAAATTCACTTAGTAATTGGCAAAACGAAACATGTTGACAACAGAACAGCTGGAACGAGTGACGGAAGGAGGCATACAGAAAGCAATGGCGGAAAAGGATGGAGATAAGCTGATGATGCTCTGTCTTTTGCAGAAAAGAAGCAATTGCATAAAAATAGTTGCGTCAGTTAACTTTCGCAGAAAAGGCGTAGCTGTATAGCGTTAGTTAGCGGATCTTCCATCGCGTGAACCGAAGATCTTCCTACTGCATCATCTGGGTGGAACGCTACATCAGCAGTTTCCTTGTAACGCCCTCCGTAGGATTTGAACACATAGCGATGTTTTCTCCAAAAGCAGCACGCGATATAGCTCTCTGCGAACAACAATACTGAGTAAGCAGCGGAGCCGTACTGGGTTCTACTGAACATAACACTCATCCTACAAGAACTGCTTGCTTCGGCACGCAGCTTGTATTGTACTTTAACATAATAATAGAACTATATTGTGGCACAATAACACATGTGACATTCACTGTACTCTTGAATCAGTAAAAGAAGTGTACGGCATCACGTGACATGTCTGGAGATGACAGCTGACACTTTATAACAATTATCTCCCGCGTTTCCTGTTTACATGGAACTCGTACTGATACCTTATCAGCCCAGGTCTTCGTGTCCTTGCTCCTAGTGGTGAGATAGTGTGCAGTTACCCCTCTCTCCCTTCCCCCAAACCTCGGCCTGTCAGCAGCCAATGGGAATCCGTACCGTATATCTCTGTCCCTCTCTCGCTTGTTCTCTGTTTCTGTATCTCTCCCTCACCCCCCCCCCTCTCTTTGACTGGGAAGAAGGCAGAATTAACAAGACTGGGGAGAAATACGAAGTTTTTCTAAGAAGCGTATATTCCCCGGAAGCCCATACGTATAGATTTGTTCCTTTTTTATATTCCAAATCTGAAAAACAACCAACCAGCGAAATGCTCCTGGCATAAAGCGTAAATCTCTCAATCAAAGCTGAAATCTCAGAATTCTCATCAATAACAAGAAATTCGCATTAGAAGGTATAAGTGAAACGGTTATTTTCATGAAAAAACAAAGACATTATAATATACTCTACCATTTGTATCACCAGTGAGACACAAAATGCTGAGCCGGTAGACATCTGTAACCACATCGTGACCACCACCGCTATGCAGTCTCATACCTGCTCAAAACATATCAAGGTGTTCTTTACAGTTGAGAAAGTCGGTCATATTGCAGGGGTGGTGATACAAAACTTCCTAGGGCAGGTGTTGTAAAACTTCCTGGTGCTGGTGTTACAAAACCTGTTGGGTATGGTTTTATAAAACTTCCTGGTGCTGGTGTTACAAAACCTGTTGGGTATGGTTTTATAAAACTTCCCGGTGCTGGTGGTACAAAACCTGTTGGGTATGGTTTTATAAAACTTCCCGGTGCTGGTGTTACAAAACTCCTGGGGTGGTGTTATAAAACTTCATAGGTCTGTTGTTGTAAGACTTCTTGAGGTTGGGGTTATAAACCCTCCTGGGTGTGGTGCTATTAAACTTCCTGGGGTTTTTGCTCTCAGACGTCCTGGTGATGTTCTATAAATCTTCCTGGGTCTGGCGCTACAAACACATTTTAGACCCAGTGTTATAATACCTCATGGGGCTGATGATATGAAACTCCAGGGGTCGGTATTCTGAACTGATACTGACAGTCGACTTGACTGTGTGACAGTGCTAAAAGGGACGTCACAATACAGGTAAAAGCACCAAAAGTGTAGCCATTAAAAAATTGATCATATTTCCTGCGCATCGGATCACTTTTCCAACAAGAATTCGATTATTGTTGGGACTGAAATGTATATGCGTGTATGCTTTGTTTCTGAACACTCTTTCGCACTTCTAACCACAGATGACAGCGCGTGGCTGTTATAAAGCCATCCACAGATTTAATTAGAGGTGAGCCGGTAGCTCCCATGAAGGTGTGACGAACCTCACCCTCACCCTGCACATACGTATACCTGTGTGCATACATATAACTGCACAAATACAGTTGTGAACCGATCACTCTAATATTCAAAAACATAGTACAATACCACAAAACAAGGCTGATTACAGGTCTTCTGTGGAGTGCGAGGGGGAGCAGAAGGACAATGCATTCCAGGGTCGTCGTGCTGGAACGACTGTCCAAAAGCCGGGAAGGTAACATTAACAGACCTCCAGCGGCCCGA
The DNA here is from genome assembly GCA_004794575.1 of Lanistes nyassanus. Lineage (NCBI taxonomy): Eukaryota > Metazoa > Mollusca > Gastropoda > Architaenioglossa > Ampullariidae > Lanistes > Lanistes nyassanus. The sequence continues at coordinate 141,667 of SMGT01007683.1, forward strand.
GAGGTTCACGAGTAAAGACCCCGGCTACTGCCTGCCGAGGCAGCTGGTCTGTCACACCACCGATCGCAGGATGGCCAACTACTTTGATCCCCTCACCTCGATCGGTGTTGGGCAGAAAGCACGCAGACCTCCATGAGAGTGCCAAAAATAGAAGGGAGGGGCGCTACAGAGCGGAGGGCAAAAGAGAAACAATCGATAGTTTGCCTTGTGAAATCTGAGTGACCGAAAAAGCAAGTGACTCCCCGCATTTTCTCTCCACAGAACATCAGCCTTGGACTTCTGAAGACTTGTTTTAACAATCTGGATGACTCCAGATCGGTGCACTGGAAGTAGTTGTCTGTAGAAGAAGTAGAATGAGTTAAGCCCTTTGTTGCGTGCTGAGGGGTTGGAAACCAAGGATAGGGGTCTGATATTGCTCGCGCTGAGGGGTTGGAAATGATGGCTTTGGGTTTGATAATTACTCTGGGAGTGGCACCCAGGGTTACGTGACGCCAAAGCAAACATTGTTATAGAATTCACGAATAGATACAATTCCACTCTATAGCTATATAATAGCATTGTACAACTGCTATACAGCTCACTCCATATAGAATTGAATTATAGGTTGGTTGGTTGGTTGGTTGGTTGGTTGGTTGGTTGGTTGGTTGGTTGGTTGGTTGGTTGGTTGGTTGGTTGGTTGGTTGGTTGGTTGGTTGGTTGGTTGGTTGGTTGGTAATTTTAGAGGAACAGTGCTTCCACTTCGGGAATTTCGCACACTGGGGGATGGGGCCCTATTAAACTATGCACTGATAGAACCACCAGACTGTTAGCATTTTATAGCTATACGATCCATTCTACATGTAAAGCTATAGAATTCATTGTACATCTAGGGGTTTCATTTTGAACCCAGACCGTCGACGACGATGATGATTTGGAAAGAAAAGTGACACCTCGCTGGTGATTTCGCACTGTGAGGGAGGGGAGAGTGGATTTGGGGGAGGAAGGAAGGAAGGAAGAATGGGGTAGGGAAGGGATCTGTGGTTGGGTGTCTGCACTGTTGGTCGTTACGTGGAGTCCTTGTTGGTCACCTTTCCTGCCACACTGTCGTTGATGGCGGCTGTACGTGTCGTGAGCGGCGGAGGTCTTGCTGGTCAGTCCAACTGCCGCCCTGTTCCTAGATTCTATTTATCTCTACCTTTAAGATATACGCGTGATGCTGCTTTACTTTGATATGTTCTGCTGTTACTTGTAATGCTCTACAATTTACGCTTGTCCTATGGCTTAGTCGATGTTTTTTTAAAAAATGGTTTACCCCCTTTTAATTTTGTATTGTTTAGATATATCTAACATCTGGATGGGTGTTTACTACCTGCGTTGTCAGTTCCATTATGTAGTGCCTTATCTTTTTTGGAGGGTTCAGATACAATTTTACATGTGGGTCAAGGTCGAAATTGTGGATAGCCTGTTATTTTCATCCCTTTCCTGGCTGTTTAGGCTACACTCTAGCAGGACATGTGGTGTGCTAAGTCTGTCCCCACAACTACAAGTCACTGGGTCTTTACGAATCAGATGCTATTCTCCATATAATCTCATTCTTATTACTCTGCTTTGGTTGGCTCTGTTGGAATGAATATGAGCTCGTTACCTGGTAGTTATTCTAATTCTTTCCTGGTGCCTTTGCCTTCCTTCGTATACTTTTCATCCCACTGTATTTTTATGGCTGGTTTAGGGGCTATTTTTCTCTCTTCGGCTGAAATGGATGACGCTGGTGGTTGGATTGTCTTTATTGCTAGTTTACCCAATCTATCAGCTTCCTCGTTTCCTTTGATTCCTACATGTGATGGCGCCCAGAGAAAGTTTAATTCCTATGCTATGAAGCTTATTTAGAAAGGTTAGAATTTCGTGTATTATGTCCATTTTTTAGAAGACTGGTTTTGAAGAGCCTGAAATGCTGACAAGGAATCAGAGACAACGAAAAGGAATTTTCTAATACAGATTTTCTATTTTGTATTGCTATCAGCCTTAGGGTAGTACGTATTGCATAAACTCCTATTCCTGTCGTGTAGATGGTCGGGTCATGAAAGCCGTCTGTATATATCTGCGAGTGGGTTTGTAAGTAGTGTTGAATATTTGTCTGAATCCTTTTAGTATTTTGTTGAGCTGAGTTTCTGAGTTTTTGAGATCTTTGTTCGTGCTATAGAAAGATTATTTTAACTGATTATTTTAACCTACAGTAGAACGAACGGCAATCACGCAGTAATAATTGGTTGCTATATAAGGAGTTCTATCATTGTTATAATACTGTACAATTCGTGTATAGCTTTGTCATGAAAACAATACTATTTCTGTTGCTTGCGGCTCCGATATACAAATCCTTTAAGCATCCGCAAGGGCTGTACTTGAGATGTAATAAACATCCACCAGATCTGCCCTGAGAGTCACACTGAAACTATAATATTTTGAAGAAGTTTATAGGACTTGCAGACATGTAAATGGTGTGCACGTATTGGTAACGGGCAAAATGTTCAGAAAAACTTGACTTGGTTTAAATTGCGGCGATCTCTTGCGAGCCTGCATCCCTTCGTGCTTTCACTTCGCAATTCACCCTCGAAGCAAAACAACTAAAAATAGCATAACCATAAAGTCGTGGCACGTCTTGTTTTCGTCCGCGATCAGGGGCACAGGGCGATATCGAAAAACTTATCGGGTCAACAAATCTCTTGTGACACATCAATGACACCAGAAGAGCAAGCCAAACCAGAGAATACAAGTTTTCATCACCACATTAGTATTTTCAAACTGGTAAGAATTATTGTTCTTAGATATTTTTTTCTACCAAGAATTTGATTTATACAAGAAAAACAGGTGGCCGCTTGGAGGAAAAACCTTTCTAAGAATTTGATTTTTAAACAGGACTAGAAGTCATGCTCATGGTTAGTACTTTCACTTTAAGCACGGTAGGTTTGATCCAGGTGCCACTCATAAAACCAACACTAAAAATGTCTTGAGAACAAATGGAATTGCTCCATTTTCTGTTTTGAAACCAAATCTTGGTGCATGCGTGAGAGCACGCGCGTATGTAGGAAGGGCGGAGTAGCTGAAGACGTTAAGGGCACGCCAAAGTCCTTATCGTCTAAAGCTCAGGAGAACGTCAACACACGCTCAAATGCGCACGTGGCTTAAGTCAGATTTTGCGCATTCAGTGACAGCAAACCACAACATGGCGTCGCTGTTGACGGACTATAGTGCTTCAAGCCTAAAAGAGTGAATTGATTCCGACCTCGAAAACACGAGTGTCACAAAGCGAAAGAACGTGCTGCAGTGAGCGGAGGTGAGATCAAGCGAGTCACGTGATTATGTGACAGAAGAGCATTAGCCCCAGTTTTACTTGCTTTTCTAGTCTTCTAGTTGATTGAAAACGCTCCAGTGCGCTCCGTTTCTTTCCGTCGTGGGAATGACGTCACAAATAGTACAGTGAAGGCGTTTTCATTACGGCACACACTATGCGTGCCTTGTTGTTTTGCTCCAAGACATTCTTCCCTGTTTTCTTTAAATAAGAATGCGTTTTTTCCTTCAATTGGCAGCAGCGAGTGTTAGAAAACTTACACCGTCTGCCCCTACCCTGTCCTGTTGTTGCTGTCTTTGTTTTCTGGTTGTTGCTGTTGTTGCCGCAACTGGCTTTTATATTTTTTAATTTACTTTTTTTTGGCTGATTGTTGTGAGCGGTTTAGAATAACTCGCACTAGAACTGTTGTTGTCGTTCTCATGGACGTGATATATATCAGGTCTGGGTTTTCGTTTTTTAAGCTTTTTACAATGAATTGCACTTTCAGGATGTTAAGCCCACTTCAAATTTCACAGTTTAGTCGAGTTGCGTGACACTGCGCTGCATGGTAAAGCTGTGTCTCTCGTCACGTGCAGATTGGTATCCAGGCATACTACTGAAATCGCTCCACAAGTGAACGTCACGCTAACGGTTGTAGGCTTGACGCGCCACTATTTCCCTAGCCCGTGACAAGCACTGCGTGCACCAAAAAAAATCGATTGCGGAGTCTTCAGTTCTTCTAGTGCTGCGTTCAAATAACAACTAGCAGGAGTCCTCGCCCCTCCCGCCCCAGACCAACCAACGTGCGTGCGACAGACGTAACTGTGGGCAGACCCTGAAGTGGGGAGAAGGACTTTGAAGCTGCTCTGTACTGGTTAAGTTAGCACTTCCGGATTCAAGAATAACGTACTGTGTTCCAGGAGACTTTTTACAGCTGCTGTCATGGCAACGCACTGACAGACCCTGGAGGATGTTGTAGCTCCCATGACGATAGAAATAATTACTTACCGGAGAGTTCTGATATGGCGAGATTGCAGAAGAGATAACGGGAGTTGTAGTTGAACAACTGAGGGCGGTGGATTGTTGTGGGGAAGAGATGGAGGAGGGGGGGGGAGAATTTATCGTCGCCCCCGCACACGCACACACTCACGCACGCACACTGGTGTACACATTCAAAAGCTCAAGTATCATTTCACATGCACGAAATCATTTGCACAGAAGACAAACACATTTGAACTCTCTCGAATATGCCTCCAATAGCTTGAAATAACGTATTCTCGCTTACACAAATACACACCCACGCCTGCACGCACGTGCATACACAGATGGAAGAGAGAGAGAGAGAGAGAGAGAGAGAGAGAGAGAGAGAGAGAGAGAGAGAGAGAGAGAGATCACGCAAGTTTATATCCTTGATTTTCGGAACCACTCAAACCTGTCGGTTCGTAGGCCATTGCGGGCTCGTGTAATGACGCCCACCAAGCGATCCTTCACTTGCCGCACTAGAAACGGGGAATATCTGGCAGGGCGAACATCACAGGCTGAAACGATCGCATTCCTGAACCAGCGTGATCACATGACGACCATATTTGGAAGTCGGATAACCTGAAGCTGAAGAGTTTCAATCACTCTCGACCACCCGCCACACCCCCCACTCCCCACACTGCAAAGAGAGGGGGGATAGGGGTAGGGGTAGAAAGCAAATACAGGCATCAAATGACCTGTCGATCTCACAAGCAGGAATTTTTTTTTTAAAAAAAACATGGGAGAACCTTACTGTATATCCGGTTTTCGAGCCATCTTTCCCGCCGAACTCATGACGAGCTTGAAAAAGCGCAGAAAAACTGGAGCCAATCAAAATTCAGTCTTACGTAAAATATGCTAATCTCTTAGGGTCACCACTGAAAACGTTGCAGTTTCCTGGAAGATCTTTAATGCCTATACCCCACCCCACCCCTCCCCTAAACCCCACCCTAACCCCTACCCCTAGCTCCCACCCTAACCCCAACCCTTACCCTTCCCCTAAACCCCCACTCCTCCCGAAACATCCCTCTCTCCTCCCCTTCCCCAGCCCCCGGAAAGACCTGCGAAATATAGCTCGCCATTTGATTGGCTCCGCTTTGTACACATCCGAAATAGAGCTCGTCATTTGATTAGCTCCAGTGAAATTATAGCTTTTACGTGCTGGACAGCGTGCGTTTTGGCCTTGCTTGTGACGTCACTTCCTTTGCGCGATACACTCCAAGCACAGATTCTCGTCCAGCTGTCAAGGACAAGAAGACCTCGATGAGAGGGATAAAGGAATGACAGGCGTGCTTAGTAAAGCGTTCCCCCAGCGCTTCAACGGGCCCCATGCGTGCCAACACCTACCATCGAACTTCAAAGATTATCGGTGGAGCGTGCGGTCTAGCTAGGAGACTGCACGTCGCGCTCTTGAGCATGACAGGTTGATGCACATGAAGCGACACTCCATCTCCCTGCTGCTGGTCTCATGTCAGCTTTGAAATATACACCTAGAGCCAGGAGCGAGACCTGTCAACTTCTGTCACACAGGGTGCGGGCCAGAAGGGCTTTCTTAACTAGACGATGTGCATTCTAGTTAGTCGTACCTGTCTGTAAGTATTTACGCCAAGTTCCACGAAACAGGACGCGCGTTTGTCCGGTTAATGGAGGGGTTTAGCAAGCAATCCAGGCATTAGCATGGATCAGCGAATTTCGGCATTGAGCTCAGAGGCTTTAAACAGTTTGATTTGCTGGAATCATTTCGTGGGAAAATCCCAGTAAGACGATGTCACGTGACTGAAAAAATGACACCAGGTTCTCTCTCTCTCTCTCTCTCTCTCTCTCTCTCTCTCTTTCACACGAACACACACACACTGAAGTGGAAATAAGACTTCGAAGTAGAAACTAGAAGTGGGTTTTGCCCAACTGCATATTGCGAGATGGTTGTGCTGGGGTTGTTTTCAACTCGGTTGGCAGGCGCAAAGGACCGATGACTGCTCGACTCCTCGTGCACAGAGATCTGTCCCTGAAACTCATCTACTGCAGTAACATTCGTGTACTTAGTGCTATTTCTTCAGCAGTTGTGTCACGTAACTGAAATGACGCGAGAACTCTTAGACCATGTTACTGAAGCTATCAGTCTGGCTATTCTTTCAGTTCATAGCGTAGAAATAGGACGCTACTCTTTCCCCCTCCCCAACACAGGGCGAAGTCACAGTGAGATGGAAGCATTGTTTCTCTAAAATTACCTGCCTGCCATAGGTCACCCATACGAACAAGTCAGAGCTCCTCACACTGTAAACTTGAAGACAATTGGCATTTTTAATTATTATTTGTGTATTCATTTACGTTTTTTTTTACTTGCTTGCATTAAGTAATAACTGTTTTGACTTGTTTTGTGGCCCAGTGCATATGGTTAACGAGCTACTTGAGTAACGCATTTACTGATTCTCTCACCTGAATGTTATTACAATATTGCTCGCTACCCTTTCACATGGGATTCATATCCCAACTGACTCGCGGATGGAGGAAAAACGTCGAGGATATTTTTAGAGGTAGGTAAAGAACCGTGGAAATTTTTTTCTACATTCATATACATCCAGAAGAGCTTTGCTCTGCTTTTACTTTCTCTTCTCTGCCAGCCGGTTCTGTGATGATAGATGCAAGAAAGAAACGTCTTTTTACCTTTGGAGGGCGGCATTTACTGTTCTCTTGTTTTCGCTTGGTTACCCTTTTCTACAGTATGCACGCAGGAATCATTTATTGAGTTATGAAGGATATGAAGAAGTAATGAATGCCTGTGAATTTATGTGAATGCATGGGGGCGAAAGGTTGCGTGGGCACGTGTGCGGCAGGAGAGCTAGTGTGGACTTATTTCATTTGTCTTAAGGCATGTATCGAGAGAATTATCAGCTATTTCGGCTTCGCAGTATTTCGGCAGCCGTAGTGTGAAGACCAAACCTCGTATTATTGGTTTGAAGTTATTTTGAACTGAGTTTTCGTTATGTCGTTATTTTAAATTATGTTTCGTGGTAGCTTGGGGACCTATATGATCCTGGTAATTTATTACATCACCGAATAATAAACAGGGGAAATGAGCACTGGAAAGCCCGCTAGCAGGTTATTTTTGAAAGCGATGTGTGTAGTTCGCGGTCACCGCATTCTCAGAACGTGAACTCTATTTATCAGGAGGTTGACCGCTTGACGCCCCCCACCTGTGGGACATGTGTCTGTGTCGTAACACACGAACAACGTCAGGGACACGGCTGACATTAATTATATGAGTTTTCGGGTCATGTGAAGAGCAATCATGTCCCTCCAGATTTTTATTTCTCTGACTTTACAAGCTGGTCGTGAAGTTTTTGAGTTCTTTTTGCTGTCGATTCCAGCTTGTGTGAATTATAAGTAAAATTATATTGACATGAGATTAGGACTGGGAGGAGGCACGCAAAAGCAAAACGAAACAAAAAGTTTGCCGTCTTCACTGATGAGTCGTGTTTGTTGTCCGAAACTGACGATTGTAATGTGATTCGCGATAGGGGAACATGCTGCTTTAATATTTTAACAACAGAAGAACTGAACCAAGCTACAAACGACACAGACACCGACAAGGTCAACAGTTTCAGGGCATTACCTCTTCGTCAGGACGACACAAACAGATAAAGACAGAAACAGATACAAACACACACACACACACGCACACACACACACACACAAATTCAAGACCTCTTTAGCGTGAAGGTATTTTGAAATACACTAACTATAGAATACATTGTACTATATGGCTTAGAAAGCTGTTCCACATTTCTCTACATGTGCCTTTGAATTAAAACCAGCCACAGCTTGGATATGTCGAGAGCGAGAGAGAGAGAGAACGAACAAATAACTTTATTGATCAGGCCCATCACAATGGTGGCATATGTATAAAACAAGCTATATAGTTAGTAAAATCAAAAATGTTATTACAAATGAAATAAGAGAGGGAGAGGTGAGAGGGAGAGAGGAAAATAAAACACGACAGGGCAGAATCACAGCTGCCTTGCCAAAATACTTTTAAAGCATAAAAAATCACCCTACAAGAAAACAGAACTGTACTCGATCCTTTTTTCGTTGTTTCATAGAAGAAGATGTTCCGAAACAGGCGCCCTGCTGCGTATGGGTACTGTACTCATCTTGCAGTTCTCACGGCCTGGGCACGCGACTGCCAGAGTCCATTAGCCGATGGCACGCATGATTAAGTCGTAGGTCGTCGCGCATGTGCGACTTGGCACGACTTGGCACGATCAGCGCGGAAGATGCGCGCACCAGCAACGTGCACCACGGCCAAACGATGGCGCCTAAACGGTGGGTGCAGATATATGATGGCGCCCATATATCACTGTCGCTTCAGAACGATGCTTTCTTCCCTCCAGGACCCCAGATTCCTCCCTCCCTCCCTCTGTCTCATCCTTCACCATGTTTTGCGGGCCCCAGAAATCCACCCACCCCATCTTTTTTTATTTATTTTTTGGTACCCCAGGATTGTCGAACGTGCCTGGCGTTCAGTGGGTAGAAAATCCCGTGCGCACCGATTCTATCACAGGTCTACGTTTCTTCACACGTCAGGCTGCTGTAGCATAAAAGCTGTTCTTAACCAGACGAATGTGTGTTTCAGTTCGCCGGCACTGGCCATGCACATGAATCCTGACGAACGCGTGTGTCGAGGCTGTCGGATGAAGAAAAACCTGTGACGAAAAACTAGCAGCTGCTAGGAAATGTGCGATCATTTTCTCTAATTCTCTCTTTTAAAAAAAGTGATGTAAAAAAAATTAAAGAACTTTGATTAAAGAAACTTGGGGCAAAATCTCCCGATCAAAATCTGACACGATGTCATTGTACAATACGATTGGATTCGTATTTTCTACCGTATTTCGTTGGATTTTATCAAACCGTGTGATGCCGGCATTAGCGATTCATGCTCCTCCGCTGACCACGATCACCATAATAAAGAACTTTGTTTCCACTCAACACCCGCATTAAAGATATTCTCCATGGGTTTTATTGCCAGTCAACATAGCCTAAACCAAATCAGAGAATGAGTTGTGTTCAGTTCAGCAAACCCCTTTATTTTCTAACTTCATTCTCAGAATTTGACAAATAGCATTCACCGATACATTCAATAATATACTTTAACGTGTTAGTGCTTGTTCCAAGAAACTTCAAGCAGGACATTCAGAAACATTATGTTTCTTTGGCCGAAGTCAGCCCGTCTGCCGTACCCCATGGCTACACTCTAGTTGCTGTAGCTTACTGTAACTGGGGTTCCACTGGTCCTTGTAGCATATTGGGGGAGGGGGTCGATAGCTTTGCGAGTAGAGCTGGGAACTAGCGTGTTGATATCGCTGATTCGAATCCATGAGTGGTCAAAGAATATGTCCTGGAGTTAAATATTGTCCAGACTCCATTCGACCAGCCCCTAAACGTTAAACTGTCTGTCCGCCCTGGGAATCTTACTGCAGCTATGAGCCTGGTGGTTCTTTCAGTGCGTAGGTTAGTAATAGGACCCCATCTCCCCATAGTGCGAAATCACCGCTAGATGAAAGCATTGCTTCTCTAAAGTTACCTGCCTACCTACCTCCCTTCCCACTATTGTAGAAATTTTCCTGGTCTCGTTGCAGAATATATACTGCAGCAACAATATACTTCAATACATAGATACCACTATACGGTAGACATAGCAAACTAATCGTAGAAATAAAGATGAACATAATAGGAGAAGAGGCTGTGAGAATGTAGGTGTATATATTATTTTGGTCAAAGAAAACAGTGTAATTAGTGTTGTAACAGAATACTGCACAACAGACAAAACACCTGCCGTGACAATCAACATGCAGTTATGTTGTAACAAATATACCTTAAAGTGACAGTGGGAAAAAAAGAAAATTGTAGAAAACTCTAATTAAGCAAATATCTCACTGCAAGAATATGTCGAGATTCCAGTTTACTGTCTGAAACAATACACACGTATTATGATCATGGGAAATATGATTGTATGGGATGTATTCGTGCTTGTTCAGTCATGAAAGGTATCATAAGCGCCTCCACCATGTGTATTTTAGGTGCATCTCATACGTGTGAAAATCGGATACGAGTGCCATTGAAATCAGACTGAAATATATTGAAATACAAAATGTCAGATGCTCATTGACATATGCCAGGGTCATCTCCGTGCCAGAGTGTTAGCCTCGACTTTAGCGTCCTGTACATCTTGCAAAGGGGGCCTGCACAAAGGCGGACTGTTGAGCTGAAACCTGTCAGAACATGATCATCAGCCTCAAACGTCATTCCTTTTACAGAGAACAGAAGCTAACTGTTCCAAGTCTTGCGGCCTTGCGGCCTTGCGCGTGGAGGAGGCGTCCCGGCATGGTGGACCTAGCACAAAGGAACAGACCACACCACCAAATCAAATGACCAGACCAGACGACCAGGTCACATAGACAGACCAGGCGACCAGGTCACATAACCAGACTAGGGGACCAGATCACATAACCAGATCGGGCGACCAGATCAAATTACTAGACCAGGCGACCAGATCACATCAGTGTTTGAAATCCTGCAAAAAATACCAGTTACCTTGCAACCTCAAGATTTTCCAGAGGACTGTTAGCGTCCAAATTAATCAGCTACAGCTACAGCGCTTGTCTTTGAACTACAGAGTGAAAAAGGAGGGGAGGGTCAGTCCGGGAAAAGTGAGGTTAACATGATACTTTATGCATTAAAATACTGATTGTAACATTCTGAATGTTGATATCATATTGTTAAAAATGATATTAATGAGACTGGTCACTTGTCTGATACGTGCTCTGTGAAACTTTTATAAAAGAATGACGCACAACGAGGTGAAAGTCAACAGCTTATGTCGTAGCAGCATGGAAGGTAGTCACAGGTACTAGAACAAACCTGTACACACCAGAGCTGGCTTACATGAGGTCTTGTAGCCGCTATTCCGGTCGTAAGGGTGGTCGTAAGCCCCATTTGCCCTGTGTATTTTATGTGCACCTTTACGAATGAACAGGAGAGAAGAACCCTCGTGCAAGCCACCCCTGCGACCAGGGGTGGCTTGCATGAGCGTTTTTATCTTCACCTCCGGTCATAAAAGCTGTCCTAAGGCCCATTCGCCCTGTGTTTTACGTACACCTGATTAGGAGATAAGATCGCTCATGCAAGCTAGCAGGTATACTAAAGGCTCGTTATAGCTGTTGCTCGATGCTAAAGCGATGAAGCCGCTAAATCAAGCATCAAGACCAGTAATTATCACCTCAGTGTTTGAGTTCCGCATGCTGTTGGAGCGAGTGCCTCAGCGGGATGGGGCGCACCTCTCGAATCGACTGATTCATTGAAGTTGGATCCAAACTGCAAGAGCATCGATACGTGAAACAGCACGGGGTTGGCGCCAGCCTGCACACCGTGATGAGGCATAGCTATCCAACGTCAGACAACACTTGGCAGCTGCATGGTGACTAATTTTTTTCTTCTCTCCAGCAAGAAATTATGGGCATATTTTTCGACACATCTAAAACGCATGGTAGACGCCTTCTTATTCCTAAACATTAAACTGCAGGTGAAATGCGCTCCGTGCAAAGCCATCCGACTTCATGACAATGGGCTTTTACTCGAAGACGACCTGAAACTATTGCTTTCTGGGAGTAAGGACTGACAAATTTATGATCAAGATAAGGACATAACAGTGTACATGTCACGTCCCCTGCACTCCCGTTCGAATTCCCAGTCTGTACTGTTCAGCCTCCCACCACTTGCACCACCTGCGTGACCATGGCAACAGCAGATGGCAGTCAGCAAATTCCCCGCTACTTGTCTTACTGACCGGGTTTTAAGGGTGGGGCAAGTAGTTCTTCAGCATCGTCTTGAGCTGTAGACCAGTTTGTAATCCCGAAGTTAATCCTGCAGGAGTATAGATATGTTACACGTGTGTGCGTGCGTGAATGTGTATGAGTGAGTGACAGGGTGAGTAAGTTATATTTGCCATATGGGTGCAGGTTTTCTGCATATCTTATTGTTTGTGAGGGTGTGTGAGATGTTTGGCATTTGTCTAAGTTACTGCATATTTTGTTTTGAAATGTTTATACGTGTGCTTGTGTGGCACCAACCAAGACACAGAGAAAGGAACAAAGAGTAAAGAAAAAAAACGTCGAGGAAAAAGAAAGGATGGAAGGGTAAGAAAGAAAGAAAGAAAGAAAGAAAGAAAGAAAGAAAGAAAGAAAGAAAGAAAGAAAGAAAGAAAGAAAGAAAGAAAGAAAGAAAGAAAGAAAGAAAGAAGGAAGGAAGGAAAGAAAGAATTGTCAATCACACAGACAGAAACAGATTATTCACTTTTTTCTGTTTTGTTTTTCCTACCTTCAGCGTGCTGTTTGCTGGCAATCGACAGATGTGGAAGTCGGTGGACTATAAAATCTCTGAGATTCCTGAGTGCTCTTGGTGGAGAACATGAAACAACGAAAGACGTTATCTTACTTCGTTCATCGAGCCGATGTGATTACTTGCGTGCACCTCGTTAAAACAATTACTTCAGGATCTCACTAAAATGCACGACAGCTTTCCTATTGGAACTAACTGGTCATCGGACATGTTGTCTTTTAATTATTTTATCATTCACATATAGGAAGATTCGGTCGCAGTTATCGACCAGTAATGATCAACAGTCCGAACTGAGCATTAACCAGCTGCTCTGTTTGTACACCTTATACATGTTTTCAAGAGAGGTTAGACCCCGTTACTGGATACTCCCCTTAACGAGCCGTCTATACATCCGCCTTTTCGTAATTAGATGCGCGAAACACATGCGCGGCAAGCTCGGAGGAGCTAGAGCTTCCGCTCAAGCCACTTTGTTATAGCCACAGCACCTGCGTTGCCGAGTTGTTCTCGAAATCTGCAGTGTGTACCACAGATTTCTTTTGGAGAAGTTGAAGCCCGCAGAGGAGATTCTCGGCGAAAAGGGACCGATCGTGAATACAAACATTTCGCCGAGAAATACATATTTAACAATTGCGATAAGTCGACGAATGTCTCGTTCACAGATCTGTGTAGCAGTGCAGAAACGTCAATGATAGCAAAGTTGTTTTGCATAGAAGTACACTTTAAATTTTTTATGACTATCATACAAACGTATATGTCAAAGATTACCTTTGGTACATCTAACAGTACAACGGCCGAGAAGTTATTGGACGGTAAAAACGTGGCAGGTGAAATTGGCAGGGAAGAATTGTAATTTAGGTATTGTTGGAGTTAGGGACTACTATAAAGTCTAAAGTGCTATGCTGATTTCGAAAATTGAAAGTTTAAACAGGTGATAAAAAACTTGTTTGGGTTACTTTGCTAATTGTATTGTGTCTCGTATACTGCTCTGTCAATGTATAGCTACGTATAAATTTTTTTCATACATCATGCAATATTTAATCCTCGTTTCTACAGTCGCACCAAATCCTTATGGTGACGGTTGCCATGCAACAGCTCGTTTTTTTTAAAAGTCAGGACAAAGAAGTACATGTACTGTATAAATTTTGATAATTACTAGAATTATTGCTTTACCCTGCAGACTGGCAGGTGTGTACCCTTAATTGTTCACCACTCAATAGTTACTCAACAACTTAGAAAAGGGAAGGCAATGAACTAGTAAATTGTAGCAGATCATAATTTTTTTCTTTTCCTTGAACTTGCAGAGAAATTGCACTGTTAGTGTTATTACTTGATAAATGTCGTTTTCTTCTAAGTAAACTGTCATCAGTTCACAAAGAGGCACCAAACTGCTTTCAGCGTTCCTTCGATACAAACAACGGAGACTGGTTTTGTATGTGAAGAGATTCCGGTCGGTAACAGATTTTGTGTGACAAAACGAAAACACTTTGTGTAGCGAGGGTGATGTCCCTTTACCCGCCACCATCCTTTACCGTCCTACAAACCTCTCCCCTACCTTTGCCTTGAGACAGACTTCATTGTTGGGGAGGTATGTAAACAGTCAAACAAAACGGTCTGGTTCACTGTTGGATGTCCGGACTGAATATGTTTACAGCTTCACAGAAGTCATGTTCGACGCATGACAATCTTCAGGGATACGAAGAATTTTTTTTTACCCCGGATGTCTGCTGCAGCACACAAAACTAGAATGATCTTCACCAGACGTAGTCGGGCTTTTTTAAAAGATAGGTAGATGATGTTCAAAAACAAAGAAGCCGACAGATCAAGAACGCAGCAATTACAGTTGTCTTAATCGTGCAGTTCTTAGCAAAACAGCTTACTGTAACCTGACCTCCGACCTTTTTTGCCCCGTCACTCTCTCGTGCAGACTCATGTATCGTGTTTCAGAAAGCAGCGCCGCCCCCGCCCCGCTCCTTTGGCGTGATTTCTGCTGAACATGTCTGTGTCGGTACGATGTAGATGTGGCGTGATGTGTTGTGACGTGGTGTGACTTGGTGCACTGTGGTACAGATTGTGTTGTTACTTGTATGTACATGTGCGATACAGATTGTTGTGTCCTTGGTATATATATATATATGAGAGAGAGAGAAAAAATTCAAATGGGCATGATATTCTTGTTTGCTCGTTTATATGTAGCAGTTCTTTTTGAAACCTAAGGTATGTGTACTGGGGTTTGAGGGATGTTAGAACATTCCTTTTAAGACTGTTTCTTTCACTTTTTGAGACAATTTTTTTCATAAGGTTTTCATCCTTCTTTATGAGAAATTTTCTTGTTCTGTATTGCATTTGTTAATGTAAATTATCCCTTTCATTTACGTCAGCCTTTCACATTATTTACATTTTTCAATTATTCGTTTGCAGAGCTATTTTCTTTTAATTCCTTTTAATTTTATTTCCTAACTCCTTCACACCAGCCGTTTGGACAAATAGTAGGTGAGTGGACGGCTTTCTGATTTTCACTTCTATCGTCATCTTGTGCCGTCGTCATCGTGATGTGGGAGTTAAAGTAGACGATCTGATTCTATGCGTTTCCTCAAACATCTGCGCTAAAAATAGCTTGTAGGGCTGACTCACTGTTGAATCTCCGGGCTGAACGTGTATACACTGTGTTGGAGGACGATTTTATGTCGTGCATGGCATGATGAGTGTCAAAGACAAGGATAAGCAACCATTTTAGCTTTGGGTGTCGACTGTAGTTTGCTTACACACTACAACAGCTGTATTCAAATTCAGAATGTTTTTGTTACAACAGCATCCTCTGGATCAAGTACCTTATCATCTTTGTCATCGTCCTCAACATCAAAGGGTGCGCGATGCACCCACTGCCGTCACAGACAACCAGATTTAAAATTAACCACCTCCATGCCGCCTTCCCCCCACCCCCAAACCGGGCGACATTTTTGTGTAAGGCCGAACCAGGCTACGCTGTAACAGCAGAGGTGGCGTTAGGAGTACGCCGGGCCTAGGGCCGGCCACGACGCGGGGGGCCAGACTATAGGTATCTCGATTGGTACGCCACCGCAAACACTATGTCCGGACTAGATCAACTTTCGCGACTTGGTTTACGATTTTTTTTTTTGGGGGGGGGGGGTGTTCACTATTCATTTTTTTTCCTGTTTGTGTACAGCGGATTGACAAACTCATAAGGACGACCTTAGGCGTGAAATGCAGGGCCCCCTCGAGAGCGGGTCCTGGGGCGGTCGCCCAATTGCCACCCCCCAAACGCCGGTCCTTTGTAACAGAGTCTTCTGAACATAGGGCTGACGTTATGCTTGTCAGTGACTTCAAATCTCAGTATGGGCGGCCTCTGTCTCTAGATGTGCCAAAGCTTTCATGGCATACCTGGTACAGAATATGACGTTTCTCTTCGTTTTATTTCGTTTTCTTTGCGTGAGCTTTCGGTTTTCCAGGCTGTTCAAGGGATTTTTAACTTTCCCCAAAGTGCGTTTCCTCTTTGCATAAACTCACGCACATCGCTTCCTTTTGGCATTTAGCATAAGGTAGGAATGTTTCCTTCATGCGTAAGCCCCAGATTTTCTCTGTTAGTTCATTGGATTGAAAAGACGGACACCAAATGTTGCAGTGTCGAGGATCGTTCATGTGTGTGACCTATAAGGATTTGCGTCTGAAAATGAAACCCGACCTCTGCAATTCCACTCTAGAGAAGAGTACCAGGACAGCGGCTATAGTGAAATTCTGGGAAGATCAAGAGAGAGCTAGACTGCCTGCACACATACCAAAGAATAACAAAGAGCTGAAGCACTTATTTTATACTAAGCTTACATCGGAGTTAAAGCTTTTCTTTAAAAGCAACTGTCACGATGCAAGTATGCGTAGGCAGACGGAAGCGACGTGTTTCTTGGTATTCTTGCTTTGCCAGCCAAGCGAGACGAGCTGTGCTGTCGACGGGGGGAGTGGGGGGGTTCGCTAGAAGCAGGTTCAAGGAAAAAGTCGTCTAGGGTGAGACCCTAAGACCCTGTCTTTTCAGTCTGTACATCCGGAACAACTATATGTTTTGCACAATTCTGTTTGATCGTGCTGTGTTGCCAGCCTGAATGAAGTCTGTGTCTCTGAAGCAGGACTGTCTACAGTTCTAGTCGCTTATGTCGCTGTGCTGCAATGTGTCACTAAAACAAGTTGTCACAATTCCAAATGTGCTAGCCCACTATGCTGGCCCAGCGTAGACCCACATGAAGGCCAGCGCTGGGCCAACAAAAAAATTGCCTGTTGTGCTAGCTGGTTGGGCATCGAAATTCTTTTTTCCAACTGAGTTCGAAACTGCGACATATCCGTGAAACCCAATGTCTTTACCACTCACCTCTCAATCACCACTGATTCCCCTCTTCGCTGTAACTATTAGTGACCCTGTGTAGAGGTTATGGTTTTAGCTATAATTACCTGTTCTTGCAGTTAGCAACGGATATGCGCATTTGTATGCCGCGCATGCGCGTCCGGGCTTGAGCAGAACTCAGTCGGGAAAAAGACTTTGGGGTCGGGCACAAAAACTGCGTCTCCACTTTCACATCACCACGACGTTGACACGTCATGCAGTTGGCAGAAATGATCTCGTTATCCCAATGTCCTTTGCACATGAAGAAAGGAAACAGAACGAGAACATGGAACGAAGAAATTATCACATTCCCTCACTTTAACTAACTAGACCTTTGTGTAATACATACCTTAGTGTAATACATACCTTTGTGTAAAACATGTAAATACTCTACAACTACCTCTATGTCGCCACTACTTTGACAACTCCTCTGGTGCCTGTTGTCGATGGTATCTAGGACCACTGTGGGGGGGGGGGTGTTTGTTGCTTAACATCCCGACGCAAACTATATGCATGTCAGGACGGTTTTGCTAAGACGAGTTTACGTGCTGCCACACGTGGGACTGCTGTCGCAACACAGGCTTCAGTTCCACATTATACTGACACCGGGCCAACCAGTCCTAGTACTGTTCCCTATTGTGCCACACGTCTGGCAGGGCAGCTACTAGATTGCCAATTTTTAAGTCGTGGGTATGATTGGCCTGGATGCAAACCACGGACCCCTTAACCACTAGACCACCGAGGCGGTGGTATCTAGGAGCAGACAAGCTGGTTTCCAAACATGTCGTCAGATGGTTGAAAGCGCTGACAGGTCGGGTCTTAGCTTGTTGCCATGTCTTGTGCTTACGCTTAGCCAGACCTCCTAATAGGTGAGAGGTTTGTTGCACGAGTGCTTGTGTCTGCTCTTCCAGTCATAACAGCGGTCGTAAGTCCCGTTCATCCTACGTATTTTACGTGCGTCTTTACCTATGGACAGTAGATATGAATTAACGTTCAATGGAATCCACTCTAGACTGACTTTTAAAAAAAAAAAAGAACGTTGAGGCTAGATTTGTCTCAGGAATGGGCCTCAGCGCGAATCAATAAAATGAATAATAGCAAAGTTATTTCTATCCATAAGTTCTATGGTTCATACACGCTTACAGAATTTTTTTTATATAATTTTGGCAAGATTGCATTGTTTGTTTACATCTTTCTCCACGATTAAGAAATTATCAGTCCCGAAAATGTTCTGTTAATTTAGCACTCAGTTTTAGCTAAAGACAGAGATAAACTCAGGCTTTGCAAAAGGACCCTAGCTATGCTCATTGAGAATTGACAGCTACAGCGAACTGGAGAAGCCGTGTTGGGAAGACGCAGGTTTTCACAGTTGAAACGTAGCTGGTTAGATACCCATAATAGCTTTCGATTTTTTTTCGGGGTGGGCTTAGGGGGTAGGACTGCAGCTTAGTATTGGGGCATCTGTATGCATGTGTAATTTAGAGTCGATCTCTTCGTCACGCACGCTATGGTTGTAAAGCGAAGCTAGCGGGAAAGTTGACAAAGTCGACAGAGACTGGCAGAAGTTATCCTTTTATAAGGAAAAAAATCACTACTATGCCAAAGTAAGTACAGCGGTTACACGTGTTTCACTACTTAAGAACATCTGATCAACACACGAACTGTCCTTGTGTCTGCCTCTGTGCGAAAAAACTGTGAAGAAGCACATGCAATGACTCAATCTTCGTTCTGCCAAAATGGAGCTCGCTGCATCCCAACTACAAAATAGTTTAGCATCTTTGCTTTTTTCAAAAAATCGTATTTCGTGTTGACCCCAGCTGCCAGATGGCTAATTATCAACATACTGTCCAGGGATAATCTCCCAAAACTGCTACTTCTCGCTATCGGAACCTCATGGGCCAATCGGCCACTTGACTTCGAGCTCACGCGAAATATCTCTACCGTGCATGCAGATCCACGTGAACAGCCACCCCCAGGCCCGCGAGCTGACAAGGAAACGAACCCGGATCAGTAGGTAGCCGTGGAAGCGGAGACCGAACGGCGATGCTCGTGAAATCTCCAGGCTTATCTTTCTCGCGCCAGCTGTCTAACAAGATTCGCTACTGCGCACGGACCTGCGCTGTGCTGTCTGCAGAGCTTGACACAAATGCAAAAAAAAAAAAGGGGGGGGCGAGGGGAGTGGAAAATAGAAATGGGAGACAAGGATAGAGACAAAGGGTGAAGGGAGGGGTGGGGTGGGAAGAGAGAGAGAGAGAGAGAGAAAAGCAAACAAGAAATGATGGAGGTGGAAATTTCAGACGTGTCTTTCCTGGTATAATACTTGATAGTTTCTAACTTTTGCTTCTCATCGTGAATCTGATGTTAAATTTGTCTGTCTGTCCGTCTGTCCGCCTTTGTGTCTGTCTGCCTTTGTGTCTGTCTGTCCGTGCTTTCGTATGTTTTCCTTTTAATTTTTTCTTTGCCCTTTCTACTACTGCCTGCAAATGACCGCTTATTTCAAGAGAAACACAAATATCTTTGCAAAATTTCGAATTTTCATCCACACTTCCGGGCAGTGGGAGCCTACATATGCGCGCCTTATATTGGCGTCTGACAGGGTTATTATAGCTGATGAGCGTTTCTCAGTCGTTTAGTTACCTGCAGTTAACTAGCGTGGTTAGAAAGTCATGTGTGTCACGTGACAAGCCACCACGTGCGTACATCGATCTAGACCAATTATTTCGTTCGACATATTGTCAAGGGATGAGCCACTTTGCTCTAGTTTCGCTGGCGGCTGCCGAAGAAAGGGAAGGAAACTAACGATAGGAAAAAATTCATTCTCCACCTTTTCTGTCCTGCCTTCTGTCCTGCCTTCTGTCCTGCTTTCTGTCCTTCCTTCTGTCCTTCCTTCTGTGCTGCCTTTCTTCCTGCCTTCTGTCCTCGCTTTTTTTCTGTCTTCTGTCCTGCCTTCTGTCCTGCCTTTTGTCCTGCCTTCTGTCCTGCCTTCTGTCCTGCTTTCTGTCCTTCCTTCTGTCCTTCCTTCTGTGCTGCCTTTCTTCCTGCCTTCTGTCCTCCCTTCTTTTCTGCCTTCTGTCCTGCCTTCTGTCCTGCCTTCTGTCCTGCCTTCTGTTCTTCTTTCTTTTCTGTCTTCAGTCCTACTCTCTGTCCAGCTACCTGTGTTCCTGTGTTTGCAACAAGTTTCACAAACTTGCCTAGATTGTATTCCATGAGAAATTTGTTTCTGGAATTCTGACTACAAAGTCAGTCGCAAAGCCATCTCCGCGTCGGTAGTTTGCATACGACTTGAACTCTGGCAAGAATCTCGCCTTTAACTGAGTTGAATACGGCTCCAGCTAATACAGATAAGCCCCCGTTACAATCAAGTGAAGCTTGTAGTCTGGACCGGTAAAAATATATTGACCTGACCAGCCATAACTAGTTAGAGCTCCGACGTCAGTATGAGCCTAAATCATTATTCAAAAGGCAGATATTAAAAGAGAAACATTTTTATTTCATGTACAGTTATTAACCTTTTAAATAATCTTTCTTCTCAATCGCTATTTGTAAAGCAGAGGGAAAGTTACTGTTGTTTAACTTCAACTTCACACGGAAGTGAGGAAAATGCATACATCTTGAGACAGACGGGGTTGGAAGTGGGTGTGGACAGAGAGCGATAACTGTGATGATGATGACAATGAGGCGCGAAGTGTCACGCCTTGCAGGCTTTGTTGATCGCTCTAGCCAAGCACATGCTCAAGAGAAAGAGTAAAGGAAGAAGAAACAAGACGAAAGATAAATATAAAACCAGCAACACTGAATACGGAAGAACAGAAACACATTCTGAAACTGTCACCAGACAAGGGTCCTTGCTCGGCCATTGTGGTATGTCGAAACTGCTTCCGATTTGTATTTCAGCTGCCTTTGTCGCATGTACATAGCTGTGCGTTGTAACTGCACCTGCATGAGGATGCGTGTGCGTGCGTACAGTTTGTTTAGGAAAGTACTGAGCCCTGCGGCTTTGCCGTCTGCCCTTTAGTGCAGAAGTTGACGACGACAGACGGATTAACCTTCCTAGTGACGTGTCTTCAGCAGGTGACTGGAAATACTTATACTGATCAAAACAATTAAAAGACCAGTTGCATTTTGGCAGGCAGGTCGCAGACGTGTGTATTTTGCAAGAATACAACATCCGACGCGTACATTTGGATGTATTTTGTATATCGCTGCAACAGTGAATGTCAGTGTGCGTGGAGATCAGTGTTGGCGCATTCGTGCACACCACAGGAGGTAGTCGGACGTGCACCCAACATGCCAGACAATGTGTGCAAATCGAACGTGTGCAGGTGACAAAGCAAAACTGAAAAGGTGAAAAACTCACCCACTGCTAAAGGAATGGTGGGTATTTATGGATGCAGTCGAAAGACAGTGTGGAACCATCCCTTCAAGACGACAGCCAATGGTGCTGATCGCTGTGGGACGATTGCTTGACTGCAGTAAAGCATCCAGAAGTTAGTCGCTCATTGGGAGTATCCCATTCAGTTATTGTAACGTTGCGAGACCGCCTTAACCAGCTGTTCCTACTGCTTCAGAAGGGATGTCAGGCGATCCCAATGGCTCTGGGGACATTCGGTCAGTTCATGCAACAACGGTGCATTGTTTGCGTGCAAGCCAGTGCAGAGCGCACACGTTTTTGACATTCTGTGCTGCACGTGCTGAGATTTGTTTAGATGTGGGTTGCGTACTTCGTGGCAGGGAATCTTATCGTCCCAATGAAAATAACTCATAAAATCCCTCTTTGGTCGTTACATTATTGAATTAGGTACACTATAACCTCATTGTGGCTACTGGTTTGTATTTTGGCATCACGTAGCGCGTGCAGTTTGCACCACTCTTTAAATTCTTTTGAGCAGTATAGATTGAGAGTGCCTGGCACTTCGCCAGAAGAAAACTGCTGCGTTAAGAGAATGTTATAGATAAAGCAGATATGATGTCATCGCAGCTCATATCGCAAGTTTTATGACTTCTCCTCTGATAGCACACGTGCGGAAAGAAACGTTAACCTCGCCTACTCCAAACGACGTGAGCGTTTAAACACCTACACGTTTCGCTTTTTAGAGTGTGGTAGTTATTATTGGCTGATTAGCATATTGGCTGTTATAAAGTGTGGGATGGGTATATTAAGTGAGTTTTTAGCACAGTGGGATATTTGCTGTTAAAAATTATTTTATGAAGCTTTCCCTCAAATAAATCGTAATTCAGTTAGGTTTCACATCTCTTACGGGCAATGTCGCAGTACACGTAAGGGTAATGCCACTGTACACAAGGGTAATGTTATTGTACATGTAGGAGTAATTTTGCTGTATGTGTTAAGGTACTGTCTCTGTACAACGGTAACGTCACTGTATGTACACATAAGGGTAACGTCACTGCGTGTACACATAAGGGTAACACCACTGCGTGTACACATAAGGGTAACGTCACTGTCCAGAACAGAAAATAAGGTAATTTTGCTGTATATGTTAAGGTACTGTCGCTGTACAACGGTAACGTCACTGCATGTACACATAAGGGTAACACCACTGCGTGTCACATATAACGGTAACGTCACTGCGTGTACATATAACGGTAACGTCACTGCATGTACACATAAGGATAACGTCATTGTACACTTTAGGGTAATGTCGCTGTACACTAGAGCCAAAAATCCAGGTAGGCAACGCGCTAGTTATAAAGCTTCCGATGCCCTTCGTTGTCAGAGATCAGGTGCTTTTGTTGCATCTCTTGATGGTCTCCTGGCGCCTTTAACGATGACCTTGACGAATTCTGAAATTAGGATTTATCTGCATGTGGAATACACAGCTTCTGGCGGCTACAATACACTTCCTTGGAAATGCAGAGGTTTTTGTCCCGAGTTCCATTTTTCTTTGCCCCAATAAATATGTTCTGGTTTCATAGCAGAACAAATCTCTCTAAACTTTGTAAACTTTCACCACATTTCGAATGATTTAAAGAAACCATTCGCAGAGAATAACACAAGAACCTATGTCACACAGCTGAGATCGCTCAACTGTGAAGATCCCCTGGCTCGAGTTCATGAGACGCTGCCTAAAGAATATTTCCCCTGCCCTCAGATTGGCGACGTCTTTCCAGCTATGATTGCTTTTCCAGGTTCTTTTTACCTTCTTCGTTAGAAGCAGAGACCCTCTAGAATAAAACTTTACTGTCTCACAGCCAGACGCAAAACCCACGCCAGCTTGCGGCTTGGCTGAAGACGTGGATCTGCTGGGGTTGCGAAGTAATATATGCCCTGCCCAGTAGATTACCGTTCAATGATCGTACCCTGGCTTAAAATACCCCGGGCGCTAAGTCAATACAGAAAGCGAAACGGAACTGGAAACGGCGAGAAAACAAAAAAGAGCTTCGTGAAATCCAAGGTGATGAGCAACGAAATGGGTGACTTTTCTGCGGACACAACCAGCAGCAAGAAACTGAATGGGGGAGGGGGGTATTTGTTGCTTAACGTCCAGCCGCAAACTAGGTGCATATCAGGACGGTGTTGCTTAGACAAAGTTTACGTGCTGCCACACGTGGGACTCATGGCGCAACACGGGCCTCAGTCCCACCCAGTCACATTATACTGACACCGGGCCAACCAGTCCTAGCACTGTTCCCTGTAGCGCCAGGCGTCTGGCAGGGCAGCTACTAGATTGCCAATTTTTAAGTCTTAGGTATGACTCGGCCTGGATGCGAACCACCGACCTCCCGCCTCGGAAGCGGACGCCTTAACCACTAGACCACCGAGGCGGTTAACTGAATAAGATAAAACTTTTTCACGACTTGGCTTGCCCTGTTCCCGGATCCACAACAGAGGGCAAGATCAGCCATGTTGAGATGGTTATCCAAACCATGGAGAACTGGGAACATTAATAGTCCTATCAACATCAAAAATGTAAAACCATAGCCGTCACTTACTGCTCTCACTTACTGCTCTCTTGAACAGCTGTGTAAATGTGGAAAACGACATCCGACCTAATTTTTTTTTATCCTCCGCCTTACACAAATGATGTTTCTTCAACGACATCAACATGATTGACATCCCTGAGTCTTTGTCATTTTTTTGGGTCACATAACTCGTCATAATACGCGAGCGCGTGCGCGCGTGTGGCTTGCGTGCGTGCGTGCGTGCGTGCAACACCAGTTCCTAACTAAGAACATCTAATGGAAATCCCCCGGCCCCGTAAACAGTCTCTAATCACTAACAAATATGTGCGCGCGGACGACACTCAAAGCCGTACTACACACAAGCGTTTGCTTTCAGTATTTCTGACGTAGTGTCTGACTGCAACAGTCCAAAACTGAGGAAAAGATCAAGCTTAGATCAAATAGACTCCACCCATAATACTACATTTAAAACAAATGCTGAACTTGTTATTCTTGTGTGCAAGAAGTTAAAACCCCGCTCAGTGAGCAGGGAGCCAGCACTTTACTACCACCAGTCCTCAACACAACAGCTACAAGGCCTCTCCCCCCAAATTCCCTCCCACTTCCTCCACCACCCCCATAATTCGAAATCACTCCAAAGTTGAAGTAATTTTTATCCAGATGTAACAACAACTATTGTTTCTGTAAGTTCGCGGGGGGAAACCCACTTCACAAAGATAACAACGTACTGCGATGATGCTGGCAAAGAGAAAGAGACAAAGATGACGATGATGATGACGATGCTGACGCACTGTGTCTGTAATTTTGCCACTTTGATGGGTGGGGATGGGGGTGGGAGGCGGTGGTGATGGCCGCGGTGATGGCCGTGAAGAGTTGGGTAGATGTGGAGGTTCAATGTCCTTGTTATCGTTTCCCTGTGTGCCTTGGACTTCCGATCCATTGTCCAGTCTATTTCTACAGGGTTCTCTTCTTTACGCGTCTACAGATGCGGGCACGAAGAGCAAGAGAAACTGCTGACCACGGCGTTAAAGCCCTCATGCTGAGCCTGGGAAAGGGTCCGTGGACGTCTGTCGCCTATTTGTCCAGTATGTTTCCTGTTTTTATTTGCGCTCTTCTGAGGGGCAGCGCGCACTTTAGGATGTAGCGCTTGCTGAACCCCCTGTTATTTTCTCTGCACATGCACTGAAGTTTCTGTACTCTTCTAAACATCGCTCGCGCACCCGTGTGTGTGCGTGCGTCACAGCGCGCAGGCCTGTGTATGCGTACAAGCATGTATATGTGTGTATGCTTGTGTGTGTATGTGCCCACGTGGGTGCCTGTGAGCTTGCTTGTGTGTGTGTGTAGTCGCGCCCGTCTCTGCGAAGCAAAAAATCCTATACGTCTGCTTAACAATAGACTGTAATTACATGTGTGAAAACTGTACATTCTCTGGACCAGTCTGCGGGTTTCTCATTAATCCATGTTCCATTCGCATAGTTGGGTCGGCAGAGACGTATTGTGCGACCTGTAACCTGTATTTCTGCTTCCCAAAAAACGGAGAACGTTGTGCAGGAAACAGGCAGTTGCGCAGGAGTAGCGAGTAATTGACATCTTCGCGTACCCATCCTTTTCGGGGCATTGCTGATCGGTGCGAGTGCTTTAAGTACGTGGTTTCGGTCAGAGTAACCCAGGAAATAAACCCTTGAACACCCCACTCCATAATCTTCCTATGTGCATCTACAGAAACCTCTTCCAGTTAACCATAGGCACGTTAGCCTGTCCTAACCTCGTCTTTCATCTGGAGTATTCACGAAAATACCAGACCTTTTGCAGTTGCATTTAATCGTATTTACCAGCTCATATCTAAGACTTAAAAATTGGCAGTCTAGTATCTGCCCTGCCAGACGCCTGGCGCCATAGGGAACAATGTCAGTATAATGTGACTGGGTGGGACTAAAGCCTGTGTTGTGACAGCAGTTTCAGTGTAGCAGCACGTTGTCTCAAGCGACACTGTCCTGATATGCACCTATAGTTTGAATCGGGCGTTAAGAACCAACCAACCAACCAACCAGCCAACCAACCAACCAACCAACCAACCAACCAACCAACCAACCAACCAACCAACTCTCTTCCGTCTAAGGATTCACTTGACATATACAAGCCCACCCGGGTACACGCACAGGAGGACTTACCTTCTCCTTATGTCCCTCTTTCTCACTCTCTCTCTCTTCCAGGCGTATTCGAAGAGGCATACAAACATCCACGTACTAACACACTCGCAGTAACGTGCATGCACGCACCCACATAAGCACACACGTGATCGCGCATGCAAAATTGAAAACACCAACGGACATTGGCCAGCATCGGTCGGTTTCTGTCTCCGCAAACATAACCATTGTCTCGCGGCTGCGGGCAGGAGTCCCGTTTCGGGACGTAAATGTCAGAAGCCGGCGGGTGAGCGAAACAATCTAAGATTTTTATGTGCTGGTTTGTAAATTAAATAAACCCACGACCGTTTCCTATGTCAAGGGATGTGGCACTACAAGTGTTTTGTTTTTCTGGAGCTGTAGGTTTAGCCTCTTACGAGCTGTCACATCTGTTAAGCCGCGAGGAATAGGAGCCAGGCGTGCGGCAGGTTTTTAGTGTCGGTGTTGACAGTAGAGGTGCTGCACTGTGCTTGTCACGATCCAAACTACTTTTACGCACACAGGAAACTCACGAATGTCATATGGAAATGCCAGCAAGATATACGTGAGCTTCCTGTGTTTGTACCTACTCATGATATACATACATTTCCTCTGTACGCATGCGCATTTCGGATCGTGATAGGGACGTTTCTTTGGGCAGCGAGAGCTTGTCTCCACTGAGAAACAAAGAACTGATAAGGCTTTAGAACAGAAAACAAACGAGCACATCGTGATAATGTTAACTGGTTATCAGAATAATGCAGGCAGCAAGAAAGAATAAAACAGTGTAATGCGAAAAGTATCATATTTCAGCTGCTTCACCTGCAATATACTGACTCAGTATGTACACCGTCCGGGGACAACTGCAGATGGCAACCAGATACGCGTTGGGGTTCACCTCATTTGGACTCGTGTTGTAGCAGGAAAAATAAACATAAAACTCAGTTGGGGGAAAAATTAGTCTGAATATTTTTCCTTTTTTAAGCTCTTGTCGGCTGTTTTTGTGAGATAGCGCAAGTTGTGCACGGGCAGTTTCCGACTTTGCTTCATATCAGTCATTGGTGGTGTCATACAGTGTGGGCAGCCACTGATATGACTTTCTTACACGCCGTGTCCATAATGTTAATAAGAACCCCCAGTTGTGTGATGTCTACCACGTCCCCGGCTGCCAGGATTTCTCTTTTCTGATCCTGTCCCTGCATGAAAAGGTCTTTCTTATCGGACCCAATGTGCGGCCTAGTTCGCCGAACTTGGCCGAGTTTATATATGGGCAGGATCGGCAAAATAAAGCCCATATTCGTTCAATTAGGAAAGGCCTTAAGATGTCGCTCTAAATGACAGTTGATTTATCTCTGTTCTCAAAACGTCTGCAAATGACTCTCTTGACTTTTGTGTTTACGGGAAATTCTGTTCATTTTAATTAAATGGTAAAGGATGTCCGAGACCTTTAGGTCATATGTGACTAAGGTGTTTGAGGTTATCATTTTTTCTGCAGACCATCATGTTGAGAGCGCTGTTCTTCTCCTTTCTGCCTTACCTTCCTAAATCCATTGGCTTAGGTACCTATTCGCAGGTGGATGGACTGGGAGAGCCGTGCTGTGCTGCATGGGTCTCAAGACAGGCTGTGGCCTCGCCTTGAGGCTCGGATGGCTGCGCTCTAACCACTGGGCAGTCCGCTTCTCCTTTTTAAGCAATCCCTTTTATGACATGTATTTGTCACACTTAGAGAAGGGCTGTTTCTTTAATCGGGTTTGCAATCCTTATATGGGACAAATTATCTTCGTGAGGAGGTGTGAATTCAGAGCAATGCAACTCGCTTGCTTTTACATCAATGTCTTCTGCGGCATGTTCAAATGGGACAGGAGTCAACTTCGCAGAGTGCACCAAACTGAAGTGGCATAACGTTTGGGAAACATCCTTGTTACAGGGAAGGTCGGGTCACAAGTGCCTTGTGCACATTCTGCTTTCGTCACTAATTGACCTCTATTGCGACTGCCAGTAAAACTGTCTGTGTTCATCTGGAAGCAGTTGTCTTTAAAACCCGGGTAGGCAGCTTCAAAAAAACCCTTGCAAATGTGCTTTTCTGCTTTTTTAGGGGAGGTCTTAACATAGTTTTTTCTGCTTTGTTCTGTTTATTTTGTTTTTGTTTACCGTTGGTTGATTTTTGAAGTTGTGAAATTCAATTGTATTCCATACTTGCGATTGCGCAGTCAATGTACCTCGGGTAAACTAATATAGCTGTTCAACAAACTTGATAGCAATCTCGACAAGTACATCCTGTCGCTACAGTCGTGCAACAGGCTGGCAGGACTAGGCTTAATCGTCAAAGTCAGGGGTCACGTGATCACAGGGAGGGGGAGGTCAATCAGAACACGGGCTGTCATCTCCTCCACTTCTTCCGTGCAAACCTGATGTATGCTCTTGTCAAGACTAAAATGTTCTAGCGTCTGTATATAACCTTGTCCTGCTAGATATAAGAGCTAAATAAAGTGTGCAATGAAGTATGAGGGTCGCGGCGAATAATTTACGCGGGCTATACACGGTTCGACCAAGTCAAATGAAAGCATACAGTGGTAAAGAACTAACCCAACCGTCTGCAACAAGGATTTCGTCTGATACTGAGAGATTTCCATAAAGTCTTCTGAAGTAAAAGTGCTGCAAAAATCGGTTGCTGTAAAAATATTTGGTACCCAGTCAATACAATAAAACCACAGTTCTATTGCTGGCAATTAAACTACTTTTTCACACCTCTTTGAGTTGGATCAAGTCGAACTGTGTGAGCTAATCATTGTATTATCAAGGGCAAAACCCCTTCGTAACCGTTTTTTTTTTTTTGTCTTCTTTTTACATTTCCTTTCTAAATGTGAGGGACGAAAATTTTATGCTGGTCCTCTCCGACCCTCCGCCTTAATCAAGTGATAACTTGTGCACAACGACTCTCTATTTATAGGTCAATGCCAGCGTGACGTAATGTCATCAGCGAGTCGGGAATGGGGGTGGGAGAGGGAAGGTGAACTGTCTAGAGACAACAGGTGAAATCGATCTTTTGACGATTTGTGCGGTTCTGCAGCAGACAAAACCTGCTCTAGCCATGCTCTATCTGGTTGTCTGAGTGTGTGCATACCTGGTTGTCTGTGAGAGTTCACGAAAGAATAAAGCTGCGACACAAAAGGTGTGTGCTAACGATCAATGATTTATGTTCTTTGATTCTGTCAATCCCCAACAGACAGGCAGGCAGGCAGGCAGGCAGACAGGCAGACAGACAGACAGATTTTTTGGAGGGTGTCAAAAAGGATGTGCGTAAAGAAGGGAACTCCTCTTTTTGAGAACAAAAGGATTGTCTTTGTCAAGTTTCTTGGAGTCCCCAAACAATGCATTCCACTGTGTTGTTTTCCTTCGTGAGCTGCAATGTGACCCATGTAAGCAATTCAAACTTTATCATAAAATTCAGAATATGCGGCATTCCCCACAGGTCTAGCATGTGTGACTGGCTGCAGCTCTTACTATGCCGAGCGTGCACGAGAGAGCTGCCAGCCATTCGTTCATAAAAACTGAGAAAAGGGCCCCGAGCGAAAGTACTAGGAGCACAAAAAATGAACGTAAGGGACAAGTTCACCTTGACCCGATGTGTGTGACCTAGCTGTCTGTGCACGTTTCTGTCCACCTGTCGCTGCCCACTGCAATTACGTGCACCTTGCCACTGGCATGAATCAAGAACCGAAACACACCCACGTGTACGAGCGGCTCTAAAGTGACCACAGCCGAAGGATGAGAAAAAAGTCACCAAGATATTGCCACAATTTCAGATTTTTTTATGCTGAGAGAGAGAGAGAGAGATCAAAATAAAGCAGCCACAACAGAAGGGTACGTTTCTCCAAAGTATACACAGACAATCTGATGTAAAGACCCATGTCTGCTGTGCGGGAAACCTGTGGCTTAGTGGTAACACTTGCTTGCTGCCGATACAGAATGGAGTCCGTTAGGATCCCCTGTCCGACACAAGTACTTTTCTGCAGTTTGCGGGGGGTGGCCATCTGGGGTTTTCTACCACCACTCCGATTTCTTCCCCTTTTTTCCTCCCCTCAACACCTTTCACCACCTTCCGTCCCCCTCCCAGCGCCCCCGGCCATGATATAGCTTCCGGCCCTTTACACTCATGACACTGGAAAACAGACAATATGTCTGCAGCAGAAATGCATGTCTGCGAAGACAAGAAGGTGGGCACGCAAAAGACAGTTGCAAAAAACCACATGCGTAGGTCAACTCTGTCACGTCCCTAATGGATCCTATATAATATATGGCGGGGGGTTGTTTAACCCAGTGATTTAGAGATCAGAACAAGCTGTAGGTTTTGTTTCCTTGTGTATGCACGTTGACATTGCCCTGTGTAAGGAACACTTCTTTTCAGCCACACAACGCGGATCACGCGTTGTTTACCTTAGCACTTTTTTCTTTAATTTTCTTGCTATCACAAACATTTACCGGTGGTCCTGTTCCCGCTTTTAAGGATTCTACGGAATAGGAGCTTAAGAAAGTATCCATTGTAAAACATTCTTACTAGGTCGAACGTAAAAGAATAACAACATTGGTAGATAATATATAAACAAAAAAACCTGCATATCTATCGATGCGATACTTGCACAAGTTGTTTAAGAATGTTATACAAACCAGTGTAATGGATACTGTTACTAGAATGCAGAGGGCAGCTGTGAATTCTCTCACCAACGAAATAAATCCTTTAAAATTAGCAGAACAGTAACATAAAGTCGTGTGATAAAGTGTTATCGTGACACATTGGCATATTAATAGTAACTGGGTGTACAATACTGCCGCATAGAAGTACAGTTTGACTGGGTTAATTCCTAGAAATCTCCCACTGACGACTGGCTAGAAGCATTACCATTTTAAAGTATATTGTATCCTTGCCAGGACTATCAAGCAGCTGTCAACAATAAATAGATCCGAGGGAGGAATACGATTAGGGGATTAAGTCAGGGGACTGAGCCAGGCACAAAGACATGCCGCCCAGTAGGCACTGGGGGTTTTGGAAGGATAAAGTGACTCTATTTCGACTTGTTAAAAATCCGAGGAAAGGCGCACGAACGCACAAGTGCGTGAGTGGATGCGCAAATTCGTGAGTATGTATAAGTGCGTGCGTGCTCACTGCTCCCTTCGTGTTTGCACCGGCACTGGCAGTTGGTACAACAAAAAGGATGAAATTAAATCTGAGAATACATGGAGAACACCTTCTTAACTAACACAGCGAACAGTTCTATCTCCTTTCCTGTTCTGAATGTAGACCTGCACATGATTTATGAGCTATAGACTGACGTGCTGACGTGCTGACGTGCTGACGTGCTGACGTCCATCTCTAACCAAGACAACAGCAAACTGGACAAATACATCAAGAAAGCCAGCGGGGTGGTTGGGGAAAAGCAGGACGACACAGACACCATGTACTCTAGACTAGTGACAAACTGAATGCTATTCTGACTGACAACCCGCACCCACTCCGACCGGAATTTTATTTTCGACTGATTGCCAGAAGCTCCAGGATCAGAGTCCCTAGATTGTGTCAGGATGCCATATTCTTCAAAATTAATAAGGAAGTGGTAGGAAAAGATATCATGTTTGTTGCCTCATATGTACCCCCGGAAGGCTCACGATATGTAAACAGTGATATTTTTACAGAATTAGAGCAATCCCTACTTTCTCTAGGAATTGACCATATTTGTATTTGTGGCGATTTAAACGCCAGAACAGCTCAGCTGTTGGAGTTATTGAATGATGATTTGTTTGTACCTGATTTTAGTGGAGTAGGCGGACGCACCATTGTCCTTCCGGATCGCGTCTCCCACGACAAAGTAATTAATAAGTGGGGACAAAATCTTATTGAACTTTGCAAAAACCTCAACCTAGCCATAGTGAATGGAAGAGCAGGACATGACGATAGAAAAGGAAAGTTTACTTGCAAAAATGCTAGCGTGATAGATTATTTCGTAATATCGAGGGATTTATTTACCCATATACAGGATTTTGATATATTAGATTTTAGTGCATTATATTCTGACATACACTGTCCTGTTGCGCTGCAACTCCTTAGACACACTTGCTCTATACAAACCAAAGGGACATCACCCTCAGAGTTTGCTCATATGAGGAAAAGCCCCAAAAGACATCTAGTCTGGAAAAAAACAACTAAAGAGGATTACATAAAATCACTCAACGAAACCCAAATTAAGATTCTAATTGACGAGATAAAGATGCTGCTGCAGAACCCGTCAGAAGTTAATACAGAAATAATAGATAGTGTTGTGCGGCGAGTATGTGATATCATGAAAGAGAGCGCTACCTCATGCAAACTCCTCGCTCCACCCACTACACCAAAAACGTGTAACAATATCCGTAAGAAGAAAGCATTCGTTAAAAAAGCTACAAATAAACCATGGTTCAATGGGATATGCAAGCAAAAAAGACAAGAATACCTAAGAACCAAGAGGTTTGCCAAACGCTCAAACGATCCAGATGCGGTAACACGCAGCGCACACGCTTGTCGGGCTTATAAGAAGCAAGTAAGGAAAGAATTCAAGAAGTTCCAGCATAACTATATCAATAAACTCATATTTCTGAAACATAAGGGCTTATAAGAAGCAAGTAAGGAGAGAATTCAAAAAGTTCCAGCATAACTATATCAATAAACTCAGGTTTCTGGAACATAAGGGCTTATAAGAAGCAAGTAAGGAAAGAATTCAAGAAGTTCCAGCATAACTATATCAATAAACTCAGATTTCTGAAAAATAAGGGCTTATAAGAAGCAAGTAAGGAGAGAATTCAAAAAGTTCCAGCATAACTATATCAATAAACTCAGGTTTCTGGAACATAAGGGCTTATAAGAAGCAAGTAAGGAACGAATTCAAGAAGTTCCAGCATAACTATATCAATAAACTCATATTTCTGAAACATAAGGGCTTATAAGAAGCAAGTAAGGAAAGAATTCAAAAAGTTCCAGCATAACTATATCAATAAACTCAGATTCCTGAAACAAAAGGGCTTATAAGAAGCAAGTAAGGAAAGAATTCAAGAAGTTCCAGCATAACTATATCAATAAACTCAGATTTCTGAAACATAAGGGCTTATAAGACGCAATTAAGGAGAGAATTCAAGAAGTTCCAGCATAACTATATCAATAAACTCAGATTTCTGAAACGTAAAGACCCCAAAACCTAGTGGAATATTCTGAACAAAAATAATAACAGAGATAATGATTGTAATTATGCAGAGATACCCACAGCTGCAGAATTTTATGATCATTTTCAAGGCAAAACATCCAATGTGCTCAGCCAAGCCCCCGCCACAAATTCTCAAGCCAATGAATTCACTGATGAAGAGCTCAATAAGCCAATAATGGAAAATGAGGTAGCGCTTTCTTTAAAAAAACGAAAGCTAACAAAGCATGTGGTAGCGATGAAATAACAAATGAATTTTTGAAGTTCGCAGGTAATAAAATGATCAATCTATTTACATTATTGTTTAACTTAATCTTTTCAACAGGTCACGTACCCACACAGTGGGCATTGCGAACTATAATCCCTATCTATGAAAACAAAGGTAAACGAGATGACCCTGATAACTATCGTGGGATAACTATACTGAGCTGTTTGGAAAACTATTTACTAGTGTATTAAATGAACGACTAAATACTTATCTTACTGAGAGAAATTTGCTGGGTGAAGAACAGTCTGGGTTCCATGCTGGCTATTCAACGCTAGATAACATATTCTCGCTCCATTGTATTATTGACTTTTATCTAAGCAAAAGGAAAAGAATTTACTGCGCCCTTATTGATTATGAAAAGGCCTTCTATAAGATTGATAGAATATTCCTGTGGGAGAAGTTACTAAACCATGGATTCGGAGGTAAAATCTTATCAGTAATACAGGATATATACAGCAACGCCAAATCTTGTGTTAGAATAAACGGCATTGAGTCAGAATACTTTATTAACAACTGGGGAGTTAGACAAGGAGAGAATTTATCTCCCCCTACTGTTTGCAGTTTATTTAAATGACCTGAAATTACATTTAGATAAAGATAATGTAATGGGCCTTACGAAAATCGCAGAAGAAGCAGCCGTTCTTGAACCCCCCCCCCCCCGATGAACTCGACCCATTACTTAAAAGGTTTTTATTGCTATATGCTGATGACACAGTAATTTGTACCGAATCACCTGGGGAACTTCAGGTAGCCTTAAATAGTATGAAACTATACTGTGATAAGTCGAATCTAACGGTTAACACAAAGAAAACAAAAATTATCATTTTTTCAAGAGGGAAAATTAAAAAAACACAAGTGTTCTACTATAATAGCAACAAACGTGATGTAGTTTATGATTTTTGTTACCTAGGACTAAGGTTACATTATAACAACAAATTTAATGCAGCACAAAAAGACTTGTATGATAGAGCCTCCAGAGCTAAATATGTTTTCTCTCCTTAAGAAATGTAGACTGCTTCAGCTACCAGCAGATATCCAAGTTGAGCTATTTGACAGAACTATAGTGCCAATACTAACATATATATAGCTGTGAAATCTGGGCACCGGCAATAAACGATCTAGCCCTAAAACTTCAGTTGAAATTCTACAAGCTAATTCTAAAACTAAGGAAAGCTACACCCACTAACATGGTCCTTGGAGAACTAGGTCGTTCCCCATTAACATTCAAATTAAAAGTAGGATGCTTTGTTTTTGGTATAAATTAGTCAATGTTATGAATCACAAAAAACTATCTAGTATTTTATATAGAGCAATACTACGGCTACATGAGAATGCGACCCTCCATTCAACCTATACACAAGCAGTAAAATCAACATTACAAGCCATTGGACTAAATGGTTTTTGGACCAATTAAAATAATCTCCACTACTCATATGAATGTTTTAAGCAGAAAATTGATAGAAGTTTACAAGATCAGTTTATTCAAAGTTGGTTAGAAGATCTATAAGAACTACAGAATTATTAAAACGTCTTTCACTTTTGAAAACTACATAAAAATATTGCCCCCAAATCACTACACACCGCTTCTTAACTTCCGACTTTTGAACAACAACTTCCCAGTCCAAGCGCACAGAATACAGAGAATACCCAGAGAAGAAAGAATCTGTCATCTTTGTAACAGTAACGACATCGGTGATGAGTACCATTATTTATTTTGCTGCGATAAATTTAAGGATGACAGAAACAAATGGCTACCTTATTGCTACAGAAACCGCCCTAATACCTATAAATTTCAGTGCCTGCTCTCAACAGGGAGCAAACGATTGCTTACAAAGTTATCATGTTTTATTAAAATCTTACTTAAAGACGTTTGTGGACATGGATAATTGTATGTTTGTTTGCACTCACTTTATAGCAAGCTCTTGCGAGCCTCTAAAGATAGGTTGTTAATTCGTTTGCTTAGCAAAGTGAATTTCTGCTCACCTTTTTATTGCTTTGTTGTACTGTTGCTTATGTTTTGTCTTCATACCCCATTGAGGGTGAAGGAAGAAAAATAAAAGTCTGAAATTCTGAAATTCCTAGTGCAACAACCTCAAGGTACAGGATCAGAGTCCCTAGTACAAAAACCTCATGGTACAGGATCAGAGTCCCTAGTACAAAAACCTCATGGTACAGGATCAGAGTCCCTAGTGCAACAACCTCAAGGTACGGGATCAGAGTCCCTAGTACAAAAACCTCATGGTACAGGATCAGAGTCCACAGTGCAACAACCTCATGGTCCAGGATCAGAGTCCCTAGTGCAACAACCTCAAGGTACGGGATCAGAGTCCCTAGTGCAACAACCTCATGGTACAGGATCAGAGTCCCCAGTACAAAAACCTCATGGTATAGGATCAGAGTCCCTAGTGCAACAATCTCATGGTACAGGATCAGAGTCCCCAGTACAACCTCATGGTCCAGGATCAGAGTCCCTAATGCAACAACCTCATGGTACGGGATCAGAGTCCCCAGTGCAACAACCTCATGGTCTAGGATCAGAGTCCCTAGTACAACAACCTCATGGTACAAACACTCCTTTATACCTACAGCCATTCACATACATAATCCACTGTTGTCAAGGTCATTTGCACACGCGCTGTCATGAGCTGCTCCCGTCACAAGACGTACGCTGTTGTCCCTCTGTTTTCCTCTGGTGTTTTCTGTGGGCGTGCTTGTTGGGGTGTGAGTGGAGATCCGATCTTTGAGATGATAGTTAATGGGTTTGAAATATGTATTGTATAATGAGATATGAGTGGAGATACGATCTTTGAGATGAAAGGTGAGATGTATTGTAATATGTATTGTATAATGGGGTATCCTCGTGTGGTCATTTGGTGTGACATGGTGTGGTGTGCGTGCGAACTACAGTATGTGTTTATTTATGGAGTATATGGTGTAATGTTATATGTTCTTATGTGCCGTCTGTATGGCAGACATCTCAATTATTCGTGATAAATAAAATTGTATTGCATTGTGTTGAGTTGTATTGTAGTGTAGTGTGTAGTGTAGTGTAGTGTAGTGTAGTGTAGTGTAGTGTAGTGTAGTGTAGTGTAGTGTAGTGTAGTGTAGTGTAGTGTGTAGTGTAGTGTAGTGTAGTGTAGTGTAGTGTAGTGTAGTGTAGTGTATTGTATTGTATTGTATTGTATTGTATTGTATTGTATTGTATTGTATTGTATTGTATTGTATTGAGACGCTTACACTGTACCAGTAAAGACACGAACAAGAAAATCGAGTCAACGCGTCATCATTATGATTGAGGCGCGTACCTGTACAAGCACGCATGCAGGTGCACACACACTCGGATGTAGCGCATGGCTTAGTCTACGTAGAAATCCCACCAGAAGAACTAGAGCAACAGTCTGGGAAAACAGTCGCTGTTTCCGGTTAACGTATGACTTGAGAAGCAATCCAGAAACTCAGATATCCTGCTCCAAACTGCACGCGAGTTGATATAAAAACGGAAGCATGCGAAATTTCGGGATTTATATAAGCGATTTTCCTCTTTCTACAATGGCATATTTCGGGAGCAGAAAGATTCACCATAGGACCCGACAGAAAGTCTTGGTTACATATAGTATCAAAGATTTTAGACTGCTACTTTAGGCAATATAATTATAATGTTTGATAGTATTCAGCGGCAAGCAAACCTGGTAGAAATAAAATCAGAAACACCCGGAACGGTCCAAATCTTATATTAATTGTCCCAGGCAAAAAAGTTCTAAAAGTCGGTACAGAAAGCAGGAACAGAAGATCTCTATACATGCATTTAAATCTTTTAAGAGTGGATTTTTCCACTCCATGCAAAACTAATTTTGGAAAATTTGCATGTGGTCACCAAAAGTTTCCTGTGGATGGAAACATTTACTCTTCAACATTTTCATAGAAAAGGACGACTATCAAGGCGTTTCTCCTTCCACCATAACCTACAAAGGTTTCGCTTTCATTTTGAACAACGTATGCAGATAGACAAAAAGAGAAGCAGGACCGTAATATTTTTTCCCATCAGGTAATAGACCTTGCTTTCACACATAAAGAATTCTCTTTCACGCTCTTATACTCTACAAATGTGCGCTTTCTTCTAGAGAAGCAGAAGACATGAATTCACATTAACTGAAAGGTGTCCAGTATATCTCACATAGATTGAGGACTTAAAAAATCTATGGCACAATAACATATGCCTCTTTTATTGCCTGAAAATGTGCACTGCGTAAATAGCAAATGCAAGTTGTAGTGTAGTTAGCCACCTCAATACCTTCACAGCTTCCAGTTCTCAGCAGATTAATAAGAATGTCATGAGATGTTAATATATTATTATAACTCTTCTGATGTAACGAAGCGATAATGTACGCAAGCCATACAGGTGCGGCTTTCCGAAGTATGGGTCTACAGAAAACAGAATCATTTCCACCTGTTAACAAGTTTTGGATGGGATGTGGGGAAGCGAAAGAGTGTGGTTTTGAGAGAGGTGGCATTGGTTCAGCAGAAACAGAAGTCGTAAACAGCATTTTTTTAAAAATCTACCCTTCATCCTTACACCAGAATATCTTTAGCTGGAGGCTATGTAAACACCAAAAGGAATAGAGCGCCTAGGTCACTGGAGGGCGTTGCAAGAAGAAAGAAAAACAAAAGAATAGGGGTTCTGCAACTGGAAGCCTAATGTTGTTTTTAAATGTTATTTATCTGCACGTGTTTTCTGCAGAAAGCAAAATGTCATGACAGTCAACTGAACTTCTGCTGAGGTCGACAAGAAAAATAACAGGCAAAGCACGATGGGCGTGTGTGGAAAAACACTATAGGTCACGACAAAA
The DNA here is from genome assembly GCA_004794575.1 of Lanistes nyassanus. NCBI lineage: Eukaryota > Metazoa > Mollusca > Gastropoda > Architaenioglossa > Ampullariidae > Lanistes > Lanistes nyassanus. Next base: position 180,199 of record SMGT01007683.1, read on the forward strand.
CTCGTTGTTATATAAATGTTGTTCAGCACAAAAAATGCAAGCATTAATTACAAACATAAAAAGTCCGAGTACACATTTGATTCCTAAACCAAATCACTTATGTCAGTGGTCGCATAGCAACAACAATACAATATATATATATATATAGAATAGAATATGGAAAAAACAAAAGAGATGCTAATGGTGGCCAGGATTCCAGAATGTTTTCGGAAGGATTTCAGAAGCGAAAAACTGGGCACTTAAACCAGCTTTATTTACCAGCACGGGTTTACTGTGAAAGAAATCTCATGCACCTCAGCAAGCATGTATGCTTGTATGTATGCGTGTCTGCATCAGCTTTTAAGAGAGATATTTACAGATCACTTCCGTTAACTAGCCACTTCCAGGAAACTTTCGGACACGCAGAGAGGAAATGTGAATGTGTCTGTAGCAAATGCGGAAATTTTATCTTCGCATAAATGCACTTCTTTGGGAAAGTGAGTGTTGTCACGACAGAACCCCAGCATTTAGTGATGGCCTTGCCATCTTCATAAGTTATTACATATAGTTTTTCTTCTTTTCAAGTCTCAGCTTTGATTCTTGTTAAGTTGCTCCGTTACACAGCCAACAACACAAACAACAACAACAAAAGTACAAAAAACGTCCTATGCACCATTCTGACATACACATCTGACACAGTAACCATAACGAAAGATTAAAAACACCATTTATAGATGGCTGTGACGGATTTCGTTGTCGAGAGAAGGAAGGGCTGTTACGTGCGACCCCAAAGTCAGGACGAAGATGATTTAAAATAAGAAGTGAAAACACCATCGTGAGTAATGACCAAATGAGATTAAGACACGCCTGAATCAGAAGTAGGGACTGGAATAGAAACACACTATCGCCTAAACGTACTGCAGTTTTAAAATAGCTTTTCACTACAACTTTTTCTAAGGATCTGACCAGATGTTAAATTAAAAGCTCCGAAAATCATATAGCCTTGACGAATCTGCCTGCTGAACTGACACATGTATCAAGGAGAAAATGAAGCACTGCTATGAGACAATGCGCATATATCCAAAGAGGACGCGAGTATAAAACTGCCCTTTGTGCAGGACGTGCGTCGTGTCCTCTGGGTAAATGCACGTTTTAGCTTGCTACATACCGAACACCGCCATGGGCCTAGGGCTCAGACAAATAAACAGTAAACACATGGCTGCGGGATGTAGGCATGAAAGCGAGATAGCTCACATCCCTCGCCGACTTCCAGCTCTAGGACTCCTCTGCGAAATACCCCTAAGATACCAGCTCAAGATATCGGAATTATCATCTGAAAATCTAAGACAATTGCTGCTTTCTCCTGTCACTGTTTATTTTCTGTCTCTATGGTTCTGCTGGAGGTTTGTTGATGTTGTCGTTTTGAATAACTAGCTCGTTTTGTTTCGGGAGAAGGTGGGGGTAGGGGAAGGGGTGGTTGTTAGGGATTTAACGGATTATACGCAGTATGATCTTCCAGGAAATAGGAACATTTTCAATGGTGACCCTAATGGTTTAGCATATTTCATGTAATACTGTATTTTATTGGCTCCAGTGAATTGGAGCTTTTTCAACCTCCTCTAGGCACTTGCACATCCGCTTCCCTCATACACCTATACCCCGCCCTCCAAATCCATATCCACGACGACATCCACAAATCCAAGACAGGGGCACTGCACTCAAGATATTCTTGGAAAGATAGTCTCTGCACTGAACTGTCTTCCCTACTGGGATATCAAACTTCAGAATTACATGGGGAATCTTAAAATATTCGTGATTCTTTAAAAAAAACAAGACAAATATATAAACAACATCAAAGCATTTATTCTGTGACGCCATCCCCTCCTTTCTACTGTTATAAGAAGCTAGGGGCCCCTTGTGCTAATCTATTTTCCCAGAAACTACTGCAGAACCCCGTCAGCAACAAAAAGAGTCAAAACAGCTGCAGACATTGTAAACTTCCGCTGCGCGTCAGGTTTGCGAAGGACTGTGCAGCTGTACGTTCAACAGCTATCTGCAACCGACACAACCCCTCAGCAGTAAACTTAACAGCTTTTGATGATGCAGGTCTATTATTAAGGTATAACTGTTCATCCTGCATATTAACAGCACTGGCTGTGGGCTTAATAACCCTCTGAGAGTTTATTAGTTTTTGTGGGTAAGTTTAGCATCTTTTCACTGCAGCTTCAAAAAGATGCAGATCACAGTGGCGTTATTTTGTTCGAATTTGTCTAGAGGCTTTTAATTATTAATACTCCTGCAAAAATCATTCTGTCTTCACGAAGGAGGCCTGTCATAATGTTGTTATCATGTTGAACCTGGACTTCCAAGTTGCAGGGCTCGCAAACGTCCGTAAACGTCCGTTCTCCCCTCCCCTTCCGATCTCTCCAGACACACTTGTAAACCAGAACACACATGGCCATCAGACTGGCTGCCTGCTTTATTTGCGTCGTGGTCCTCGAAACAAGCGTCCGGTTCTGGAGTGTTTACTTTCGGCGAAAATACCGCATTGTAAATGAAAGAGGAAGCACTTTAACGTAAAACAGTTACACATTCGCCACGAAAACTGCTAAAATCATGTAGTGATAACACAGCCAATAGTAGGCAACACAACAGAGATGAAGAAAGAAAAAGAATTGGGTTATTTACGAGGCTAGAAAAGCAGCTGCGCATTAGTTCGGTCGACATTCGTTAGTAATTCTTTTGGATTTATTTTTCATGTCTAAAAATAATAATAAAGAATTTGACAAGCAGCCCACAGCTTGTGCCTGTCTTTACCTAAACCAATAATCATAAAGATAACAGGGAGACTGTGGTGATGATGATGATGATGATGATGATGATGATGATGGATCACACCTGGAATCTATGGTGCAATCTTCTTGACCCACCAGACCCCAACACGTGACAACTTACGTATCGTGGATTTATCTGTCAAGGTCATCTGATGACTGCTGAGGGGGAAAAATTACTTTCAAAATAAGAAATTTAATTGTGAATATTTATCTAAGGAACGTAGTTCTTTATACGTTAGATGCAGCGCTTTGATGTTTCTCTTCACTTTCACGCACGCACGTACGCGCGGTTACACACTCTTTCTGTGTGCAGAACTGCAGCGAGGATGAATTTAAAGCGACAGGTTCGCCCTCCTCATGTTACCCCCAGTGCCACTTTATGTTTCTTGATAGCTCTGGCAACTTTTGCAGCTCCCAGACCTCAGTGCTAAATATAGCGCTGACCTTGGCCGCAAAATCCCATGCGATAGGAGGCTGCTCCACTTTCCATACGGAATGTTGTTGACAAAACCGCTGGCTGCTAGCTTTGTACATTTCTGCACAAGAATGAGTCATCGTACTTGTGCGTGTGTGAGAGGACTGTGTGTGTGCGTGTGTGTACGCGTGCGTGGGCGCGTGTTGCCAAACAGTCACGGCACCAGGTTGCTTAGCAGGCCAGCAACGAGCGTCTGGGGTGGTCCTCTGTCAGCCCAGCCCTCGACACAGTCACAGTGCACGATGAGGATGCAGCACCTCCACCAGCAACCGTCCGCGACAGCCGATGCGGCAGCAGATTTCTCCCAGTTCGTCTGCTGGCATATTATCGAGCAATATGTCTGCTTCTTGCAAGATTGGCAGTCCCGCGGCCATATGCTGGATCTAAAATTGTTTCTGAAAGGAGGGACGGTGCAAGCAGCAGCAGCAAGATGGGTGCGTGGCAGGCAGTGGGGCCAATGACGTCACGGACCGGAAAGAGTTCTGTGCCTTGGCCAACGTAAACAGTAAAGCGAAAGCGATTCAGAGGAGCACCTTCTCTCGCTCTCATGCACACAGTGTGGGGAGGGTAGGGGAGGAGGAGAGGGGAGGAGAATAGGAACATTCACGCACAAGACACCACAACACTTGAAACTACACACAATTTTTTTGCGACACGAGAACTAGGCTTGCTGCCGACCATCGCACAGAACTGTCTACGTCAACACGCCGTGTGCCGAAAGTGCATCCAAGTGGAATCTAAAGCAGTGCTTTTTCGGTGTTGGTCAGTTGGCTTGGAATCGAAACGTACTCCAAATAAAGTTTATGAGCTAAAATTGCACAAAGCTTTACACGATTCAACAGCCTCGATCCTTGCTGTTTAGTGAGAGTCGCTAGCCAAAGCCTGCACGCAAGATTTCTCCGAGTAGTATTAATACGTATTCCTATTTCATTTCCCCTAGCCATAGAGGCAGTCACACGGCCTTGGCAAGTGTCCCCTGCACACTTGACACGGACCGTAGAACCACATGTAGGGAAACATGACCACTCTTCGGCTTTTGGATGGCCTTCATTCGTTTGAAATACAGAAGACTGTGTCTCGGACTGGTCGCGTTTCATAGCGTTTAGCGTCTGGCGGTCGTGTGGGCATGCGATGCCGGTGTCCACACACTGTCCTGCAGCGCACGATGCGAAACTTGACGACACTCTAGGCACTGCCTGTGGTAGTGAAATATGTCGCCAGCGAGTGATACAACACGAATTATAACAGGTCAGGCTAGTGTCACGTGCACGAACGAGGAGTGCGAGAGACGCCGGGCAGTGACACCCAAACTGTTTGCGGGTCTCGCTTTCCTCGCGTTAGTGAAGCTCGTCTTCAAGCTATGCATGACAGGCGCCCTTCAGCGTGCACAATCCCTACTTCCGCGCAGGAAGCGGCCGAGTTCTTTAGACCTTGTGAACCCCACTTCCCCTTTCAGGGGCGTTGAATTGTATGCACGACTCGTGATCACTTGACCTTCGCAAAGGCAAGTGCTCACACACGCACACGCACACGTGCCTCTGCCTGAAGAACGCGTTTGTGCCAAGAAGCACACATTAATATCTTACCACACGCATTTGCTCCTCCTCCGCATTTTCAGGCAGTAGTGTGCGTGCCCTCCGTGCTACGATACTGATGTGCGTGCGTGTTTTGCATCTCCATCAGTGTGTACACGTGTGTGCGCTTCTGTTAGTCTTGCAACCATTATCGGTTCCAGCTTTTCTTTCTGACAGTTGACCGAACAACAAAACCTCCATGGGAGGGGAGCAAACCATCAACGACCGAGGTCGGTCCGCATCGTTTGTCTTTATGTACATCTTCTGGAAGCTTCTCCAACCGTCTACATTCACGCCCGCCGGACAAATGCTCTTTCGCATGTACAAATATCAGACACGGGAAATAAGCTAGTTTTTCCTACGCTCTGCACATTGCATACACACCCGCTTGCCTATATATATATACATATTCGTCAGTCTTTTCATTATTGTACACACGTATACATCACTTCGGGGAGACTGCCTTCCCCAAGTAATTTATTTCTGCTTTGTAACAGCTCCTTCTCCGAACTTAAGGTGTCAGGTAATGCCAGTTAAGCGTAAAATGTCCAACTTACCAGGTAAGTACGGCGCCTTCTCAGCTTACACAATCTGCGCCGGCTGAAAAGCCTTCGCAAGGTACGTATCGACGTCGTCCGTACCTGGGACAGTGCCAGGTCACTCAGCACGTCTCTGCAGACGGCCACATGAGACAGATATCCTATACCTAGCTACTACCCGGGGGTGGGGTGTCTCTGCTCCAGAGCCCACAGCTGTGTGATCAGTGCGTTAATAACAATCGCTAGCCCCGTAAGCCTGAAAGCGGCTGATGGGATTGGATTAAAACGAAGGCAGTGATCAGACAACGCGATTCCCAGCTCAGGTTAGAGTCGTGTCAGGAAATGAGGCGTGCGGCCCTGACAGTAATTTTATACACGCGTGTGTGTGTATATATATATATAGAGAGAGAGAGACAGCACGCACGCTCTTTGTACGATTTCTTTTTCAAACACACACACACAATCGCCTGCTTGCGCACGAACCGAACTTTACCGAAAAGGCCTTCAGACTATTTCAACTGGCGAATTACAACACTGTCATTTACATGTTAAAAATGTCTTAGGCAAACTTTTCAACCTGAACAATGGTATCCTTTATTATTTAAAAGACAGTCGTACGCAGAAAGAGAAAGGGATGTTCTATTTTCGACAATTTTATTCTTCCCCGAGTTGAATACAAAATATCCGACTTATACGACACTAAATCGATACATTCAATGACTATTACGGTAATGTATCTCAAGAAGAAATGCGATTTTGTTCCGGTTCTCTATCGCTGATGGCGTACCCTGAGATCGAGCGACTTCCCTGTGTGGCCCTCAGAGAAAGACACCATATTCCGTGAACCAAGCCTTTAACCAACACTTCTAATTCCGCTTTGAGTGCCACTGATAAGACTCCATCGTGAAGCCAATTCGGTCAGTGTCACATGTCACCCCTAGGCTATTACCTGTCACTCCTAGGTAAGCCTTTTAGCCCCTCCCTTTTGGTCAGCTAGTAGGGGGAAGATACGTCATCACCAGCCTATCGCTCCGCCCTTTCTGGACACTTAGTGGCTAGCTGGAAGCTCGCCATTGGTCAGCGCCGTTGGCCGGCTCCACCGAGTTTGACCAAAACCGGTTTAGCCCAGTTTTAAGGTGTCAGGGGGTTAGAATTTAAGCAGGGCCAAACACACAGGGAGTAGAGGAGGGAGGAGAGAGCGAGACACACAGAGGGTCACACAGAGAGCGCCAAGAGTACCGACACAGAATACAGAGAGGGACGTGCACCTAGGAAGAGACCCAGTGAAGCGACCACGTGCTAGCCTACGGACCTCAGTCGCCATCCTGCCAAAAGGAAGACTTCAGCTCTCTTGCAGTTACGAGTGTAATCTGCTGACCGCCTCGACGGACTGAGATGGAAAGAGACCATTGGACGTGCCTTATAAGTAAGGTCTGCTCTTACCTTAAACTTATCTTAGAGTCGGGGACTCGCGTTGATGTAAGATAAGTGTTTTATCCTTCCGGAGACAGGAGATGTCATAGCTAGTGATTGGGCAAGTGTGCCAGTAGACGGGACTGAGTGTAGCGTGGCTGAAGCAGTGGCGTAGCTTATTTTGTGGGTCGCGGAATAGCTGTAGTGTCGGTAGTGACAAGATTTGGTGCTCGGTCATCAGTCACATGGCGCATTGGTGTGTTGCAGTAAAGCTGTTGGTACGGTAGTGACCAGAGTTGGTGCTCTGTAACGGTCGCTTCTCGTATCTGTGTACTGCGGTGAAATAATGACCAGAGTTGGTGCTCTGTAACGGTCGCTTCTCGTATCTGTGTACTGCAGTGAAACGGTGACCAGAGTTGGTGCTCTGTTGTCAGTCACGTGTCGCATTGGTGTATTGCAGTAAAGCTGTTGGTACAGTAGTGACCAGAG
>SMGT01007683.1:187779-229394 GCA_004794575.1 Lanistes nyassanus
CGTCTTACCCTAGACACGAGCACGGTGATTCTTTGTAAATACTTTGTAGATATTTGATGTTGTCGAGCCAGTTAGTGTTTTGAAATATATGCGGAATAACAGTTCGCTGCAGTTAAGTGTTTTACGAGGGTGGGGGCTCTTGAGCTAGTAGTGTTTTGCCTGTGAGAGACTGAGCGAGCGTGTCGAAGTATGAGAATCTTTTCCCTCGGAAGATTGCTCTAGTTATTCACATTATTTCACAGCATCGTCACCCTTTGGTTTAGAAACCACTGACCTAAAGCAGTAAAGGTTTTGGTGACGATTGCTAAATTAAATCTACATTTACAAGATCGCCATAAACAGTTTGTCCAGTAATTATGGAAAAATCGAGTCCAATAAGATAAGGTACCCGCCCGCCGTGACAGTCAGTTTCCATCTTATGTCTAAAAACCATTAGAGAGACGTGTTGGAATTTCATTTCGCCCAGTGGGATTTCTTGGTTCGCTTCATTCTTGCAGTTCGAGGTCTGTTTCTGTTCTGGCTATCTGGTCTCGCCCTCATTTCCCGACTTGACCACTAGAAATGAAGAAGATTCTGTGTCCAAACACCCATAGTCAGACGGGCGTTCATGTGTAGCTCGTGTTCACTGGCATGTGAATACTACGCACACGCACACAGAAACACGCCTACGCACAAACATGCGCGTCAGATCAAGGAAATTTATATGATGAGGGGCTGAAAGGAAAACAGAAGTTAATTATAAACCTCACAAAAATTTCCTGGTTGTTCGTACTCATTACAGCTGCGGCGCCAGCCCAGTAACATCGTCCTTGTCCGCAGCAGACGGAAGACGTCGGCCAATCACAGCGTGAGCAGTCAGAACAAGGTGGAATACTGTACGCTAGCTGGTATCGAAACAGATACAGATGACAAGATTTACGCGAAGAAACTAGTAAACCCTTACGGAGAGGTGCTCCCAGCTTGATCATCAGGACATGACAAAATCGGACCAAAAGTTTCTTGGATGCACCCAGCAAACAGCGATGACAAAAACGCTGGAGCTATAGTTTCTGCGAGACTAGTGTATTTGGATTTAGTATTATCTTGGAGTTTGAGCTCTTGCATCGCGAAGCCAGAAACCACTGCTTTTAACAGCAGCTTCACAGCTGCCTCCCCCGTCCCCCGTGCGCACAAGAAGGTTCAGGTGAGTGGAGGAAAGAAGTTATCCCCATGCGCGCGACCTGGAGGAGCGAGAAAGGGTGCTTTAGAGACGTGCCATCAATTATCGTCGGGCGACGCTTATTACAGACAACGAAGGAAAGTTTTATTGTCCATTCACAGCGACAATTTCCTTACCCTGAACATGTGACCTAGTCACGTGCAGTGGTGATCTGCTCACGCGTCCACGACAACTGAGTTTAAACGTCTACTGCGAGTTGCCAAAGACAGCAATAGAGGGCTTTGACTTCGTTTAGGTTCTGCTTACCGCGACCACGAATTTTAAGTGTGTACTAGCCAAGACGATACAAGACGCCATGCTGGCTGTGCAGTAGCTTATGGTTGTCAAAGAAATCACCGCCCATGGCCCTTTTTACCTTCATTTCTAATAGCTTTAAGGAGGGAACTGAAACCCTTAGCAAAATAGCGTAAAACACATTTGACTGGTACGTTATATCGTGTTTATTGGTAGCTAACATGGGGCCTGATGACGTCATCGTAAACCCTTCTTAATAGTGATGACGACGCGACGTTCGACGGCGACAATGATGACGACGTCTGTATTTAGCCCAGCCATAGGCGTTCGGCATCTGTTTCAGCATTCCAGGCTTGATCTCTAGTCACATTCCATCAACGTCTTTTTGTAAACATCAATTTTAATGTCAATATCTCCACAGTGCGAGTCTCTCTATCGGTTGTACGTGACGCCATATGAATTTTCTGGCAGTTTCTCTCTTCACCTGACAGCTGGTCGCCCATGGCAACCTTCTTATCGAAAGGCAGGGGCAGAAAGCGGGTTTCTCCAGGTGAACTTTCAATAACATGCATCGAAAGGCGGTAACTGACGACCGAGAATTTTTGGCGCTCTTAAATCTCCATACTACAACTGTGTACATTTACAGAGGAATCGTTGGACGTTAATTACGACAGGAGGCGCCATCTGGGGCAGTGTGAAACTGGTGGCAGCTAACCGCAGGTAAGCAGTACGACACTACGGGCAGTGGGACGTCCGTACGCGGTGGCGAACTTTTTATTTAAAAAAATATCACAAAGACTGCCAGGAGCAGCATTTAGCCCGAGTACATCTCCCAGGTGTGGTCCCATCAACAGATCGACCCCGACTGCCATGTAGCGTAACACGTAGCGCTAACCACAACGCTAACCAGCAGCTGACAGGCGAGGTCAAGAAATCTGTCAATGACGCCAGGTCTCTGACGAACGTGCTGCGGTGCACAGACCACTGGCAGGGCAAGAGGTGCGCGCGGGGGGCGGGTGCTGGGCGAACAGTGGTTGGTGTTGGCGAGGCCTTCCTGCGAACTGGAGACTGGCGCAAGATACGGTGCTCCTTCCATCCGCCCCCACCCACCCACAATCTCAACCTACGCATCCCCTCAGGGCCAGTTTTCATCACTACGGCGAAACAGGGCAACGGGAGGAAATTTTCCTCACCCCCTCCCCACCCTCCATGCAAAACTGTCTTCCTTTTTTTCGTTACCTCAAACGCAAAGCACAGCCCTATCAACAAATCAGCATGCAAGCGTTTCATTTTAAATATGCAGATTTTTTTTCCTGCTGCCCATTTCACTTATAAGCTTAAATGATTACAGTGCATTGGGAAAATGCTCACCTAGCTCCATTGACTTCTGCTAAATCTGAAGTGTTGATCAAAAAAGCAAACACTACATAAGAGGTGCTTCTTAAGTCGTGAAAGCAGTCAAACACCAAATCATGTAGGCACAAAAATCTGGCTATGAAGATCTGAATCAAATCAGCCATAGGTTACTTAATGAAATGCCTCAAGGTGAAGTTTTGGTAGTATTTGGAAGATGTAGAATTCCAGGTTTAAATTGCATCTCCCTGAGCTCATACACGCGCAAAGATGTGTAGGCAGATCTGTCAGTTATGCATGAACTATCTAGTTGATGCAAATTAACCTTCTGTGAAAAGTGAGCATCATGCGGTGGTGCATATAAATAGCTTCAATGATAGTAAATACCTTTTCTATTTTAGATTGGAATAATTGGATTATCATATGCAAGTGGATGCTGCAATATCTTTGTGAATATATAGACTGGCAAAAGGGTACGTAGAAAAGTTCATGTATCACATGCAACAATTACAATGGACTTCACCTCACTACTTTAACTTCGAGTTTGGGGCTCAAGTATTAAGTGTCAGTGTGTGTTGCAAGTTTGGAGTGTGTGTGCGAATAAGAGTGAGCAACAGTGCTGACATATACATAACAGCTGGTATATTCAGCAGCAAATCTGTCCAACAGAAAGTTGATGACCTTTTCCTGTGTTAAAAGTTTTTAGCATGGCTTCCAGCATGCAATTACAGCCTATTCAGCAGTCAAGGACTGCCATGCAACTTACCTTGGGAGTGGGGTGGGGGGCAGGGACCCTGTTTTTGCCCCACTATATCTACACCAGCAGATATCACACCGTTTGACAACCGTCACGAAGAGCAGCGAGACTTGCCTGCGCCTACCTAGCATATCTTCAATAAGTGCGAACGCACTTCGAGCGTCAGCGAATTACTCCCGACCATTGCTGCATCTTATCAGTAGCCATGGTACAGCATGTACACACTGACGGGTCTACTGATACCTGCTAACAGCTGTTTTTCGCGATAAGCTATTTCAGTCGACACCCTCATTCACCTCACACGAGAAATTTTATTTTGTGCACAGGCACATAACGCAACAAACATAGTTAACAGTCTCAATCACTAAATCAGTGTTAACCACTCGGCCTCCCTGAGTGAGCCAGCCATTTTGGGTCCCCATACATTTCGCTGTCAACATTGACGAGCACCGGTCAAATCGAGATCAAAACGGTGTCCTTGTTTCTAGACTACCAGCTGCTGTAAACAAAATGTCTAAATGATATCTACTTCAAGCAGTAACTGTCCCAAACCTTTCAATACATCTTTCCACCCGTTTAGTAATGACAAAATTGCACAGCTGTGACCCAAATTAACCGACCAAAACTGAAACTAGCTCTGCACGATACCTTTAACAGTCTCACATCAACCTGCCGTACCATTTAAGTAGGTCAAACTACATATGCCAGTAATTCACTAATGGCGTAGTTATAACATAATGTTATGGACTCACACTTATCTCCTCTATATCCACTCGATTCGTGCCACAAAAGATGCTACCCATGATCCACAAATTGAAAGCACGAAGCTGAAATTTTGTACCCATTCTCTGATTGTGCCATTCAACTGTCGGCCAGAAGCTTGCCGCCCGATGCAATCCATAATCAGATGACGTCGTGCACAATTTCGTAATAAGCTAGCAGACCAAAAATATGATGCTGTCTTCGTTATGCCTTTTAGCCGTCTTCGTTCCAAGTATCTGCAACAATGTAGGCAGCCATTGCCTGCAGACGCTAAATCTGCAACCGCCCAGTACCCACGGGTGTATGCGTCAGCAGTAGTGGTTCAGTCGTGATCACCTCAGCTTCTATGCAAATTAGAGAGAGGTTAGAGTTCATATATACTTGAAAGACCTCAACCGTGATTGGCTCGCGAAGTCGTCAGCATAGTAATAAGCCTAGGTTCCAACCAATCACAGCTACGCATACGAGTAAACAAACGACGCTCAGTGTTTGCATTCTAGGCCTCAACGTGAATCGGTTCAGGTCATAACTAGAGAAGGAGCTGGAGTGTGCTGAGAAAGTCTGCCTACCATTTTATTTTAGTTAGAACCAGTCTGCATTTTTTTATTTGAAAATGGACAGTATTGCACAACTTATCCAGGCAGCTGAATTCATCGAAAGGAGAGAAAGAGGTGATTTGATTGTGTTTTGTATTTCTGAGCCTTCATTGCCACGTCGCAGTATTATGCCCGCTTGCGGTTGTTGTGGTAGCGCTTAGTTTGGGTTTCGTCTTTTTTTTCCAGAAGCGGAACACGGTTATGCATCTACACTGCCGATGCCAGATGAATACTCAAAAAAGAGGTCGAGAGGCAAAAAATCACAGGGAAACAGGTAAAGTGGATCGTTTTTTCTTGTCAAAGACGAGTAAAATCTAAAGCGCTGAGGTCAGCTCTGTCAGCTGATCCCAACCTGCTTCGTTGCACAATGTATTATGAGTGACCAAACTAAATGCTCAACAGCAAAAGTATCTTTAATTAGTTTGTATTAAGAAAGCTAATATCTAAAGTATGCTACGACGTTTAGTAGCCTTTGCTGGTCTGATGTGCCCGCGATCGTTGAAAAAAAATTGTGTTGGGGCGCGCTCGCAGAACGACATGCAGCCGCCATGTTTGTTGTTGATAACTGGTCGGCAGCAGAGCTAGCTGAAAAATGCCGGTCTCGTTCCATATTCGTACACCATTCTTCGAAATAGATAAATAATCACATAAGCATTTGTTATTGCATTGCAGCTATTGCAGAGAGCGAACATACATAGAAGCTGAATGCACATATTGTCAAGCAAAAAAGTCAGCTGACTCCACTAACACTCGCTTACTAAAATTATTGCAAAAATTCGTATTTTTTAGGGCAAATTTTGGAATTACTTTATATGCTGTTCTTTTATAGAGCATTATTTTAGTTTTTCTGAGTAAATTTTACAGTCCGGAAGCCAGCAGCCTATTGATCTTTGTGCGATTAGGAAAAGTCCGCCCGTTTTCATGCGCGAGCGGACGTACAGGCCTCGCTGGGGTTTAAAAAGTTTTATGCCTGCGCTCGTTTACGTCACGCAAGCACAGTGCCACCCGCTATACAGACGGCGGAGACGCGAGGTTTTCGAAATAATTTTGGATGGCTTTTCCCTTGTCAAGTGCATTTATTCTACTACAATAAATTCATGCAGATTGTAGTTACAATATATACAAAGCATTGCTAAAGCCTGCTGTATCTATGTAAACAATTTCCGTTTGTTGCAGGTCAACCCATAACGAACTTGAAAAAAACAGGTGAGAATTTGACCTTTTTATTCAATGAAGCGCTCGTTTACTGGCAGTAGCCTTTCTGTCACAATGTGTTTTAACGATTAGCTTGCGTGCATTGTCATTTCTGCATGTGTGATGATTAGTTCTTCGACTTTATTTCCTCGGAACACACGCAGCAACATATGACACCTTGCACAACCTTTTATACTCCATATTCCTATTTGAAACCCTTCCCACCCAGCTTATATATATATATACTGTGCGTTGAACCGATTGCTGCTTTGCATAATGACTTGGGTCTTCGGGCGCTTTGGTACTCGGAGGCAAGCTTTTACTGTCTTGAAGCAGACCAGACTGTAGCTCCGTTCTGATCAATAGCTTGCATTCCTGCCTAGTCATGTGGCCTACATGAACGTCCTTGACATTGACCCCACATGTAAACAGAGCAGCCCAGCTGTGCAGATCGAGTTCTTAGGAGCGATGAGAAAGAGGGAGGGGGTGTGTGCATGTACGCAGGCACGTATATGTGTGTGCAAGCTGGTTTCTTTTGACACGAATTTGTTTACGTGTAGTGACGTTATACTGTTTGCGATCGTTTTGAACTGCCCTTATGCAACATGCTGAGTTTGTTGATAACTGTATAGGAATGGGTGGTGAGAAGGAAAGTTGAGACAATTTGCGATTCACTTTATTAACATTTTCCTTTGCACTAACCTCTACTCCCCTCCCCCTACAAAATAGTCTGGTTTTGCATTCTGATCTGTTACCATATTAATATTTTACAGGCGAGCACATCTTCGACACTGTCTGGAAAAGTTGAAAGATATGGTACCCTTGGGATCAGAAGCATCTCGACACACTACATTAGGGTTATTAACAAAAGCAAGGGGTTTTATCAAGGTATATCCAAGCAATTTTTATATAGTTTTTTGGTTTGTGCAGCTGTTGGTCTTGTTTATTTTAAATTGTGTTTATATTTTCTTTAATGTCCTTTCATTTCAATTTGGCATTTGTGGAGGAGCTCTTTCATTTGTTCTTACTGAAAACTTTCCAGGTTTTTTTTAAAGAGTGTAGTAGCATATTGAAAAGGAGACTGTAAAATGAAGGCTATTTCCATATCTTTGGATGTCATGAAATATTTTAATGCTGTTTGTAAACGCTGGACCACATTTTGTTAACAATAACAGTTAATACTTTGAAATGGGCAGAATTTAGAAGATAAGGAGAGGAGACATAACCAGCATAAAGATCAGCTGAAACGAGAACACCGATACCTGCAACGCAGGCTACAACAGCTTAGCACTGGCATGTATCGTGTGCGACAAGAGCGCAGCATCAGTGAGTGCTCAACTTCCACAAATTCGTCCACGTCATCTGCAGGCTCATCTCGCTCCTCAGAAGAGTCCGGTTAGTTTTGCCAAAAAGCATTTACATGGTTTTATTTTTGTCTTGCTCACTATTTGTGAAGAAGCTGTTTGTAGGAGTTGGTTTCATTGCATAGTGTGAATTCAAACTAGTTGTGCTTTGAGAAACTTTATGAGAACTGGGCTCGTGATTTTGTGAGGATGATGGCTACAAGCACAAACATGGAGAATTGATGTTATTTTCTTCCTTCATTTGCTTATGTTTCAGATGAGATCGACATTGTGGGAGGTTTTGCAAGTGATAGTGATGACCATAGCAGTGTGGAAAGCTTGGGAAGTGATGGCTATGGGAGCAACTCTCATCGCAGCTTTAGCTTCACCCTTGATGATTCTCCTTCCTCGGAGGACCTCTGATGGCAGGTCGTCTTCCCCTTCCCACCAGTCCCCTCACCCACTGTCCTGCCCTGTAAACGGTGCAGCCAGCCAGACTCAATAGTGCTGTGGACAGCATAATCCTTTGTGACAGATCTGCTTATGATCAACTTACTTAACTTGCTTATTACTTACCAAATAAGTAACAGTAGAACAGAAGAAGAGAAGAGACTTGGAAACAAGAGATTGTCTTTTTTTTCTCATTGTCTCCTTTCCTCAGTAGTTGTATACTGTTTCTCCATCTGGTTCATCCACTTTGTTTTGGGTGTGTGTGTCACTGCAAACAGTTGTTGGTTCTTGAACAAGAGATGTTCTGTTCTCATTGGTAGGGGATTTTCTGAGACTGACAGACGGCAGAAACCAAGCTCGCAATCTGAGACTTGAGAGGGAATGATGCTGTGCGTAATTTAAGTCCTTCAGCTTTTGAAAGCACAAGGTGCAGTTTGAATATTTTCAAAATGGACCTCAAACCCAGTTGTTGGTCAACACGCTTGATCCTGTTTGACCTAAGAGACTGGCACATGAGCCATCCTGCTTTAATTTCTACTGTTATTTTAGTGGCCACCACTAACCCTTGAGAATAGGATTCGGCAAGGCCGAGTTTGGCACTACCTTGGCCAAACTATGTATGCAGAGCAAAGGCTCTTTAATTTACAAGGCATTCAGTCGTGGATCTGTTTGCAAAGAATTGTGGTGTGTTTTGACCAGAACTCTTAGTCAGAGCAGAGGATGTCATCTGCACCTTGTGCTCTTCCACTCTTGTTGAAAACTCAGACTTAAGTACCCTGCGTCTAACCCCTTCCATTCCCATGCCTTTTTATTTTTAAAAGTTGTTTCTGTTATAATTGTTGTGTACTAATTTATTTATTTGTAGTCCAGCACTCACATCTTCCATTGTGAGTGCATCATGAGGGGGACAACAGCTGTGCAGTGAGTCAAGAATGCTTTTAGTCTGGCTGGAAAATGCTTGGGACATCGTGCCTCTCCATCTGGTCAGCTCAGACCATTGGCAGCAAAGGGGCGGCATGATGGTGCTTGGGTGCTTTTAATTCCCACTCCCACCCACCACCCACGCCCCCTCCCCACCCCAACCTGACACCCTACACATGTATTTGTATGTATGAGAGTCATGCTTTTTCGTCCTTTCTAACAAGTTGTGGAAGACTGAAGAAAGAGGAGTTTGTTCAAGCTGTAAAGAGATTACGAGAATGAGGAGAACAAAATTTTTGGTGGTGTCCATTGCCAGCGGAATAAGGAAGCTGTTAACTATTAATATGATAATCATTACAGAAAGAAGAAGGCAGTATTTGTATTGCGTTATCCCTAAGTCAGCCCATTTGAGGACGTGTATTAGCTTCTCCTTGCCCTTTTCTTCTCTTGCCCCCATGTTTAAAGATGTTATCTGTGGCCAGCCTTATGCCTTTACTTTTCATGGGTTTTTCTTATTTTTCAGTGCTGTATTCATGTGATTCACTGGAGTATTACTTCTGGCATAAAAGTTTCCATTTTCAGTACAGAGTTTGGCCAGAACTCGACACAATCATGGCTGTTTCTTAAGCAAGCACACTTGTGCATCCATGTACACATGCAAGATATCTGCTGTGTTTTATGTACAGAAAGTGAGCAGGTGTTTTTAAATTTTGAGAATGGCGAGAAGAATGTGGTTATATTTAAATCTCCATGAAAGTGACTTGATAAAAAAAATAGCCTGTATGGATGTAGCAGAAATGCGTGTCTGTATCGCATCATCTTCAGCTAAACCGAAGAGCATCCACTGGCAGGGTACTGTCCAGTACATGAATGTGATCTCTGTAAGCAACAGCCCAGTGTTTCCTGGTGTGGACCAGCTGAAAGAACCAGAAACTCTAGCCCAGAGCTGCATGGTGCTTTGTTGCCGTTAGCACAACCATATTGTGACTGTCCAGTTTGAAGGGAGGTAATTAGGATGTGTTGGATCTGTGACTCCTCACTGAAAATTGTGCCATATGGGAATTTACAAGAAGTGTGCAGGATGTGATAGCAGAGCTGCCAGCAATAGTCAGACCAGTTTGGATGTACACTGTCTGTTGGTACGTTGAATTTTTAAATCCATTTATGCTGTGCATGGCTGATGGTGCTGTCAGTTATCTGTGTGTTTTCATGTGAGTAAGGATTTTGTGACGTCTATTCTAAGATGACAAGGAAGCCCTAAAGTTCTACCCTTTCTCATACTTCCATCAGTCTGTCAGTATCATCTTTTTCATCCATGGTGGTGTTTTTCTCAAAGCATGGAAATATGCCGGTGCTATGCAGAATGGATAAACTGACTTCATAGTGAACATAAGTGTTGTAAACAATCATTACCACCTGTGGTGGGAGTCAGTGATGTTTTTGCTCAAGGAATTCATTTTCCAGAAGTTGCATAAACACCCAGTGGAGAGGTTAAGATTACAGGATTGGAGTGGGGAGGAGGGGCACTGAAGGTGTTAAGAATGGTGTCACTTGTTTTTTAATAAGACTAGATTATAGCATGGATTTAACTGAGCATAGCCATTCTAAGAATTCCGTTAAAGATTAGGACCAAACATCTCAGAATCAATAGTGCAAACGAGAGTTATATAATTTTTGTTCTCCTATCAGTGGCATAGCTGACATGTTTTGAGATCTCATGAGTACATTATTCATTGACTTTATGCACCTTCCAGAATATGCAAGTATAGCTCTGATTTTTGAGTAGGCTTGCAAGAATAATAACTATTGTGATAAAGGGTCAGTAAAGGACCCAGTAATGTCAGTTGCGCTGTCCAACTAGTGCAGTTGTCATTTTGTGGTTGTTGATTCTTTGATAAAGTCTAAGTTTCTAATTTTTGTGACTGTTTTCTTCTTTAGTTGTTTTATATGAAATGACATGTTGTGTATTTTATATAAGTTAATTCTCTTGAGTTAATACTTTGAATTATGTTGCTTTAGAGTCTGGTATACTGAGAAAAGAAGTAATGTTTTCCATGATCTATGCTCGTGCAAGGCAAGAGTACATCAAATAAATGTGGGTGTATGGAAGAACAGGAATTTAACTCTCATTTTCTGGGCCTAAATGATTTTGGTTAAAACAGTCCTGAGAGGAAAACATTTTCCAAATTTGTCATGGCTGGTCATAAGAACACTATTTCCTTCTGCTGCCGGGGAAATAATCTCAGATCTTATAGGGGTCAAGGCGAATAACCACTTTGGAGCTGTCAGAACGTGGATAGATTTTATTTTAAATTGAAGCAGCATTAATCCAGGTATGACATTAATGGTGACTGTAGTGTTAGAAAGGAAAATAATGCTGGTGAAAAGATGCCAAAGGACATGTACTACCTTTTTCTATCATCAACAGTCCACATTTCAAAGGATTGCTACATTATCACGATCAGGCAACAGAATCAATATTTTGATTGCTTTTCAATTACTTGAAAGACTGATATAGGTTTGGTTTAGCCAGCATGCTGTGTGCCAAGTGAAACTATCCTTAAAAGTAAACTTTTCACAATCAGATTTTGAAACTTTTTATGTGACAGAATTTTTTCTTAGGATTCTGAAGTTGAAAAGAGAGAGAATTATGTATACCATCTGAATGTGAAGGCTTTTTGCAACCAAAAATAGATATATGTTTATAAATCCTCCTTTCACAGAGAGCATTTTCCGAAAGTGCAGGCTGTGCAACTGTAAAATTTTTACCATAAAAATGTTATGGTGTGAGAATACATGGGCAGAATAATTTAGCATGAGTCAAGAACTAAAGAATGAATTGGTTTTATTCCATGGTACTGTATGTATGTTAATATTAGCAATTTGTTTCTTCTGTGAAATAATGATCCTGTGTGGATCAAACCAGGCAGTTACGGATGTTGCAATATTTTTGTCAAGATTTTTTTTAAGAAAGAGAATAAGTGAAGCTGCAGCAATGAAATTAAATCTCAGAATGAGATTGAAAAAAGGAATTTCTTTCCTAGCTTCATTATAAACCCCGGTTTACCTATACCCTTTGCAGCTACAGTGGGTATGCATCGTGACTGGTAAGGCCCAGTCAGTAGAACAAGGCTGAGTCAATAGAAATTTTAACTCTGGGATGAAAAAATACTATTTCTAATAACTACACAGAATGTTCTTAGTATCTGCACGTAGGCATGTTATTAATATACATGTGTGCATGATGTGCAAGTGCATGTGTATATGCAGCCTTATCCTCAGTTAAGCTGTATGGAGGTCATTTTCTTACCCATTTATACCTATCTTCTTGTCTCTGTGTGCGTCTCTTGAGCATCACTCACTTGCTCCTCTGTCTTCAACATGAAAAGTCTGGTAGCAAATTGTATTCACATATCACAAATTTACCTCCTATATAACCCCTACCCCCCCCCCCCCCTGACTATGCACATCTGGATTAGCTGAAAAGTGGGAAGTATGTATGTGTGGGTGGTGGGGGGGGGAGGGGCTAAATCAGAGACAGAGGTGCCAGTGTTAAGTTGCCAAAATCACTTACAAGAATGATGCAGCCAGGAGTGCTGTGTTAGTCTAGAGTGAAATAATTAACTTTATGATTGGGCTTTCATCTCCTAATCAGGTGTTGCAGAATGATTAGATGAAAGCTGACTGGACACTTTGCAGACTTTTCTATCCACTAGCATCTTGTCTAAGTGCACAGCTTAGCACCCGGTCTTGCTATTGGGTGGCATTCTTTGCTGTCTACAGCAGTCTTTCCAATGCTCTTGCAGATGTTCACAGAAAGCAATAATAAGCACTGGCTGCTCTTTAATCTCCCCTTCAAAGCCCTCTTAAGTGCTGTTCATTTTCTTCCGTCATGAAGTTGGGTGAAGGGTAGGCATGGTAGGAGGGATTGAATTTAAAATTATCTATGTGACAGAGCTTATCAGTCCTGATGCATTTCCTTGTTGGCTGGGTCTGTGTGATATTTTGTCAGCTTTATTTTGTTGTAAACTTTAAGCCTTGCAGCTGACTAAAGGGATCAAAATAAAAGTGCAAGACTTCTGTGAATAGTCCTGTTGCGCAACTGTAATTGTCATCATTTCTTTGTTCTCTTTGGAGAATGCTGTGTATTATACATAATCTCCGTACTTAAAGACTGTTCTGTGGACAGGTCCTACAAGTAGCTGACCTCGCCAGAGGTTTGTTTACTGCAGCTTATTTTTTTTTCTGTCTGATCTGGCCAAATAAACTAGACACATGAATGTCAATTAATCACTTAAGAAGAATACTGTTTGGTCTGGCATTTAGTGAAGGTTCTTGTTAACTGTAATTTTTTAATGTGTAAGTCTTATTGTGTTTGACACAACAACTAGGTATTTCACTCAACACATTGGTTCATGTGGGTTTTTTCCAGGGCAGAAGTTCCCTCATTCTTTGAAACTTAAATGTTCATTTTATGTTGCCTCAGATCATGCTGTCAATGTGTATATGCTTGTTGCTTTATCTCATTTTGTAAAATGGTGCACAATGATCAAAATACTACAGGTGTGTATTCCAATCTGCTTAAGTTCATCAGTCTGAAACCATTGTCTCTTCAAATTGTACTGTTGTCATTTGCCCCCTCCCCCACCCCTTTGTTTGCATGATAATGTTGAGTGTATGGTATGACAGATTGATGTTTGATATTATTAGCTCATTAATGTTATGTGTGGGAAACATGCTTGTAGTGTGGATCATGGGATGCAGTGGGATGTGCTGAAAGATTAGACCTAGAAAGGATGAGGTGATCAGCTGGCA
Source organism: Lanistes nyassanus (assembly GCA_004794575.1). Taxonomy (NCBI): domain Eukaryota; kingdom Metazoa; phylum Mollusca; class Gastropoda; order Architaenioglossa; family Ampullariidae; genus Lanistes; species Lanistes nyassanus. Next base: position 201,424 of record SMGT01007683.1, read on the forward strand.
GCTTGCGGAAGAAAGTGGATGGTTCAGTCAAATTCTGTTTCCTTTTGTTTCAGTTTCACTCATTAAATATTTCTGTTATCATGCACAAAAGTGGTTGCATGCACACACATCACCCCTGCAATAACACCTCAAAGACAAACATTCACACAAATAGAGACGTCATTGTAATTTTTTTGGACTGGCCTGAGGCTGAGAAATCAAATGCTTGCTGAATTGACACTTACAGTGGTTTGTTCTATCTGTAAATGAGTTCCCATCAACCACATACCAAGCTGGCTAAATTATAACCAAAAAGACATTTTAAAAAAGAAAAACAGTGAAAGTAGATCTTTTGAAAAATACTGAAAACTAAGTTGCTTATGAAGATAGCATATTTGAGATCCTTGTTTTCTTCACAGGTGTATTGGGTTAATAGGTATCATGGAAAGGCTTTATGAAATTTCATCCCAGTTTAAACTAACTTGATGCACATGCACACATGTGCAAGCATATGGACGTTGAGAAATGGCACAGAGAAAATCTGAAATTGTAACTGTTTTCTCAGGATTATGCCGATTGGCACATTATTTAGCTATGAAAAAACAAGTTATCTGCAGTAGAATTAAAATGGTTACACCCTTGTAGACATCAGGGCTTTATCCCATTTCATCCCTTTTCTAGTATAGTGGTAGGATTCCCTCGATCCATGTTGTCAGCGCGTGTTTTTCTGGTAGACTTCAATCATTTGACTATTATGTTCCGGGTCTGTTCTGGATATGCATTGTTATTTGCATGTGGTCTGTGTGTTCTGGTAAAGGCTGAGTCCATGGCACACAAGTGCTCATTTAAGACATTTTATTTATTGCTGGCACTTCAGTTGTGGCCTAAGCTAGACAAAAGAATGCTGGCTGTTTCCAACTGTCCATTGTGTCATAGGAGGAGTCTAGCAGCTCCTTTTATTTGATCAGTGAGTGGATGTCATCAACATGATTGTGAGAAAATTCCAATGTGTGATTGACATCTCCACTGCCTGTGTTTTGAGTAATAGAATTAGCATCACGAAAGGGCAAAAACAAGAGTGAAAGAATGTGTGTTTGTGAATCTGTGAACCAGATTTTTTTCTCACCCCTTTAAAGTGATGCTAACATGTCTGGCACAGTAAACATCCCTTTCTTCTGTTATCCAGGGGAATAAAAAAAATGTAATACCCTTTGTTCTGAGAACATATGGTAGCAATGTTGTTAAGTGTTATGCATTTTTGCTACCAGCTTCCAGAACAACAAAGTGGCTATGAAAATAACTTGAAATACTTCGCCCTTGGTTGATTTTAGCTCAGCCTGGGAGCTGGCAAACCTAGGACCCTAGAGTCATTTTGTGTAAATATGATAAAGCAATTCTACTTGTTCGTTCAATTTCAAAGAAATAAATAATGATACTATATTCTCATGTCTTCCTGTGATTGAGAATGCCTGAGCAATGCATAAGTGATGTTCTGTTTGCTTGGTGGGTTTGCTGCAGCAAGATGGTCTGAGGAGTACGAATAGTGTTCGGTTTTTTATTGTAACCTGCACAAGCAACATGGAAGTCTGCATCTTGTCCTCTCTCCATCCATATTTCACCTACTGTTCTGTTCATGAGATCTTGTACAGGATACACTAGTGCCCTTTAACTGACATAGCCATCGCTCATTTTCGTGAACAGGGAAAAGCAGACGTCAGTAAGAAAGCACATTAAAAATCACAGCTAGACACAGTGTTGCATGCCTTGACAGACCCTCGTGGAATCTTAAGAAGTTCGGTAGGGTTACATTTAAGCAAATTATTAAAGTTCACAAAAATATTCAACTTAAACTTCTTTTCAAGCAACACGTCCACACACAAGTGATGTCTCAAGTGCAGCTTAACAGCTAGAGCTGGAAGTGCATGTAGTTTATTGTAGATAACAAAGCTGTAGGTGTACTGTAACCATCACATTTTGAACATTTCTAGTTAAATGACCCTTTTTTGTTTCTAGGTCGTGTGTCACATTTTTATGGATACCCTTTTGACGTCTGTTGGTTTTTGCTGGTTTTGTTGTTGTTTTGTCATTGTTTTGGGAGTGGGGGGGGTATACCGCGTTACATCCAGGTATCACAGTATATCAACGAGATCTGGATGGCAATCAATGACACCCTTTAACGCTGCACCACAAACGGACTGAAAAAAAGAGAGAGATTAAGATAAGAGAATCGTACATCAACTTGACACGTGCACGCACGCAGACATACGTATATACACGCCCTTCTGTGGCGATACGGGGTACTGACACCTCGAAAACTGTCATCTGAGATGGAGTGGTCTTTCATTCCCAAACTTAAAAAGACATCAATTTGCTTTCTGACAATTATATGCTACAGAAGTGTGTCTACGTTGTCCGTGCTCTGCTCTTTGTGAGGCCTGGTGTCAAAGGCCAAGGGGAATATAAGCCTTTGAGGAGACAGTATGCGTGATACGTCAATACGTGTCAGGTGAGCGAGATAGTGGAACTGGTTTAGACAAGAACAAGACAAAACAAACTTCATATAATAGCTCTTGGAAGTATTCCAGAAAAGGCGAAAAAGTCCCAGTCAGCGGAACAATATGAGTGCACACGTGTGCCAGCCCGTCGTGCTTGCTCCATAGTGTGTTAACGTTGTGGCGTTTCTGCCCGTCTTCCATAAAACCGCTATATTTGCCAACTTTTATATTGCGTGTATGCTCTCAATTTTTTTTTTCATGAAGAATGTACATATAGATGCACGCTCACGTTCACATTGACGACTGCTTCCTATAATATCCTTCCCGACTTCCAAGCCAGGATCTTTCAGCAATCTCCGTAATAAAAAGCCATTCGAGCTGCTATAGTATAAAGTCGAATGAACTTAGTGGTATTTGTTTATTTGTTAAATCCTCAAACTATTTGGCTCGCTCGTTCCCTTTGACCAGTGCAGCAGAGTTTGGTTATTACTGCAGGGTCATCAGTCAGCGGTCTTGTGGAGCCAGACAATGGCCCCCTGTACGGACGTACGCCATGTATGGACCCGCAATGTAGGTGTGCCTGTAAGCGCGGTCGTAGGTCGACATAATTATTGTTCCAGCACGAGGGGTCAGAGGGCGTTTATCTAGTGCGTGGGGAAATGTGACCTATCCGTATTCCCTGAGGGGGCCAGACAATAATGCTTTTCTTCAAAGTCGCTTATTGTGATGTCTTCCTGCCTCTGCATGTGTTTCTACCTCTTTCGTTGAACCGGTCTAACTGCTTGTCCATCTGTCCCAGTTTGCCTGTCTGTCCTGCTGTCCCGACTTTTTAAAATAACGTGTGTGTGTGTGTGCCATTGTTGCTGCTGCCGCAGTAAATATTCTTAATAGCAAACTAGGTGCAAAATTAGTAAATAGCTGTGGGCAGGACAACTGTCTCACGAAGACCTGCGGACCGTCAGATAGCTGTGTCAGAGAGTCGCTCTCGGCAAACACGAAGAACTACCTGCCTCAAGGAACGATTTGCGAAACTGTTTTCCAGGCGTTCGACAGATCACTGAACCATGTCACATCAAGACAAGACTTTTCCACCCTTTGTTCTTTCAAGTGTGCCGATGGTAGTTTAGCTCTGTATGTATAGTGTCTTTAAAATACCTATATATATATATAGCCGCTTTCATGCATGGCCTTAACGGCAGCGACTTAATGCGAAAGAAATTTCTAGCGCTCAGTTAACGCAAGTAAACGCAATTCAACGCAATGTCGTTCTTTCAAGTGATCAACGTCACACGTCAAGACTCAATCTTGCTCCGAATCAAGTATTTTACGCAGCAAGATATTACTTGTGCCTCAAGATAGTTGATGTCACAGCGACGACGATGAAAAAAGGGAAAGATTTGCTTTCTGTGGGAAAACTCCCGATAATCTCGTCTTAAGGCTGAACAAAACTCTTCAACCGTGTCAAATTCTTTACAACTTACAGCCTGTCGGATCACTTTTAATTTGAGGTGAATGACCGCGCAGTCAGCCGAGGGTAAAGGAGGAGAGTATAATGTGGCCCTCCTTTCAGCCTGCATTCCCCACGGCTCTTTTTTTTTTAACGTATGATATTTTTAGTAATCGATTTTAAAGAGATTAAAGGTTATTGGTCAAAAAGACAGGCGTAGTAGATGACTAATCGGATGCTTTGGATTGTGTTTCTACCTTCTGTTGATTTCGCACTGGAGGGAAGGGGAAGGAAGGTCGAACAGGAAGGGTCATGGCCAAGCTGACTTTGACGGCTGGGCTGGTGATGGTAGAGGCTGGTGCCTTTCAAGATGGTTCTTGCTGCTCTCGGTGTCCTGGCGGTGGTGACTTGCTGTTGTCTCTGTCCATGCGGCTTTTCCTGCTGCTGCCCCACTCCTAAGGTTTTAATGTTTGATCCTCTATTTTTAATTGACTCTTTTATGACAACCCCTTCTGGCAGTCTGCCACGTTCCTTACTTTCGACTCTCTCTTTGCTACGTGTATGGGTACGGTAGGCTCCCTTGATTGCATACGTCAGCATACGGTTGTGTCTAGCGCTGCCAGTACTTTGTTGGGGTTGTCATTTGACGATTTTATAGCGCTCTGTCCTCATTTGTTCTTGTTTGACTCTTTTATGTTACATTTTTAAGTGTATCTGAGTTCTGGATGGTTATTTGCTACCTGAATTCAGCTGAAACATATATACTGCCAGAGGTTTTTTAAAGGTGGGTTAAGGGATAATTTTAAATTGTGAACACATTTTAAAGTTTGTTTCGTTCTTCTCTAAGGTCCTCCCCATTTCTGTACTATTTAGACTGCATTCCAGAAGGACGTGGTGTGCTAAACCTATCCCCACAGCTACAGCTCAATGGATTCCTGTCCGTCATACAGTATTCAGCATATAACCTCACTCTAGTTTCTATTGTTTGGCTGGATCTGGTGAGGCTGACAACAATCAAAGGGTTACTTGGCAATTCCCCTATTTCCTTCCTTCTTCCCTTTGGTTTCCTTTCTTTGTACGCGTCTTCCTATCTTAATTTGATTGGTGGCTTAATTAATAGCTGTTCTCCTGTCATCTGGTGAGGTAGATGTGTTCATCTTGATGGTCTTTGCAGCAGGATTTGTTTTATTGCCTGACTGGCTAGTCCATCTGCTTGTTCATCCCCTTTTATGCCAGTAAGAGAAGGGACCCAGAAAATGTTTTATATTTGTGCCTTTTTTATATGCAGTGTATTTGACTGAGATAGTGTCTTGTATACGACATATATCTATTCTTTCTAAAGACTGTTTTGGACTGCGGACAGTGCTGACAGGAAGTCGGAGACAACAGCTGGCTGATGGCAGTCATGTTAGTCGGGAAATATCTGTACAGAGCTTAAACAGATCTGAGCAAATAAAATGCACATCTAGTAAATACACACGAGTGCATCCATTATCTGCCCGCACGTGGGCACTCAATAAAAGAAGGACCTGAAAGACGGAATTAAAAGAGAAAGCATGATGCTTGAGTTCACAGAGCTGCAAACACTTCTTTTTAAGTACAGGATACGGCAAGAATACACATTGATTCACTAGAAAGCTGAGGTAAGCGAATATGAAAGAAATGGGAGTCCAGGCATAAACCGCCTTGATGTCTGTGGATAGAAGTGGGCTTCTTTCTGTGACGCTTGATCATAAATATCAGGTATCCTCTTGACCCGCTTGACAGAGAGGTGCTAACGTATCAGCTGCAATTTATATTGAGGTTAGCATATCACGTCACAGCTGAACCAAAAAGCTTTAGGAGCAGCAGTTAAGGTGTTAACTGCAAGGAAGTCATCACTGCCGCTGGTGTCGCGTGCTGGTTGTCTGGAACCGTATTCATGGCCGCTGGTTAACCCTAAACTGATCGCGATCACGCAACAAACTATTGGTTTGTCAGCTACAGGTCGCAAACTAACAGTTTGTCACGTGATCTGTGTCGGTTTAAGCTTAACCAGCGGCCATGAATACGGCTCCTGCCCGCCAACTCAACAAAGGAGAGGGGTATAGGAGAGGAAGGGTGATGAAAGACGTTATAAAGAAAGAAAGAATAAGCCGCAGCAACTCGGAACGAATTGAGATGGCCAATCCGTTAACGGAAGCTACGTAACAAAGTAATTTGGGTGCTTTACGCGACGGTCTGTTTTGCCTTTAGTTGGGAACCTGTAGGCTACTGTATGCCACGGGCGGCCACGTCCTGAAGCATTGAAGCCTAATGCTGAGGTGCATGATACAGCACGACTCACTAAAGATATTGAGATTCTCAAAAAGTCTCTCTACTTATGTCACCTTAGTTAATGCAAGCCACAGAGAAAATGCCTGAATGACACGTCAGATAGTTCCTGGGGGGTGGGGGTGGGAGTGGGGGTAAAGTTCTAATTAAAGAGGTTTAAATGTTTGTCGTGCATCAAAAACATCAGTTTTTTAAAAGTGTATCTGTTTACACCACAAGAAACAGACCCGAATCCTTTTAAATTTGGGTGTTGGTAAAAAGCATTCGCTTATTTTTGGTTTGATACGAGCACTCACGAAGCACAACGTGGACCACTCAGCCACACTTTAGTGGAGTAGATACAAACAAGATTCTAGTCATGTCTGAATATTTTGTAATGAGTCTCTGTAGGCAGCAACGACAGACATCAGGCACACCTATCAGATTCTTTTCTGTAGGCCTAAGGCTGGGCTTAATAGCGCTAGCAATGTGACTGGCAAAAACCATCGGAAAATCTGCTGGGAGATCTATCACAATTATTTGGCATTCCCGTCTAAGAGGACTAGGCTGATAGAATTACCTTTTGTGTCTGATTGCAAATTAAGTGATTGAAATTGCGCAAACGAACACCATTAGTGAATATCAAATCACACTCCAGTTCCCATTAACTGATTAACAACTGCATGCACACACCAGAAATTCATTTGGAAGGAGTTGCACACACAACAAATTAATCTGGAAAAGAATCACTCGATTTACTTTAGAATCTATAGAGTTACACAACAGAGTTGTTGGTCGCTACAATGAGCCCACATACGGGAACCGATGATTATTAAAACCACGCTGTCTCATGTAACTGTAACTAAATCAGACATTTGCGACTGATAGTTTTCAGGATAAAATATTCTGAACATCCTATCTTGCCCTACGTTTCCTTTTATAACCTTAGGATAAACTGGCCAGTATACATTCCTACACGATGGAATTACCTACATACCAATAAAGCAGAAGAAACGCGCCTTATACAGGCATTAATGCAACAAATTCATTAAGCAGACCAACAAAGAATCAAATCACCATGAATACCAAATAGTTCATTAAGGACACAAGCTACAATGACCATTCACAATCAAACTTATTTTTAAAATAAAACAAAACAATATGCTTGGTTAACAATCTAACATCCTGTCAACTTATTTCAAAAAAGGGATCATTCCTTAACAGGAACCAATGTTTCAAAACTTGATTTGTTTTCTTTTAGAATGCAACACGCAAGCCCTTTCTAGAAGTGTGAGTGTCATTTTGATCGATGTATAACACCTATCGGCCCAAGAGGCGGAAGCAAAAACGCCGAACCAGACAAGGCCATTAAGTTCTCTCTCGTCACAGATTACTTTACATTAGCTCTATTTTGGGCACTCGGGGATGGAAGCAGATGCCTGCTGGAGCAAAATCTTTACGTGCGTCAAAGTGCGCTCTGGGCAGAAAGAGCAGAGGCCAAGAAAATGTATGAACTAATCTACACCCTAGTTTCTAAGGACAGGGCAGACTTGCGATGTACGAGAAAGTGAAACAACTTTTCTGTCGCATGCTGTGTAACGTCACACTCGATAACACAAACTGTTTTCTTGCGAACCAGATTAATTTTGATTTTAAGTCAGTGGTTAGTGCCAGGCATTCAGACTTTATTTTTTTAATGATATGCATGGTTGATATCACTTATAGGCATCTCTTCAGATGTGTAACTGTTTGCTTGACATCTACACAGGACTTTATTAGTGTGCTTCAAAAGATTATATGTGAACTTGTATCGGTTTTTCTGTTATTGTCAGTAGGAACTCTGGGTGTGATTTTCTACGGATGGGTTTCTCGACACTTCCCAGCTGCTCAACAGCAAGTAGTTAATTCCCTTCACTCTCCGGTAGAACATATGGCACATACGAATCTCCTCCTGTCGTCTCAGCCATGGGCGAACCACCTGTCTTGCCAATCTTCTAAAGTTCATCTTCCACAGCCGTCCTCCAGGTACCCAATCGTTTGCCCTCTTTCTTTTCCTGGGAGGGGTCCATCGGAGGGCTGTCTGGTTTTGTCCATACGACAAACATGTCCCAGCCATCTCCATCATCTTTGCTGTAGTTCGTTCTCTACACAGTTTCTACCTGTGCGCGAGTTTCTTGCCGACATGCTCCTCCCAGTGCACTTTTAGGATGGGTCGAAGGCATCGTCCTTCAAACCATGGCAAAGGCTTTCCTTTTCTTTTTGGTTCTCCATGTTTCTGCGGTTTGTAACAGGACTGAGCGCATGTTCGACGTATGGATCTTTAGTTTGCGTTTGACAGTGTCCAGATGTTACTGAGTCTGTTGAAGGCTGGTGCTGCAAGGGCAAACCTCTCTCTCTCTCTCTCTCTCTCTCTTGAAATTTTCCTGTCTCTCGACAGCAAGGTGGTTCTCAAATTTTCTTAATCTTGTTACCACACAGTAAAAATTGCAGCTCCTGAGCTCAGATCTCGTCTCCCGCACAGCATTTCCTTTTTTATGTGACACTGTCTATGCTTGACACTGATTGTCTGTGACACTTATTGTATGAGACACTATTTTGGCTGCATGTAACACTGTTTTTCTTTGCTTTACACTGATTGTCTGTATGTGAACAATATTTGTATGAGACAACAACTGTCTGTTTGTGACACTGTTTGCCTGTATGTGACTCTGATTTTCGGTCACACTAATTGTCCGTGACACTGTTTGTGATACTGTCTGCATGTGACACTGATTGTACGTGACACTTACCGTCGTGTCAGCATGCTGCCTGGCGTGATATTGCCCCAGTTACTGACAGCAAATGATACCGCATAAGCAATCAAATCATGAAACCACTGACCAAACAGCACTGATATGTTTGCACAGCTGAAGTCCTAGTTGGACACCAAGTAGACACAAAGTTGCAAGTATAGGCATTAAGTATGCATCACTACACAGCTAGAATCACAGATACATATCCCTGGCCTGCGCTGCTTGAGTATATACATTAGTATTGTATCTTCTGTTGCCAAAAGTGGTGATAAAGGCGTAACCCCAGTGTATTTTATGTACAGTGTTAATTACGGATACGGGTCTCCGCTCCTGCTCATGCAAAACAAATCAAAACACAGCTGGAGTCCTAAATTCAAACATCAGTGGCACCTTTACGTGATTGCAGATATAGTTCCTATTGCTAAGGTCTCAATCAAGGTAAGCGATTAAACCGCCAAAGATTAACGCCAGCTGTCTGTGTACATACGAGTGCACGTGTGTGCGTGTCGTGCATGCTTACCTTGCGTGCCTTTCATGTTTTTTTTTATTCATTATCGATTTCCTAAACACAGTGTGTGCAGACCATGCGCCATGTGGGAGGCACGGGTGAGCCTGCGACTGGCGTCCGCAGCAGCTGCAACAGCTGTGCTTGTGGGTGAGCGTGTAGCTTACAACATGCCCTGGCGATAATATGGTCGATGCCTCCCTATCTATTTCTTGACTGCTGAGGCAGCAGAAAACTGTGCTGTCGGGTGACGACTAGATGCAAGCTCCATTCACCCCACCCTCCTCTGCGCTGTCGACAGGAATTTTTATTTGACAGTACTAATCATTTCCATACACATCTAGATGAAGACAACTCAGTGCATAGTTCTCCTCCACCCCCGTCCTCCGTACCAACATCTAGACACCATCTGTTAGCTTTTGGTAGCTCTTTTTCTTTTGAACGTCGAGAACTCTGGTAAGATGTAATTTAAGTGTAATCTCACAACGTACAGATGCTACTGACTAGCACATCTGACTGCTGCAAGGACATCAAGAACTGGATATCGAACAAGCTTCAACTTAATATAAATAACGACCATAAAGATGCCATTTCCACTGGCACACAACACAAGCTCGCTCAGTATTCTCCGGTCCTTGCTCTTCACCTCGATAACGTCGCCATTTCTCTCTGTCATGACCAAGGACCTCAATTTCGTCATTTTCGACAGCACTCTGTTCATGCAGAACTCTGTCTCTCTCACTGCTAACAGCTGCTGCTATCATCTCCGCCTCGTTAGTTTAATCCGAAAATACCTCTCTACTGATGCCTTTCCCAAACTCAGCCTGTCCCCTCGTCATGTCTTGGTTGCAAAGTATAAAGGCCAATTTAAGTTGTCATTTATTCCAGGTAACAATTTGGTTCTCATAGTGACGTACAGTACTGGTGGGTTGCCCTCGTTAACCTTGTGAAGCCTGTCTCAAGCGGCTAGATAAAGTGAAATGAAAACATTGGTAAGGAATAGTCGAAGCGTCTGCAGCAAACTTTTCGATAGAGAGATACACAAAACCTTTTCTTTTAAGCATGCGCCCAAGGTTTCTTTGCTAGTAAGTTATACAAAGGACAAAGGTAAAGATTTGAAGCGCATCCGGGCTGAGGCTAGGCGTCTTCCTCAGCTTTATGGGCAACAGCCTTTGGGAGAGAATTGACGGCAGGAGCTATAAATTATATCGACAGGGTCTTCAATGCGGGCGCGTTTTCGCTCAAGCAGGAAAATTCTGCGTAGGAGAGCAGAGGAAGCTTTTGCACTACTTTAGAAAAAACACAACACAACACAACACGACCGTCCCTTAGGGCAGTTATTGGTGGCAAGCGTGTATTGTGGTGACACCACACGCTGCATTTAACATGCATGAACACCACACGAAAAACTCAGGCCCCTTTTTAAACTGCAGGCTGAGATTGGTGATGATGTGTTCTGTGTTCGCATGTCCTTCGTATAAAATGACATCTGGGGTCTCAAAAACTTGATCACTACTGTCAGCGCAGCAGAAACTTCTCAACACGGAACACGAAGAGCGAAAATAAAAAGCACTGAAAGAAAGACAACGTTTTCTCAGGCTCATATACCTTGAAACCAATGGCAGCAAATCTGCAAGCGTTGAGTTAACGTTAGGAAGTTACTGCAAAACGGGATTAATCATAGAATCTTCCAGGTCCCTGTATCAGCGCTATTCGTCTTCCTCGATCGTGTCTTTAGAACCCGCCTCTATGGTCCACGCGGATAGAACACGGCGCAGGAACTCTGCTTCGAAAGACCTTTCCTTAAAAGTCGCGATATTCTGACCTCTTCCGTCTCACTCGAAGACGATGGGAAAAGACGCTAATGCCAACCCGATAACAATTAGCGGCTCTGTGTGAGACGGTCGGCCGAACCCTCGTTCGCACTAGAACATCGTACGAAATGGCGAAAGGGAAACACGTCTCGAAATTCACACGTGTGACGTCAGATAACTGCCCGAAAGTGCCAAACACTCGAGGAAACAAAGTCGTCGTTCTGGCAGTCAAAGGGCGGTTTCTACAGACGTTTCGGGTTCGGACCTGCTTGCTCACTGCTGTGCTCAGCAGTGTTATATAGACTTTCGGCAGCGGGCTAGCGGTGGTTGGAGCCAAGTCAGCAGCCGACGCCAGGGCTATTTCTGTCGCTTACGCCTGCCACACGATAAGAAGGAAATTACGTCAGCAGTACGTAGGCGTCTTTCTCTACCGTCGCCTGTCGGAGAGGTTCAAGGCAGGGGAAGTAAATATAGGATGTTTCTCTCCTGATGTTAGCTTTCAGGAGTTTATGCACTCAAGAGACGAAATCGTACGTGGGCAGAGCCTACATCGGCTGGACGTAACGTCCGGGGCAAAATAGCATGCATGAGCACAGCCAGCGGTAAAAACTATACGTAGAGTCTGATTTCAGGCATGCCAGCTGATTTTCAATAAAGAGAGATTGCCTGCTCTCCGCTTGCGCACAAATGAAATAAAGACCTTCACTCATTTCCTGAATGTGTTTTGCAGGCTGAGTGAAAAGGCCTTGAACCGTGGAAGTCCAACCGGAAAATAGGGGTCTATATAAATGAGATATTAAAATAAATATTGCTGTATTTTGTCCAATCAGACGAATGCGCGTCAAATACTTGTTTAACCAAAAATCCTAGCCCTAATCCGGGCTATTTTTAATAATCTGATTTCCCCCAGTTTATATAATCATGCTTATGAAATCTAAAATTAGCTTCTCCACAAACGGTTTTTACATGCATGGTTCCGACTGTTTGGCGGAGATGGAGATGTCACAAACCAACCAACCAACGAACCAAAAATAGGAAATTTCAGCGAAAAATAAAAAGGGGCATGGATGAGTGGGTGTTATTTAATAACAGGAATAGAACGGTTGAGCACAAATGTATTCTGTTGAAATATTTATCACTAAATTTTTAAACTTAAACGAAATGTCTCTATTTTAGCATAGTGTACTCCCCCCTTCACCCACCCGCACACACACACACACAAAGCACACATGTGCATACGTAGATATAGGGTATGAACACACCAAGCTACATTCAGAAATTTGCATGCGCGGGCGCACTCACCGACACACACACAAATGAGGGAAGCAAAATTTACAAAAAAAGGACAACTTCTTCGGTAGTAGGCTGAATAAGCAAAGGAGGAGATTTTTTAAAGCTGATTTGGGGTGGGGGGGGGACATTTCAGAGAAAAGGAAAATGACAAGGGGGGGGCGGAGAGTGACGGCTTCTGCGTCACAGGGTTTCTTCTACTCGGGAGGGTGCGTAAATGTTATCCCACCCGCTTCTGCCTCGCTGTCAACTGTCTGTGCTCATGCATCACGCATGGACAGTCGCTTACGAACAGCCATAGGCAGAGCTTTCGCCTTTAGTTTAAGCAGAGCCGAATGCTTTTCGGCCCCAGACGTAGAGTGTCTTGTGTGACCCTGTCCCACCCCCCAACCTTCCTCTGACCTTAATATAGAGTCGACACGACATTCAACATCCACTCGACTTCCTTTTATGGCGACATGACAGGCTGGCTGCCCATGTGTGACAAGCTAAGTATAACTGACCCGTATTATAGCTACCCTTCCTAGTCCACGGTTTAAAAATCATGTCACGTACTATGACTTGGGTGCCGCTAGTGGGACGGGCTGCAGACCGGCGACAATGTACTTCCGGGTTAAAACAGAGGGCGGCTTGCACGACCAGTGCATGAGAAAGCCGTATGGCTGATGTGCAGGCATGGAATTCCTGTGATACTAAGCCATCCTTTGATCCGATCGTGGTTGCCTTTTCGGATGTCTTATAAATATACTACAAAAAAAGCTAAATCTATATAGCACATACAACACGAAAGTATTTTAAAACCCCAATAAACTTGAACATTTAAAGTGATGAATTGCGTTATAGCCAACGTTATTTTTTAAAATAAAATGACTGTTAACTGGCACGCAAAGCTTAGTTCGAAGAGTTGAACGTGCGCTGTTTAACCCTCATACCAGGCATGGTTATTTTACATTATTTTGCGTGCATAATCTTTGTTGTTATTCTTGTGGATCTGAAAGGGTTATAAAGCTGTCACAGCGTTTAAAAGAAACCAATCCGTAACAACAGATTACTTAATGCATGCATCTGTTTGTTTTGAGGCACATGTAATTGTGATGTGGTATAGGTTTTCGTTGCTTAATGTCGAGTTGCAATTACGAGGTGCCTACAGTGTTGCTTTAGTTAGCGTCTGCCACACGTGGGACTGCTGTCGCAACACCGGCTTCAGCCCCACCCAGCCACAGTTTATACTGACACAGGACCAACCACGTACGCAGCTACTACTGATCGCCAATTTTTAAGTCTTAGGTATGACTCGGCCAGGGGTGCGAACCACCGACCTCTAGGCTTGGAAAAGGGGTCCCCTCGGAGGCAGGGGGAGGTGGGTCCATGTACATGTGCGTTATAGTTAGATGAACGTCTTCCACGTAGTTCATACAGTATTAATCATTTCGCTAAAAGTATAGGACAAGCATACCATCCTCGTTTGACAAGCTACCCACCTCGTTGAAAGTGTGGCACACACATTGTCTTCCTTGTCTGCTATAATATACTACCAATATGTGTGTCAGACAGCTCGGTCACTCTCTCCTCTCTCCAACACCCCGCCACCTCTGGTGCCGAGTTTTACACTCTGACCCCACTGACCCTGAGTCCCGCACTGAAGGAACAGATTACGCGAAAAGCTTCGCACGCCCTCAAACCAACCCCCCCCCCCCTCTTGCATAACCACCCAGTATATCGTAAACATTACCTTCTGCACGACACATGGAAAGATTTGATGGTCTATACACAATTTATGGCACCCCTCCTCCCCAACACACACACTTGCGCATTCAAGCTCGCGCTTGCATGTACGCACTGACGTGCCAAGCGATATTATGATCATAAGGACACGTTCCATGAAACTCGTTCCCTCAAAAAAAATAGAATTACCTGTCTTCAATCTCTTGTTATAGGACTGGGTGCACTGTCTCATCTGGTGCATAATTCTAAGAAGTTGTATTGTTTGAAATACGTATTTGGCTATAGTATGGGTTTTCTTTCATCCTGTGATTAAATCGTAAAATCGAGACACTGAGCACTTAAAGCACTCCCTCACTGTGTGTGGCTACAGAGAGAGAGAGAGAGAGACACGGAGAAAGGGAGGCAGGGACGAACGAACGAACCGAGCATGTTGCCAAATCTCGGTTGGACAAAGAAACATAAAAGCTGTCGTGCACGCCCCTCCAGCTTTGGAACTCCGGAGGCAGCCAGCACAAAAGGAAGTGCACCCCGTGGACAAGGAGTTTTCTTTTGCCGGGGCCAAATGTTGTGACTAACAGTGCAATTACAAGGCAAAGTAGTTGTCAATTGTAATGGTACTGGTGTTAAGAAAGGTGTCATCTGATTGCCCCCGAAGTGCACCTGTGTGTAAAGTCACTTCTCAACAGAACTTGATGCCGCCTAGTTGAAATTAGTTACACGACCCAAATCAGAATTACTGGGTGATTGCAGTTTTATCTTGATAAAATTAATTTCTTCCGGGAATAATTCCCCTGCTTTATTTGGTTGTTTTGTCCAACCACAACCACATGCCTTGAAAATCTTCCCCAACCCTGCCCCCTCCAAAATCTTTTTCTTTCTCAACCCGTGAACACATGGATAAATTCAGTATTCAGAAAAGGATGTAACTTCAGTTCTATTTCAATTTACCAACCACTATGCCAGGCAAATTTGCCAAGTGAAAGGCATTACTGGTCTTGTTATTTTACAAGAGGGAAAGCAGAAAGGTTCTGGCAGCATCACGTCTGCATGAAACTGAATGTGACTGGCCGACACTGACTTCATCAGGTAAATCATTGAGTTCGCGTACATCTCTGTAGCCAGTATTGACAGATGTTCCTCATACTCTGTTTTTATCTCTCAATTCATTAAATAGTGAAAGTGGTAGTGCTACAAAAGGGGGGGGGGGGCAAAAAGGAAACGTGCAAAAGGTGCTCGTTGTTGGGTATAACCAGAAAGATAATTGACAGAAAACAGTTTTGTTTGTTTTAATAATTCTTGTCAAAACTCTGGTATGCTTTTATTACTTCACTGTGTTTGCACTGTGGCAAAAAGGACACACCTGCTTAAAATAAACTAAAATAAGACTGTATAGAATCATAACATTTTTAACCTCCCTCATTCTTTCAGACTTACTTGATAGCATGTACCCAGTTGGTGTCCCTAGATTATTGTATCAGCACAGAACATTCCTACTTGGTTTTGTATCAAATTATTTTTCCACCCTGAGTGTGGAAAGGGGACACAATTGAATTTGACAATGGCTACTCCTACTGTAAAGACTTAGTGTCAGCTCCACAGTTCGCTGCATAATCTATGCACATCCCAGCAAGTGTGTCTATGGATTCATCAAAATGTAGAACGAGTTTGAGAAAAGGGATAATTGTTTAGCACAAAATCTTCACGAATCAGACAGGTCTTTTTTGAAGAATTGCATGCCAAACCTAGCCTTTTCACCAACCGTGTTTATGGAAACCCTAGGTTCAATCGACTGCTCTTAGAACACGTTAGCTTCGAGTTAGGGTTCGTTCTGCAACCTGTTTCCGATCTTTCTGTGGGGTAACTTGCAAACATCACTACGCAAATTATTGCGCGTGTACGCAAGAGGTAAATCCCTTAAAGGCAGACTTTCGCTCTTTTCCTCTTTGCGCATGCGCACATATATTTTCTCGCAGTGCTTTCTACCTGTTCCAGTTAGATACTGGGGGTCCTTTGTTCTGATTGATTTTATGTGAGGGGTGCTTTCTGCCTTCTTGTAAAAAGACCTTCATCCAAAACAAACCACAATCCGTCATTAAGCTTTCAAAAGCGTGATATACATGAAGACAGTTTCTGGGAAGAAACTTCAGCCAGGCTTTTTACCTTTCTAAATGAATGGCGTACAAAGTGGGGTGTCTGGGTGTGTTGAAGGGGAGTATTGCCTAGCTGGGACGGATACAGAGGGTTAATAAAAGGCTGATACAGCAATGCATATACAACCCACTTTTCTAGTAAAAAGACAGCTAGGTATACATATATGTAGCTTTTATTGTAGCTATCCATCTCGACCTACCGCCCTGCAGGAGCTCTAAGGGAAACAGGAAAATGTGTCCTTTTGCTTCGCGAAAATGTTAAGGGTGTCATTTCTGTGTGTATTCTGCGAAGGTATTTCTTTAACACAGAAATGACACCCTTAACATTTTCGCGAAGCAAAAGGACACATTTTCCTGTTTCCCTTAGAGCTCCTGCAGGGCGGTGTTACGCGTGTTGGGGTTACATTTTTGTTGCCGTCGTTGCTGCTGTTGTTATGCTTACCAAGTCTAATATGTTTTTTTTAAAATAATCCCATGCAATTTGTGCCCATGTAGCCTAACATGCATACATTAAAGAATTAATTTAAGGATGCATCAAGATAAAAAAAAAGCTTCGTGAGGAGAGGGGAATTAAAGAGGAAACTGCCTATTGTCACAGACTTTATATAGCGCAATATGTTTATTTTGTGTGCCCACAGCACGGAACGAATACCACTATCATGTCCCACGGGACAGCCCATGAGTGGTGAAGCACGCATGCACTAGTGTACACGAAACTAGGGTAAGGGTCAGATACAGTGCCACCTGCAAGATAAATTGTCGCTTAAGGATGTTGCTTATTCCATACTTTTCCTTTTGCAATTGTTGTAATTTCCTTCCGAGAGAGAGACAGAACGCTTAAAGACTCTACCTCCCCCTCTCCAACAAAAATCAGACCATCAGCCGACATCGGCTTGCACGCAGAGTTTCGCTCTTCCGTTTCGAAAACCTTAGTGCATCTAACAAAACGCTCATCTGTCGCACTGTGTGAAGCTGGCGTGACACCTCGCTCTAGCACGCACGCGAAGGTATGGAGTGGGTCGACTGGTCGATCAGTCAGGCGCACGGACAGTCACAGGTGACCAGACACGAAGGAAAGAATCAAACATTCATTACACACGCACGCGCCCCGGCAAATGCAAACAATGCTAAATGTAAAAGGATGATGGATGTACAAAGGTCTACCACACCCCTCTGCACCTCCAACCCTGTGCGAACAAAGTCTCGCTATTCTGTAGTACAGTATCACGTGACTAACGACCTACATGCAGACTCGACAAGCTGAACTGAAATATATATATGACTCCGCACGTTGCGACCTTTTAAAGCTGCCTCTCAGGGAAAAACACGTGCAGGTTTGTTTGTTTTCTGAACAGGTCCCTTCCCCATCCTCACACCCCGCTAGAGCCAATCACACAAGCTCACTACTTTGCCATTAATTAGTGTATGGACGCCGTTCTGACGCATACGCTATTTACAAAGGTACGCGTCACTTCCCCAAAATGGAGAAACACGTACCTGTATAGTTTGTGTAACATACACCTCGTGTTTACTTCTGCGTGAAAGAAAAATATCCGCCAGCGTGTGTTCTGAAAAAAAAAGATAAACAAGAAGAAAAATTTGTGTGGAAACACTGCAGGTGACGGGAAAGCACGCAGACCTGGATTAGACCTCGAAAGTTTAACATGGAGAAAAGAAAAAAAACATGACAAGGTGGAAAACTGACGGAGGCAGATTTCTTTTTTTCTGGAATGGGCCTAGTCAGTGCAGATACTGTTGTATATGTGTGTGTTCGCACGTGCATGCATGCATTTTAAAATTTCCCGCACAGGCATGCACGAATGCATTCATACGTGTTATGTACAGGCAAGCATGCACGCCAGCAGAGACCTTGTCCATCTATCCTTTGCTGCCGCATCAAAACATGTAGAACAGGTATACAGAGCTTGGGTTCCAATCAGCAACAAGGCGTGCTTGTTTCATGAGGTGTCAAGGCTAAGGACCCTGATAGAGGCTATAGTTACCAGTTCCAGAGCCCTGCTTATCTTGCCGCCTGGGTGAACTTCATGGAAAACGGTTAGCCAGGCACACAAGCAGCAGCAGCAACCACCAGCTCCTGTTCATATATGGAGCCTCCTGTTCATCTCAATTTTATTGGACGAGGTTGTAACGTTTTATGGGGTGTGCTGGATTTTAGGGAAGAGATAAGAAATCTCATCTCATCTCCTCTCATCTGTCCCGTAGCCGTGGCCGTTGGGGCACCACTGAGGACTTCGCAACCAGCATCTTCCAATTTTGTCTGTCTTCTGTCATTCTCTGGGTGTCAGGAAAGGTCAGGCCCGTCCACTCTTGGATGTTGTTTTCCCATCGTTTTCTCTGCCTGCCTCTCTTTCTTGCTCCTTGTACTGTGCCTTGCAGGATGATTTTTGCAAGTCCTGATGATCTTGACACGTGCCCCTACCATTCCACTTTGCGCTTTTTGACAGTAGTCAGCAGGTCTTCATGTTCGCCAATAGCTTGCCGTATGCTGTTTCGCACTGCTTCATTGGGGATGTGGTCTTTGTAGGAGATATGGAGGACTTTTCTGAAGCATCTCATCTCTATGTATAGTATGTTACAACTTCCAGAGTAGTAAGTAATACAACATGTGTATAGTCGAATTAATACGAAACATGAAACTACTTGCGGTGGATATAAAATCCGATCAGGAACAGAGTTATAATCCAATCAGGAACGGAACAGACAATCCAATGTTCGTTCACATTAACAAGTGGTCCGCAGTAGTAGTTTATATACAGGAGACGACGGTTGAAGTCTGTAGACACAGTTCACAGGAACGCAAATGTTCAGTCTATGGAACGTAGACCCGGAAGAGTCAGTGAGCAAGGCGAAAGGTGAGTTAAAATCCAGTCTTGCCAAGCCAGTAGACCGCTGCAGTTCGATCTGGTCCTCAGGTATCAGGAACGCGGGATACAGGCAACGTACGATACAGTTCGGTTGGCTGTCCTTGAACGTCCTTGCCTAACCGTTACGTGTTAACTCCTTGTCTCTCATAGATTTCAGATCTATGAGAAATGTCCACACATTCTTGTGGGGAAAAGTTCGCTCAACTGCACACTCACGGCCTACTATTAGGTCGTCTAGACAAGTAACAGTTACACGAATGTATACTACTGGTAGCTCAGCCGTTAGGTCTCGACTATCCTTCGATGGCCTAACAATTGTATTCTGCCTCTTCGATATCCTGAGAAAGTGACAACAAATCTTGCCGTGACGAAGCCAAAAATCTTCTCACGGCGAGAACCAAGCTAATACAGTAATCTCTCGACTGTTTTCCCCCAGTAGCCATACAGGATCAGCTAGCAGCGACCGTTGACATTTCTTCAACAAGAAATGCGTCCGATTCCCTTCATGGTCTTTGCTTGAGTCCCCGAAGAAGCGTTAAATTCCACCGAAATTTCTTTCCGGCTCCCCTCGCAACCAATTTCTTATCTTCTCATTGGCTGGAGACGACCTAGCCTTACGCGTTTTGTTAAAGAAAACATGACGTCTTTCCTTTCCATTACTAGTATGATTATTGCGTCATTGCCGTGTCACTTTCTCTTGAATGAAAGATTACAAAGCAATTTGAAGATACGTTAACAAGGAACAAAGTTCTTAAACAACAGCGCTGGAGAAAACCTTCCAAAACGCAACAGATGTAGGGGAAAAAAATGGAAAAGTAAATTTTACAGTCCTGCACCATCGTTGAAGGCGGCGATGGAATCCATTGTGTGTGTGTGTGTGACTGAGTGAGTGCGCTCGCACGTATGCATCTGTGAATTTATTTTAGTATCGGTGGCGGAGACATGCAACGATAGCTGTTGACCGTCGAAACGTGCACAGACAACTCTGCTAAACATTGGCATCTCCATCAGCCCAGTTGCACGGTCCATTTGCGCACCAGCTGGCGTCAAGGCGTCTGTATGTAGGGCCTACTTATCAGTACTGACCAGAAATGGTCATGTGCTCACCAGGAAAGTAGTTGAAAGATCTAGAAGGCACAGGCCGTGTTGTCTGTACAATGTGGATGCGTTTTTCTTCGTGCGTACGCAATAGGAGGGACGGGCCTTGGGTGGGGGCGAGCAAGCGAGCGATCGAGCGAGTGAGTGAGCGAGTAGTTACAGCCGAGAGGAATTAAGAACTACCCAGGCGCCACATAACTTATCGATGGTTTTGATAAGTCAGCATCGCGGCTGCCGAGTGGTGCCAAAGTCCTGTGCCCACCTGCTGCCTGACGTTTTGATGCGTGTCTGCTAGAACATAGAGCGCTCAGGCTGTCTGCAAGTTCGCGCATTATCAGGAAATCGCATTAAACAGTGTGCCCCTGTAACTGACTTCTGAGATCTGTATGGGAGAAGATGAGTGAGAAAGAAAGTGTGTGTGTGTCACGGAGAGAGAGAATGTGCGAGGCAACGTTTGGAGAAGGAGACGGGAGTAATCGAAAAGAAGAGAGGGAGATAGAACGAATGGACTCGAGAACGGAGGAAGTGAGCGTGGGAGAGAGAGGTGGTTGGGGATGGCCTAAATTAAGACAGGGAATCCAATCCATAGCAAAATGATTTTGAGATTGTTATTATACTACACAGAAATCACTGATCGCGTGTATGACATTGCGAGATTCCGAATTTTGAAAGTTTCCCGGTACATTTGTATTCTTTCTCTCTCCCTCCTCCCACCGACCCCAACCCCGACCTATTCCATTTTATACTCTTCGCCTCTCTGGGCTGTTCTCTAACATATCTGGCAGGGGGCGGGGTTCGGCATCATCTCGATACTCAGTAATTTAGCACGCGAATAAGCCCTGCCCAAGGCGCAATTTATGGTATCTTGCGCAAAAGAGCGCGATATACCAAAGCACGTTAACTAATGTTGCTTACCTGTACTTTCTCAGGAGACTATCGCAACTCTTAGTCCTTGACCCCCTTTCGATAAACGGCAACAGCTCGCGTCTAGTAGTTCATCATGAACATCAACGCAATTAACACCTGACTTCTTGTGGTTTTTTTCAGTTTGATTTTCAAGTTCTCGAGTAATCCGGGCGCAAAACTTCAAGAAACTGAAATGGAACAAACAATACTCCAGAACAAATGCATATTGTGCGCATAAATCTCCATCCTGCACGACTGGTGCTTTTAATGACACGACTCAGTCTGCGAGAAGCCTCAATTCTCTTTCTTCAACTCCTCTGATGTTTTTCTGCTTTGTTGTGGTTCACCCAGCCATACCACTCATTAACATCAACCCACAACATCTCATCGTTGATGACTGCAACGTTAAAGTGACACAAAAGTGTTAGTGTATCACATTTCTCACGATATGCCATCGGAAAGTTGGACCCACTACAACCAGCTCACCCCGGTAGTCAAATGGTCAAAGAAGTGATTACGTACGCTGATTAGTAACAGATGTGAGAGCGAGAATTTATGCAACAAAAATGTGATCGACAAAGAGTTGCTGATACGGCAACGGGAGAAAATTTAGCGTAAAAGTGATTTAGGCTGAGCAATGTGGTGTAGAAATTTTAGTCTACATTGATAAGAGTGATTGTGGAGAGAATAAACAATAACTGCGACTATACGTGACAAACGCTAGTTTTTGACACTCGTCGGCAGCCATCTTGTTTGCCTATGCCGCCGATTTACGTTCAAGCTAGCATATTGTCTGTTGGCTAACGGAAGCGGCGAACGTTTTCGAGACCAGAACCCGCCAGGAGTAGAACGACAACGGCTTGAGTAAACCAGTTATAGTAAACACACTGGGTTCTCGTCACCCACTCAGGCACGTCAAAAGAAAAAGTTCGTCCTTCACAAACAAGTATTTTTAGGCCCCGACTCCGTTTGGAATTGTTTTTACAGGTTCCAGATACGACTGCAGGGGTATGAAACCAAGGACATGTCCAGCCTATATATATATATAAGCTAGCCGTGCTGCATCCCCGTGTCTGACTTTGCTAACCATCCTACTTCCCGGTGTCCAGCCTCGCTAACGTTGCAGCCTGCTCACAGCGTTGGCTGGCTTCGTACCCGGGCCGCGGGCTGACCCACTTTTGGCCTCAGTTTCGGCAACGCGAGACCACGCTGGGACTGTCAGCATCAGCTGCGCTCATGCAGTCGGGCTGCATTTGTTAACCGACTTTTGCTGCGGTATTCGGTCACCAGGGTGAAGGTCGAAAGTGCTGCTCCGCCCTTTTTACGCTGCCATACTAGCGTCGTGCAATGTTGTTGTTTACGCTCGCCGTGCCGCGCGAGGGGGAGAGAAAAAACGGCGCCATGCTGACGATGTTTAGTCACGTAACCCTGCTCGTGCACCTCGGCATTGTGTGTGCATGTGTGACGTTTTGTTTACCCTAACTCTTCTCGATGAAAAATAGCTTCGTAAACACGGAGGACGTGAAGTCGATCAGGTGGGAGGGTAAGCTGTCAGGGGTACAGGGGACTCGCAGCTTGGGGCGTGGTCAAGAAAGGAAACAATCTGGTAAACATTTTAAAAGCTTTACCTCCATCTGCCCCCCACTAAAAATATTATTACCCCTTTTTCAGACAAGACACTCCTCAAGCGCTAACGGTACTTCGGTCAAATCGTCAGCCAGGAATCCGATTAGCAGCAGCAGTTTGATCGCTTCGAACTAATGTCGGAACTAATCATCTGCATTTGATGTTTATCTTATTGTTGTTATTACAGCTGTCGATCTCAAGCCAGTGCACACAGTATTGTGCGGATATTGTGACTCCTCCAGACACTTGTCGGAATGATAATAGCACAGTTAAGTAACCTGAGTAAGACTTACTAAAGAAGATAAAAGCATAGTGAACTCTATTGTAAACATAGTACTGTACATTAGTACTCTACGCACAATAGTCCTGGACCAGACTGCACAAACGTTCGTGTCTGAGGGTCCATTTACTAGAGTAGTTGTAATTAGCTGCCTTCACCCTCTGTACTTTAGGTGCACGGATGTGGGAGAAGGGATGCGAACCCCTGTACAAGCTCCTTTTATCCAGTGTGTTTTACCTCCACCTTTAATTTCCACATGGCAGATACGGGAGCCCACGTACAACCCAGCCAGCAGGGCTAGGGGAGTTAAAAATTGCAGCTGCACGGGTCTCCTTGCACCTTCCCTGGATCTGCGAAGGAGGGAATTCGAGCTGGCTGGGTTGAGGGGGGTGGTGGCGGAGAGAGGCTTAGTATATGTTCGGTAACCAGTTCAGCTGGCACATCAGATGAGTTTATAGTTAGCGTAGGCTGTTTATGAGCTGGGCCAGTGCCAGGGCCAGGGCCCGCAACAGATCGCCTACATACGTAGGGTTCACACAGGTTTCGATTACAAAAATGTCCCGACCGTACTTTGCGTTGCTTGGCAACATTGCTGGTAAGACGAGAAGAACAGGCAGAACAATCGGGGGAGGGTGGGCAGTCATGGGATGGGGGAGGGCGACAGGGGCGGAGGGACATGAGTAAACACGATCCCAGCTAGCTAACTCTTACAATGGTTCCAATGTTTGCTACTTCCACATTATCGTGTGTGACCTAACTACCGGACTAATCGATCGAACAATCGATGCAAGAACTCACAAATTTTTTTTAAAAATCCAGAATGGTAACTGCAGTGTTCTTACTTAGGCGTGCTATATGTAGTTTTGTGTCCTCATTGTTTGGGGCTTCCAGGCCTTGTACTATATAACGTACCTCCGCACGCCGCCGCTCGCAGTAAGACTTTTGTATAGAACACCGGTAACAGGGTGCAGGCTCCGTAGCTTGACTGCCATGCACCTGTATACTTGAAGCGAACTTTATATCCTAGCTCACCCCCATTCTTTTGCTTTTGAGAGCTAGCATGCAGTGTCTATTATTACCTTAAGCGCCAGGCGTACATGCTTAGTTTGCGGTGGTTTGCGATGTGTTTCGATCCGAAAAACTTCAGCACGCACTCACCAGCAACGCTAGCTGTGCTCCTCATGCAGTGCTGGCGGCGGGGGGTGGAGGGGAGAACCGTCGCAATTTTAATTTATTACGATAGCAGGCACTTGTATTCGCCTACATAAAGATGACGTGACTAGAAAACAGACACGAATAGTTTAAGGTGGCATGCACAAGCAGTGTAAGTACGCACGTGCTTGTGTTCGCATGCTCCTGTGTACGCACATTTATAGAGGGATGAAGATGATCCATAATAAGAGTGCTGTTCCGGGACAACATGCCCAGGAAACGATAAGAACGACAGATCTGCTTCCGTAAACACCACGTGGCTATATATATAGGTGTGATGTAGGTGGCGTGTCCGTGTGTGCGAGTGATGGTTTTCCCAGAGACGGAATGCAGCCCTTTAGAACGCACGCCTACGTACTATACATTTAGGCAGGTACGTGGGCAAAAACATCTGCACGCGTCTAGAGAAGAGAAGCACACGATAAAAAAACAAAACAAAACAAAACATACAGGGTAGCTAAACATACGCACAAAGGACTTAAAGTGAGACGTCACACGGTTAAGAACTGTCTTCATAGCTGATTTTCGTGGAAGAGAGAACTTTTGGACGTGTGCTAACACTTCAATACACAGACGGATCCTGGCAGTTTCATGACACACACCCGTAACAGGAAACCAGTCAGTTCTCAGATCAAGCCCTTTAAATGTTTTGTGCGTCTCTATTTATAGATTTCTAATGTACCAGCACCCCTTTGACATTTTTAGTGGGTTTATTTATTATTTTTGGGTGGGTGGGTAGGAGAGTGCTTTTTGTAAACATGTTATGTTTGAATTCTGATATTATTTTGTTGAGGTGGTTTTTTTAATTGTATTTGGTGGAATCCGTGTCTACCAATGGAGGGCGGGGGTGGGGGGAGGGGTGTACAATGTCCAGAGGGAATTTTTGAATCAGTGCATGTGTACGGAGCTTCCATATTAGATCAGCCCCCGTTGTTTTTTCTATTTCCTGATGATTTTCCTGCATGTTTGGTTGTGGTGTATGTTGGCATGTGCGGGGTTTGTGTGCTGTTTTATGAATCTGTTTTGACTGGATGGTCTGCGGGTAGGAATGATATCTTGTAGCAGTAGCTCGCTGTCCTCTGTTGTATTCTGTAGGTTTTGTGCCTTGTCTCTGCCAGAACTGCTGGGTTTGTGGTGCACGTAGGGACTCTTTAACACTGCTTTGCATGACGTGGGGATCCTTTTTATGGGCCTACCGTAGAGGGTAGAAAGCTATGGGTCGTGATGAGAGAATGAGACCTGCGCAAGTGGAGGGCTTGGATAAAAAAAAGTTTAAGCTAAGCACACGTTGGTTTTGTTCCCACTTTGTGCTCTCGCACTCTGAAGGGAAAAAAACCAAAAGGGAAGAAAAATAGGATATTAAAAAAGTAGAACTGCAATAATATGCAAAAATGATAACTGATTTTTTTTAAAAAAAGTATCTCCTTGCTGTTTGAAAGCAAAGTGGTAAGCAATGCAAAGGTGATCGTCAGTGATGGAACAGATATGATCAGCTAAACACTTCCAGCTCGTGCAATAACTAAACACTACCAACACGTACAAGCTATAAACACTTCCAGCTCGTGCAATAACTAAACACTACCAACACGTACAAGCTATAAACACTTCCAACCCGTGCAATAGCTAAACACTACCAACACGTACAAGCTATAAGCACTTCCAGCTCGTGCAATAACTAAACACTACCAACACGTACAAGCTATAAGCACTTCCAGCTCGTGCAATAACTAAACACTACCAACACGTACAAGCTATATAAGCACTTCCAGCCCGTGCAATAGCTAAACACTACCATCACGTAAAGCTATAAATACTACCAACTCCATCAACTTGTTGTGGTCCTATGTCTGTTGATTCGGGTTGTAAATGTGCATCATAATTTACTGCTTTGTGTTTACTTTGTTCACGCCACCAACACTCGCTTTGTCACTCAATTCCCCAGTAAATATAGTAATCTCAGTATCTTTCTTATTGTCTGTACATGCAAGATAGGAAGAAAATAGTCTGTGTGCAGACGTGCCGTTGTACCAGCGTTACCTGCAGATGTAATTTAATGAATAAATCACGTTTACTCCATGTCCCGTTTTCCTTCAGACTGACGAAGCAGGGGAGGCTACCTAGATATTGACTTCTCCGACAGTTGTTCTTGTATCGAAGCTAGTCCGTCCGAATTATTCCTGAATGCCCTTGTCCTTCCTCAGCAACAGCTTTAACGTCTACGACAGGGAGGGATGACGACAAAGATCGCAATGACAACGGTGAGGACAATAATGATAGGCAAGAAAAATAATGCGGAAACCGTCCAGGGGAAGAAATACCGAGTAAGACAACATCCCTGAAATACGCATTTGCCTCCCTTTGATTGTTTTGGCCTAATCTCGCAGTCTCCTCGTCGTTATCTCGTGCGCCAACCTACGCAGACACACGCACGCACGGACAAGCTTTTTTTTATTATTTATTCTGTTATTATGAACAAGTAACAGCTAGATTCCTTGCAAATGGAGGGATAATTGACGTGCATAATCAGGAGGCACATATATCCACGTAGCCATACGAATAAAGAATTTCTATATTCAACAGAAAGTTTTATTAATAGCTATTCTTTCTTTCCTGTACAATTTCTTTCGTTCGATCCTTCTTTCCAACGAATGTAACAATATGCGTGGCAGGTAGTAGGTAACAGGTAGGTTAGTGAGAGGCATAGAGTACAGTTTAGAAGAGGACATTCCATCCAAGACGGATCTGAGTCTGATCTGAACACTTAGCAGGCCAGACATGACTGGGAGGTCAGACACACCATTTTAAGTCGCACAGCACTCAATAACTACAAACACAGAAACCATAGCTCCAAGCATGCTCTGTCCACGAAGGCCACAGAGTGCGCATATGCCAATCACAATCACACGTGCAGCTCGTGGGAATCCGACATTCGACACTTAGGTTAGGTATATAAGCCCTGGTGGGGGGTAGACAAGGGGGTTATAGAGGGACCGACTGATGAAGGTAGCTAGCTCGACGAATGGCGGGATAGAAAGAAGGAAAGCTGAGATTTGGTCTTGGTATTTTGTGACTGGTTGAAGATGCCATCCATTGAACTACAGAGTTCAGATGTTGTTTGGTGTGTAATGTGAAGGGAGTCCTAATGGCCGGTTACAAATAACGGAACTGAACTGCAGGTAAGTACTTGTGGTCTTCTGTATATCATTCTTACTGGTGCCGTGACAACTCGTAATGTTACATCATTGTCACTGGTGCCGTGACAACTCGTAATGTTACATCATTCTTACTGGTGCCGTGACAACTCCTAATGTTACATCATTCTTAATGGTGCCGTGACAACTCGTAATGTTACATCATTCTTAATGGTGTCGTGACAGCTCGTAATGTTACATCATTCTTACTGGTGGCGTGACAACTCGTAATGTTACATCATTCTTACTGGTGCCGTGACAACGCGTAATGTTACATCATTCTT
>SMGT01007683.1:229539-240134 GCA_004794575.1 Lanistes nyassanus
ACTGGTGCCGTGACAACTCGTAATGTTACATCATTCTTACTGGTGCCGTGACAACGCGTAATGTTACACGAACTAGGTTTTCTTTCTCCTTCGTATGTTTACTCACATAGGTATTTTAAAACAGAAAACTAACACAAAAGTAGAAACAATTTAAAAGTAGACAGCTACCTTACCTGATTCTCAGAAAACCAGTTTGGTTTGCTGTAATCAAATCAAAGCAGCTTAAACGAGACCAGAAACTAATAAATTAATGATCATAAAGATCTAACGGAGCGCAGATGCGGATATAGACGCACAACACGTACTGTCTGGGCTTTTGACTTCAGTTCTGTTGTGAGCAGTAGGTTGCTCTTTTGCCGAAGGTTTCCCCCACCCTTTTTATTCGTTTATTTGAAAAAGAAAAAAGATATGTATGGGGCAACAAAGTGCTCCGTCTTTGCATAACAATTCAGTTCTCCAAACTGCCAAGTTGAGCGCAAACAATGGAAGGGCAAAATAAATATGCTTTTGCTGGGATGGGTACTTCGGGCAGAAAGCCAGTTAGTTTAAGAACAAACCTGATGAACAACTTAAAAGGGTTCTTCTAACTTGCTCACTGCTTTTCAATAATTTCGACTCAAGTTCGTCCCTCAGAGACCTATTACTGTCTAAAAGTAAACTCCCTATAGTAGTGCAAGAACTAAGATGAAAGTTTCAGACACATGAACGTTCAGAACGAGTAGCCAGAATATAGGACATTTGGATATGAAAGACGAGGCACATTTTTCGTAATACTGCCCGATCAAGGTATTTAAGCACAGATGAATTACGTATGTATCTTGCGAACCCTTAGCTTGCGACGACATTTGGACAATACATTTTCTGTTTCTTCTTCGGACAAATGGATATTTTCGGACGCGGGCAGTAATGATTATATTGTAAAAAATATAAAGATATACTGGAAAATATTAATTCTTATGAAGTTTCGGGCCAGTTGGGGCAACAAACATGCGGCGTTGATAGTACGATCGGTTTCTGAAAGCTTGTACTTTTCTGACCAGCTCTACGAACGACAACTCTTTCATCTTCATGAAGCTGCAGTCAGTGCTACTGACCGAAAAGCCATCGTCCCACAGCGTGGCCGCTGCCTGCAAGACGCTGTGAGAGCCGTTCTCGCAATGTGCGTCCACTCGCAGCAACGTCTCTTGGAAAGCGGCCACTTCTTTGACGAAATCGTCTCCCTGCGCAATCACTCTCTGCTCAAAGAGATCCGAAAAGTACTCGTACAGCGCGTAGTCGGCCGCGTTGTGGAGCCGATGGTTGCGCATCTCCTGCGCGGTGACGTTGTGTGGATGTCGGTGTTTGGTTGGAAGGGCGTTGTTGGTCGCGTAGAGGATGTCTTTCCACCGCCAGCCCAGAACCCGGCGCAGCAGGACTGCTGACTCGTCGAAGCGTTCACTGACCATAACCAGGTCAAACGTCTTGTTGAGGTATGCCAGCGCCGCCTCCAGGTATTCCTTGTCGTGGAACCCCTTGGGGTCAAGGCCGAAATCGAAGCTCATCCGGTTCATGGTGAATGAGCGGCCGGCGTCTCTGGCGTCCCATTTGCCAGGGTCGGCCAGGTAGGTGGCCAGCGGGTCCTTCCCAGGTATGGCTGTCAGGTAGGGCACTGGGAACACCAAGCGGTAATAGTAGAAAGCAGAAATCGTCTGCTGCAAGGGATGTCGGACGATGGCAATGTACTTGGCGTCCGCCGGCAGCGCCCTCTCGACCAGTTCCGGGCTGAAGACCAGGTGGTTGCACAAGATGTCGAAGTGCCTGCTTCGGGGCGGCTCGGGCATGATGTTGGACCCCCAGTTTTTGCTGCTCTGTGAGAAGAAGTTGCCTTTCCTTGGCAGCATGACGCTCAAATTTCGCGACAACGCATACCGGTACATCATGTTCATGACTGTAGTACTGGCCGCCTTGTGCACCTTTAGGAAAAATATGTGATGAACTTCGAAATTTCTGTTCGTAATATTCGTCCCGTGACCATATTTAAGAGTCAGTTTCGCAAGATTCGACCCGCGACGACTTTCGGCAGTCGTGTTTATAAGGTTTCTCCCGTGACCAGCTTCGGCAACCGTGTTCGGAATATTCGTCCTGTGACGAACTCTGGTAACCGAGTTCAGAAGGTTGGCCCTAGCCCCCGGACGTACCGCAGGTGGTGGTGGCATCGACCTTTTGTTCGGGGTGATAGCGTATTGCCATGCATTGTCACGCACGCTATAAAATGGATTCTGTCCGACATCAAGATCGAATAAAGTACTATAATTACTCTCTGAATTCCGATCCGCGGCAGCTTTGT
This sequence comes from Lanistes nyassanus, assembly GCA_004794575.1. NCBI lineage: Eukaryota > Metazoa > Mollusca > Gastropoda > Architaenioglossa > Ampullariidae > Lanistes > Lanistes nyassanus. The sequence continues at coordinate 231,866 of SMGT01007683.1, forward strand.
CCATGTGTTTGGCGACGATGGATGGAATACCGCCGCTAGTTTCCTCTGTTAGTTGTTCTACAGTGGGTATTGGCATTCGGCCGTTTGTCGTCAATGGGTTTCGCGCATGTCCTGCCGCAATTGTTTGTTCCGCTCCTGTCCGCTCACCATTGACCGGCCGCATTGCGTGCCGGGACACACGTGATGCCAGTGTTGTGACGCTGGACGTCGATACTTTGTGAATAGATTCGCGTTGCCCTGTAGAGGCATCGGTTGTCCTCGAGGAGACGTTCGTCACAAACACGATTTTCCCCTGATGGAGATTTTGCCCCGTGTAGTAGAGTGCCGCCACCACTGCCATGGTAACTAACCAGTGCAGTTTTCTTCTGAAAAAAACCCCACAATAATGTTGATTTTTTAAAAAAAGAAATAGAACAAATCCCAAAGCATATTATCCAAGAAAAGTTAATAATTTTGAAGTACTTCGGTTAATCTTATAAAGATGAAGTTGCGTGTGTGTGTTTTTAATTGACTTTCACAATTGACAACAGCGGTAGACAAGAATAGCTACAACTACAAAAGGATTACATAAAGAGAGAGGAAAACAGAAACATCAAGGAGAGAGAATAGGGCTATGAGTGCAGAATGTACCCCCGGTTCTAGCCAGTAATACATCAAGACAAAAATTGTATTGTCTGTTTTATTAATAGACCGGATTACCCGAGGATCAAGAGGATCTGTCACAACAAATCAACAGAAGGGACTCCTGCCCGTGCTCACGGAACAGTCTGTAGAAGATTAAGATGACGAAGGTGTCTGAAAAAACAGGCGAAGCTTCATTTACATCTTTCCTCATCCCTCATCCCTCATCCCTCGTCCCTCGTCCCTCTTCTCACTTTCATCTGCAGTATCGGTGTATCGGCTATTAACACAGTTTGAGGATTGGAAAGGTGTAAGAACGTGTACCAATTTCCTGTGACCGACCAACTTAATTTTCAGCCCAGGGCTGGGTGGGGTGATTACGTTCATCTCGTTTTCGTCCTCGCTGAGCAAGTGCCCACAGGGGACGAGCCTCATTTCTGATGTCATGATGGGAAAAGCAGATGAGAATGTTTATGACACCCAGGCCTGGATTGTGATTGGATAATGTATATTTGCGAGCATGGGTGCAGACATCTTCAGACTGCGATGTAGCAGAAGATACAGATGTCCATGGAAGTGTTACCCTAAAAGGAATTGTGTGAACACTCATGCAGATACTCAAAATTGTCCGTAGTGCCATTTTCTAACCCCATGAAATATCTGGGCCATATTAATCCACGGGAAGAAAGTACACCCAATCTTTTACCCCAGCCTGGGTCTCGTTGCATAAACTCTTGTATCGTCTTTTTGTGAGCAGAAGACCAGTTAAATTCTACTGGTGAAACAACAATCCGAGCAATGGGAGACAAACTCAATTCTTGAAGGTCAAGTGTGGATGTCTGTGCTTCTTGTTATGTCTGTCAATGTAAAACGCACGCGCTAACGCCATGACGGAAACGAACACAGATGGAGGAAAAAAAGTTGAAAGATAATTTTTTTAAATAACCCACCACCTTGTACACCCAGCAGGCTGATATTCAGAAAAATGCTTATTTCGTGTGATCAAATGATAACAGCATGCGAAGTAAAAGGGTTCCGTTGTGAATATTTATTATAGCAGTGAAAATCGATTGCGAATACGTGTTTGAATCAAGTGACAGTGTCACCCACTTTAGTTCTTGGAATACGCTCCGTATTATTGTCACATTATTTGTATAAAGATCTCAGACTCAAGTAATGTAACTCTCGGTAAAGATCCTGTCGAATAACACGACCCCCGAGATGTGCGAAGACCCATTATCTTGATAACTGTCTGCTAGATCGTCCTCGTTCATCGGCCATCGCTTTCATTTAGAAATGGATTTTACATCTAGCAAGTGCGTGGTCAGCCTAAGCATTCCAAGTCAAGACGGATGATATTGTACATGTATCCATTCGCCAGTCTCTCCAATTTTTATCTTCCTTCTTCTTCTTCTCTCTCTCTCTCTCTCTCCGTTTTTTTCTTTTGTGTGTGTCTTTCCTTTTAATCTTTGCCACCAGCTGTTATCTGTGTCCGTAACGGCAGTCATACAATGGCTACGTTTTACAGCTTGCGTTCCACTTTGAAGGGTACGGACAATATGGCGATCCACTCTTCTGTCAACGCCATTATATAAATTGTCTCCGCAGACTATGGTACACCTCTTAATAATGATTTTTTTCATCCATTTTGTTCTTTTTTCTTTATCATGTTTTGTTGTTCAAAGTACATCAGAACTCGTTGTTTCCTCGATCTTACTTTACTTCCATGCCATTCGACTAGTTAACGTCACATTGTATTAAAATGGAGGCTTCATCAACTGCACACATCTAAAAGCAAAGAATGGTGAGTCCGTCATCGGAAATATTTACCACATACTGTTGTGAATTCTTTTAGAGCCATAGACACTGCACAAATGAGTAATTAAACTAATGGGCAGCTAAACACGCTTGCTCCTTCCCTAAGGTACAGTTCATGTAGGCCTACTACACTGCATATGCATTATATTGCAAATTTTTTGACAATGTAATTTTAAAGTTACCAGAAAACTATACCGTACAATATATATATATATATACATCAAGTTGGATGGTTGGTTTTACAGCTTGCGTTCCACTTTGAAGGGTACAGACAATATGGCGATCAGCGGCTGTGGCTATATCACGGCACTAACAGCGGGAAAATATGCACAAATACGGAGAAAAATAGAAGAAAAAAAAACCCCAACAGCTTGCAATATTTTTTGAAAATATCAACTGCTTTTTAAAGGCAAGAATGGCCTTTGAAGAAACGATACAAAAGAGTATTGGAAAGGAAGGGGTATAAAAATATTCCTGACGTACACCTCCAGTGGGCGTGTCTATCAAGTGGCACATATAAAATTTAAGTAACAACCTAAGAGAACTTCAAACGTGAGCATGAAACACATGATACCAAACTTACAAACAATACAGGCAATAGTAACGCACAGACTTACCTCCCTGGTGCACAGAGTCGTATGCGCGTCATTTTCTCTCGGAAAAGAAACAGTTTTTGAGAAAGTTCACAGACAATTAAACCCGAATGTTGTCGATCAGAAATTCATCTCTTGTGTCTACTAAATAGTCCACTTCTTTGTTTCCAAGCTGCAACAAATTTATCCACACGTTCTTGGTATATTTGTAGTGAAGGTCATACATATACTTGTAATTTTACCACTGCGTGGGTTGCAGTCCAGACGTAACTTCACAAAGCAGATTGTGGTGACGATGCATATCACAGAAGCTGCATTGGAGCTAGATAGGGCAGAAAAAGAAAAGGAAATTTAATTCGTTCCGGTTTGTTTTGTTAAACTCCTCTATGATCTGCTGGTTCGCTCGATGTGCAGGGACTAATCCGCTACTGTGACGAGGGCTGCAGGCGTGCGAGGGTGTGTCAAGCAGCGTGCAACTAGCAGCAGCAACAAGGACACGTACACCACGCTGAGCTTGAAGGTCGAAGCGACAGTTTTCACGAGGAGTAATTTGGCTTAGTATTCGATTGAAGCTCCAACTGACGAATTGTATAGCTATAATGGCGCTTTCAGGTCATTGTTTTCACCTCTGCATCAACTGTTTTCGTCAGCAGCGCTGGTATTATGGTCTTCCCAACGATTGCCAAGGAAGGCTGCAGCAGATCCCAGACGGTCTGCAAAATCATGTTCTGCAGAAGTCCGAGGACAAATTAAGCTGCCACCTGTCTCATAATTACAAGCATTATGCACATTGCGAGAACGTGGTGAAGCATGCAGCATAATTGTCGTATGTGTGATTATAATAAGTATGATGTAATGATAATGGCCTGGTGTCGACAACCTTCCCGTGCACTAGTATGGTTTCAGTGTAGAGAGTCTGGAAATATGCTATCGAGAACAATCCTTTGTTTACTTCCTTTCTTTTTTTCCCCCTTTTTGTCTGAGCATCTCCTTCCTTCCTTCTTTCCTTCCCTTCCATCACTTCTTTCCTATGTTCTTCCATTTCGCCTATCCTTCATTCTGAAAAGACCATTCCTTATTATAACGTGAACATAGCTGATTAAATAGTGTTTCGTACGGACAGCTGTGCTGGATGTACTTGTATACTGCTCAAAAGGATTGAAAGACCAGTGCAAACTGCACGCGCTACGTAATGCCAAAGCACAAACACAAACCAGTAGTTACGAGGAAGTCGAAGTGCATCTCATTCATTAAGGTAACGACCAACAAAAGATTTAATTGATATTTGCATTGCAGTAGCGAAAAGATTCCTTGCAACAACCCGGATTCTGCCATCGTGAAATGATCTGGTAAAGCACACACGACCCTGAGCACTCGGGCTCGCTGGTGACCTGTCCAAGCCAGATGACGGCGTCAGTAGGCCAGCCGCGAGCAGTGCCATGAACCCGCTAATCGCTCTGCCCCAATCACGATCACTGAGTCGAACAGGCACGGTTGCAAACTGTCTCTCGACCGCGTCCATAAATACCCACCAGTCCCTCCACAGTGGTTGAACTGAGTTCACATTACACACGTCTTGCGCGTGCATTCCATGAGTTTTTTCTTTTGCCAGTTTCACCAACTTTTTCACCTGCACGTGTCTGATGTGCACACTGTCTGGCGTCTTGGGTGCACGTTTGGTGCCGGTGTACACGAACGGACCAGCACTGATTTCCACACATACTAACGTTCACTGCTGACAACATCCAAATGCAGGGGACCGGATGTTGTGTTCTTGCAAATTGCACACGTCCGTGACCAGCCTGCCAAATTACTGCGCTGGTCTTTCAATTATTTTAGCAGTATATTTTTCTCGTCCCTTTAATTGGTAACCTAGTCAGCTGATGTTGACCTTCTACAAACTACTCTCCCCAAGAGATCTCTGCCCTGGTAACTGGGAGTGTTTCCTGCTTGATGGAGCTGACGCTGAATTCGATAAGCAATAAGGCAGCAGGATTTTTCTTTGTTAACGCTTTGTTCAGATTGCTAACGACGGCGGAGACCTTTAAGACAGACGCTTCCATTGCTTCTTTGCTCACGTCCTAATATGGGAGATGTGCAAGGAGAGGGAGGAAAATGTAGCTGATGTTAGGGGGAAAACGAGAGAGGGGGATCGGAGCTAGATGTACAGAGAAAAATATGTTCGTTACCACTACAGGAAACCACATATATGCCATGTTTAAATGCTGAAATTTACCATTTTTTCCTTGCTTTCTTTCCGTATCATAAAATGTTCGTTATAGGTTCAGCAACATCGGGTTTAAAATTAAAAAATATGTACTAATTATTACCTTCGAATATTTTAAAGGCGGTCGTGCATTGCCCTGAGTGACGCGCATGCCATCCTTGCGTGTCGGATGATAAATCCAAACCAAGAAAATGTATAACAACAGCGACGATGACTGCAGAGTTATGAAAGCTAAACGAGTAAAATCGAAGTACAAGGGTGACAGGGTCGAGCGGTAACGGTTGGTTACAACTGCAGTCGTGGCAATGGCTCTGTCATCCTTCATCACTCCGAACACAGCAACAGGGCGTCTTTGCTTCTCCTCGCAAACTTTAATACATTTCACGTCACCGCGAGGGCACAGGACGGACCTTCCTAGCCGATGCTGCAAGGACAAGCGACTCAAGATGAAGATCCTCTCCGGTCCGCTTTTCCTCAGTTCTTTAAATACACTAATAGCACAGTGTAGTTAACCTTTCGCCCTCGCTTCCCGCTGAGATGCTCAGAACATTCAGGTTACCGACCAGAGCGACTCTGACCACCCGTAAATCTCTACGCGGTGCCATCCTTCCTGGGAGAAAACCTGGGCGCGACTAAATTACAGATACGAGTTTATAGGTGTCCTCGGACAGTGAGACCTTGTTCTCCTTCCCTACCCCCCTTTGGGTGAGGGGATGAAAAGAAATACGATACCCTTTATGTTTCCCACACTTGAGTAACGAACGACCCGTCAGGCGCATGACGGAACTAACCGCGGTATGCCGGCTAGAAGCGTTCCAGGGGCCGGCTGGGTAGGCGACTGGGTGCACGTAACCACCACCCGGCTACAGCAACTGGGCCCATTTTGATGCGCAGTCTGTATACTGACCATTGCGCGGTTTTGTCAGCGAACTGTTTCGTTCTTATATCAAGTGGTGGTATATATAAGTTCTTATATCAAGTGGTGGTATATATGTTCTTATATCAAGTCTAAAGTTGTCTGCTGCAGCACTATTTGAGAATTTAAGATTTTTGTTTAGTCGTCTGTCCCAGATCTCTAAATACGTACGCACAGTGCAGGTCTGGCTAACTAGTAATGACTGAACAAGAACATTCTGAATGAGCAATTAAAGGCCTGAGGTCAGAAGCAACTACAGAACTGCCTATCTGCTTCTTGATGTCCATCTTCTTGTATCATCCCTCAACCCCAAACTCCTTTGGTCAGACTGTCAACGGTGATGACTTCGAAGGCAGACCTTTACATCTGCAACAATTGGTAGTGACTTATTTGCGAGTTCCTCAACCAGTGAAATATCTTAAGCTCTGTTTTGCTGTGTATCAATGACAGATTTCACAACGTAATTCTGCTTGAATTATATACTTCCTGCATGCATTACCAAAGAATTACAAAGTTATTCCATTTGGTAAATCCAGGTCAACTATGGTATTAACAAAGAAGATAACTGACATGTCTCCCATCTTTTCTCCCTACCCCATCAAGAAAAACTGTGAAAACATGCAGCACATTTGCTACCTGCGAATGCCATTAATATCAGGTTTCACCGTCTTCCGTTTATATATTCTAGGTCTGTTCCAGTTCACTGTACAATCTACTTTGATAATTACCATTTACTTTTTTTTTAATGGAAAGGAGGAAAGGACTGTTTACATTTTTATTAAAAATCCATGTGGAACCTGTGCACCTGGAATACCAGCAACCACTAACAGGAGTTGTGTTAGATTCATTCTCTCTCTCCCACTCTTCTTCACATCATTCACTGTCATTATGTGTGGGTTGACAAGAGTGGTGTTTATTGTAAACATTGTTCGGTACCCTTAAGAGGGTGAAGAATCAATAAAGAACAAAAAAACGTGGATACTAAGGAGACATGCAAAACCCACATGAAAGCACAGCTTGGAGATTCAAGAAATTGCACTCTTTATCCAGCCCAGACTCAAAGATCTGTAACATTTAAAGAAGGGGCTACCTGCGCTGTGCTGCTGACTGGGGGATCCCCAGAACAGACAAAAAATAAATAAATAAAACCAAAACCAAAAAAAGGCTTATTCATCGCCAATCACAATGTCTTAAATGTAAAATAAAACTCGGAAATTGCAATAGATAGATTCAGATAATGAGAAGATGATCACTCAAATTCATTTGTTCTCTGGAAAAAATTGGAACCAACTTCAATTTGCAGTGTTCGGTGATAAACATCATTCACAACGCAAATTCACAAATGTTTGAGACACCACCAACAGTAAGAGTTGCCCACAATGTGATAAACCAAACCTAAATCCATATCTGTTCCCCAACAATCCCCTCTTTCAAAAATGTAAACAAACAAAAAAGTCAGCCTACAGAGGTTTAAAAATCCTTTGAATGGAAAATAAATGTAGTAGAAATACTGTCAGATATCTGTTTTTATGTAAATGCTTAAAACAGAAGGAATGTACCTTGTATTCATTTAATGAACCAAGTGAGCACATCAAGCCATGTGAAAGAACGCAGGAACAAGGCTATCCTCAAAAACCATCATGCCAAAAAACAGGAATGAATCGTCAAAAGATCAGAAATCTGCTAAGCAAACTTCCAGCAAAGTGTTCGTTAAATGCTTCAATAAAAGAGTTATGAATGCACACAGAAAGACATAGTCTGGCCATCATGAAATGACAGCATGGGGCAGAGAGTTGTAGCCATACCCAAGAACATTGTCCATGTGTATACAATACATCACCATCAAATCGTGATGATGGCACAGTGGAAGAGTTCTACAGTAAGCTAGAGAAGCAGGATCTTCAAAGACATTATTATAGCATAACTTGCTCCTGACCTACCAACAATGGGAAGAAAGGTTCTGTGTAGGAGGATCTGACTTCTGGAGTTTGCCAGCATCTATCACCTGACCCCTGCCAACAACCCCCACACCTAGAAAGTCTCTCACTGACCCCTGCCAACAACCCCCCACATCTAGAAAGCCTCTCACTGACC
>SMGT01007683.1:240464-256033 GCA_004794575.1 Lanistes nyassanus
CCCTGCCAACAACCCCCACACCTAGAAAGTCTCTCACTGACCCCTGCCAACAACCCCCACACCTAGAAAGTCTCTCACTGACCCCTGCCAACAACCACCCACATCTAGAAAGACTCTCACTGACCACTGCCAACAACCCCCACACCTAGAAAGTCTCTCACTAAACACTGCCAACAGCAGCTTCTCCCCACGCCAGACTTTCACTTCTGCTTCACCAAGTGCCTGTTTTTTGTCTTTGGCTTCATCTGCTTCTGCCTTTATCCATCTTTATCTCTGTTTTTGTTATCCTGATGAAGGGGTAATGCCCCAAAACTGTCGATTGTCTGCGTCATCCATCATTTAATTTTGCTCGTTTCCGTTCCGTTTTTAACTTAAATTTGTATTGTTCTCACTTATCCTTTTAATGTAGTGGTGGTCATGCTGTTTTATATTATTTCAACTAAGAAAATAGGTTGGTTAGTAGAAACTGTACAGTATCTAGTGAGCATGCAATAGGTACAACAGACAGTAATACAACTGCACTCAGCCAGCAAAAATGGAAAAAAGAATGCAAAGCTTGTTATGCAAAAGTTTGGTTAGAGATGGAAGAAAACAAAGCATTTTTTTATATAATCGCCTGCAAACAAAAGAGCAGCAACTAACGTTTTTTTGTGGCACCTACCTCACCACTGACAGTGGGATATGATGTAGCAATGTCTCCCTTTTAGTGCAGAGTTTTTTTGTTGTTGTTGTTCAGAGGAATCAAAGCATAAAACTGAGAAACTGCAATCCGAGTTACCAGAAAATCTTCTAAAAAGAAAAAAAAAAACCTTCCTGCCCTGCCAGCATTATTACATACAAACGAAGGCACCACCAGGAATTTTGCAAGGTGCTACAATTAAATTTTTCAAATGTTTCCAAGAAAAGTTTGCTATGGCATACCTGATAATAGTCTCTGCCATCTAATATGCTGAAGCTACGACTAAATAAAAATGAAAACCCAAAGACTTAATATCTTAGTATTTACTTTTGTGCAATCTCAACAAGAAATGACACTTTGTGACTTTAATACTCTCACAGACCATATCTAGCCAGCTGAGATTCATGTACAGGTAGATAGAGAGTGGCTGCACCCTAAGGAAAATCTTGAGTGAACATAGGTCATGCGTCCTGTGAAAATTTATACAAAAAATATTTAGATGGGTTCTTGGCAGATGAAACAAAACAAGAGATAATATAAAACCTGGCTGATCCCTCTTTGGATATCACAGATACAAAACTCATAAACTCATCTCCAGTCATGCAACACATCAGAAACAAAACTCACTGCTCAAAAACAGTTGCAGGAAATCAAACCGACTGATAATAAGAAGCCAAAAACATTAGCATTAATGATAATGTTCATCTTCTTCACAGCCACTGGGCTTGGCAAGAAGTTAACTTATGCTGCAGAAGAAACAACATGTGTGCTTGTTGCTTGTTTTCTTTAATGAGAGCCACGCTTTTTTTCTGATGGACCATACACGGACGATATGTGGAATCACGTTACACAAATGACATCAAAATACAACTATCTGTACATACACAAAGTCTGCAAGACAACAAATGAAGAGCAGCACATGCAGGCACCCCAGTCCTCCCCACACCCCGACCCCTATTACCATGCTCCGCCATGTATGCAGACACACGCTCATGCATGCAAACACATACACAGCTGGATTGCAAACACACACACAGCTGGATTGCAAACATTTCAAGACTCTTTCTCATGCTCAGTTGGGCACAATCCAAGGTCTAGATCATGACTGTTTGGGCAAAAATGATTTTAAAGCTGTCGTAAATTGGATGGCAGATCCGAGAAGTAGCTGTGCTGGAGAGCTTCCTCTGCCGAGATCCGGTCTCCTGGATAGCAAACCAGCAGAGACTGCAAACAGAAGGTAACAGCTCACAAAGTGGAGTCTGGCTGACTGAAACGTTTAAACGTTTCTTAAAGTTCTTGTAAATAATCTGAAATTGCAGCTTCATTGGTAAAGATCAAACATTGAATGTTCATCATAAAAACCCACAACCAACCAAAAAAAAACCCCAAGAGTAAGAAAGCATTTTTTTTTAGAATGCATGAACAATTTTACTTTGAAAAGCGATCTGAAAGATTAGGAGGAAAAAGAAAGAACGTGATTTAAAGAAAAATCTGGAGAGCGAAAAACAAACAAACAAGGAAAAATAATAACCCCTGAGTTATCGTGAGTTCAGGGGAGGGTCCCTGAACGCCTTCTTGGAGAATATTATACATTTTAAGGCAGGCAAGTTTTTCTTGTAAGAAATCCAACATATGTATGCCATGCAAGTTTGCTGCCAAATAATCTGGTATATATGTAAGCAAGGCAAGTTTTCTTTGTACGTAATCTATGTAAGACAGGCGTGTTCTCCAACACGTATGGACATACAAGGAAAACATGATTGGCTAATATAATTATGGTTTCCTCATATACATGTGACCTAGGATAATGTGTAAGCTCTCCATATATTAGGATCCATGGATGAATCTTCTCCTTCTGCAATATTTTTTAATAAATATAACGTATACCATCATCATGCTTTGCCTGCCACTTAAAGGGTCCAGTCAATCAAAAGGTCATATCAAGACCATACATGTCAAGAAGTTTTCCTCATCTATACCATAACCAAAAAACCCCTTGTTTATTGTTTACATATAGGTCGTAGACTGTGAGCATTTGGTTGCAGATATGACATGCAGGGGGTGATTCATCAAGTACCAAGACAGAGTGAATGATGTGAGTTCGAGAAGGAGGCAGGTGAGCATAACATCTATTTGATAAACTGGATGGGCAGAATACAGTTTGAAAGGGCAGAAAGATGCTCGGAAGCTTGTTCGAGACCTAGCTGTCCCAATCTGACTTCCAGTGATGTGGAATGTAGGAGTTTATAAACAGGGAACAGTCAGATAATTGTAGGGAGGAACAGTGTTAGGCCTGCAGCAAGCCATCTTTGCAGCCCAGTCAGCATGTGTGCTCCATGGTATGGCCACATCCCAGAATCCAGACAGAGTGATTCAATTTGAAGCAGAGTGAAGATGCAAACTACGAGGAGATGGTCAAATCATGAGAGGAGATGGCTTGGAGTGCTGCCACTTTAAGTTTTTTTCAGTCAAACTATGAACATGCTTTAGACAGAGGTAGACCACATACAGTTAAAAAATAAAGGTAGAACTGTGATGTGCAAGACAGGCTGAAAGGGGCTGTGAATTACAACAGTAACAGACAAGTGCATCTAAGGAGTTTTTTTTTTTTTTGATCCATCAGTAAATTTGCAACAGAAACCAGTATAGTTTGGCATCAAGCTGAAAGAAAAGTAATGTCTAGAACAAGAAAAAAAAAAGGATGGCGATTGGATGGCGATTGGGCCAAAATATGAGAAACAAGAGATGAAAGAAAAGTGCAGACATCAAAGAAAAAATAATGGATAGAAAAGTGTAACCATTGAATAGCTCTGCAGTTACAGCCAGAAAGGAGAATATGAGGAACCCCAGTCTCCCTGCAGGAAGACCGTCATCATCATGAAGTGATCAGACAGTAAACTCTGTCGAATATTCTGCAATGCAACCAAACGTTAAAATCCACACTAATCAGATCATGAAGTGAGAAGAGAAAAGCACTCACCTGCAGCAGATCCCGCCCCTTGGCATTTAGCTTTGGCACCACCTGTTGCCATGTTGTGTTGACATGGTACATGGGAAACATCTGCAAAGCCAGTCAAAAGACAATGTCCAAATATGGAAACAGCATGTTCAGATGAAACAATGTCTGCTCATCTGCAATATGTGATCAACTGTGCAATAACGGCCGAGGTATTTCTGAGGGAGGATGAAATCCTGCAGATGACTGATTCAATTTCTGTGATGATTTGGAGTTTTCACCCTTTTAAATCACATTTAGAGATATTTCCCACTCCAGCCTCTGAACTACCGACTCTAGACCCATTTTTACCCAGGCATAGCACATCGACTGTTGTAATACTGGTCAAATGCCAACAATGCTTCAGCTGAACCACATTGTGCTGCAGTTCAGTTTGACAAACTTACTGCTTAGTCTGTTGTTAAAATACACCAACATATTCTGTTTTACGTTGAAACTTCTTATTATCTTTAAAAAAAAACACTTTGTCTTTCTGAGCGGGTATTAGCCATTCAATCTAGATGTTCAAATGAACGCACTTACACACCTACTCACATGGCCATACCACCATGCTCTTGACCCACTAAATTGGGCACTTCCCTCTCCTCAGATAATAATAAAGCAAAGTTGGCTGATTGCTTCTCACCCTGTAATTTGGAAGCTGTGTCATCCCAGGCCACTGGTCTTCAGTGGGTGTGCCTAACAATCTGACAACCATTAAGAAAAACATCAGCTGTAAATATAACAACTGTTCATTTTTATCAATATCTGAAGACATTTTTGAAAGATTTCAATTGAAATGTGATCTTCATTTTCCATCATGGATACTTGAAAATCCTTTTCAGCTGATCATCATCGTCATTCCCAGGAAACAAGGGACGGCCAGCATTGGCTAACTCTGCAATCACGAAAACACAAAAATTCAATCAATAGTTACTAACCTGATTTTATAGTACGAGTACCTCCTCCTTATTTGTAGTTCAGACACAACACCTTAAAATTACAATTTGTATTTTTGCCGCACACACGCATGTGTGTGCATGCATGCAAGTGTAAAACTTTCAATGTTATGACAAGAATACACAGAAGCACAGAGAGCCTTTTTCACAAGAATTGCTTCACCTGCAAATATGCAGCCAGCTGACCACATGTCAATGGAAGTGGAGTACATTTTGGCACCAAAGAGGACATCAGGGGGTCGGTACCATAGCGTCACCACCTAAACATGCTACCAGCTTGGATTCACGTGACGTAGATTTTGTACTAATAAATGCATATTACATGAAACAAAATTTCAATCAGCCCACCTATTACTTATCCCAACCACCACCGCCCCCACCACCCCCAAAAAAACCCAAAAATCTGTGCTGCTATAATGTCTTGAATTTTTGTTGCCCATTTGTCAGTTTGAGAATGAGTGTACAATGTGTTCCCATTTGTAATGCTGAGATGATGACTATATACAGTTTGCATCTACAGCGATGATGACGATGATGTTGGTAGTGACAGCAGCAATCACAATTGCACAGTGGAATGTGAGATGGAGGCAGCAGCCTTCTTCAGCACCGATGATGATAACGGCAATTATGACAAAACAGTGGCACACAATTACACACTTTTCTTGAGGTACTTCTCTTCTGTGTGTTAAACATCAGGTGATTCTGATTAACTGGGCCATATAATGATTAGAGTACACTGGAACTATCAAGCAGCTGCCTCAACTATCAAGCATTTAGGAAAAAAAGTATGAAGAGAATGCTCCTTCATATTTTCTCCAATCAACTGTCTTGATTAACTTGTGCCACCACAGTAGGCCACAATCTAATCCATATCCTGTGTACTGTCGACTGATACAAGTTACCAGTTTCAGGTGCTTTTTCTCAATTCAGATAAAATGCTCACGAAAATTATACCCACGCATCCATACCTCAGCTGAGTAGAACCTGACGGGAATGCCAAATGCCCTTGCAAGTCCAAAGTCAGCAAGTTTTAGCTCTCCGTTCTAGAAGTGAAAAATTTAAAACGATCAAATTAATAATAATGCTCCACTTAGTCTACACACACTTCTCTTACCCTCAGACACTCTGCAAAAAATAAAACAAATGCTTCTCTGACAAAAAATTTGGAATAATATTTTTTGCTAGTAGCACTAGAAGTATTTGAGAATTCTGTTGTTAATTATCTTCCAAGGATAACAGCCATGAAGCAAATCGCTCCCACCCTGCTTCCGTACCAAGTATTTAAGTGCTGGCTTCATACCTTATTGATAAGAAGATTCTGAGGCTTAAGGTCTCTGTGCAGGACGTTGTTGCTGTGACAAAAATCTAGTCCCCGTAACAGCTGGTACATGAAAGACTGCAAATATATATATATACACACATATATTATGTATATATTTAGTAATTTACATCACACTTTTTTTTTTAGATTCCAAGAATATAAATGGAACTCCTGGAATTAGTGCTGTTCTGAAGTCCAACAAGCTTTATTTCTTTATCCTTCATCAATCCAGAAATAAATCTGAACCAAAAGTATGCACTACATTAGCCTCAAGTGATTCAAAATGCAATACTCTGAGCTATCTCATAACAACCCATTACTAACCTTGACAGTATCTGGATCAATTTCACCATTGCAGGTGTCAAAATATTTCTTCAGGTCCTGGTCACAGTACTCAAAGACAAGAGTGAGTTTCCGTTCACTGTGCAACACATCATGTAACCTGCAAAAGTTGTCATGAATTTATTTTAAAGGACTGCTCTTGTCAGCAACAAAAGTTGAGCAATAAACATCAGCAGCTTGGATGATGTTTTTAACTTATGTGTCTTACTAGAAATCTTAAAAAATATATTTTAGCTACTGAATTTGGAATAAAATGTTAATGAACTACAAAAGAATGCTTTTTTAAACTACATGTATAAAAGCTTTAAGAATTGTAGTTCTAAAGATTTACTTAGTGGTTTTACAGTCTTACCGTACAATGTTTTTATGTTTCAGCTCTTTCAGCAAACAAATCTCTCGCAGTGCAGAACTTGGAACTCCCTGAGTGTTATCACAAGTAATCATTTGTGTCAGATCAGAAATAAAGATACAATATCTATCTGATAAATACTAATAGGATCATTTACTTACACTGCTAGTAAGAATGAAAATGAGTGATTTATCCAAGCATCAGCTGACATAAGACAACTGCTTTTTGAAGACAAGGAAGGAAAATAAAAACTTAGACAAAGGTGGATCAGAGAAAAGAAACCAATTAAGTTATCATTGATAAGCATATCCTTCAACATCTTCCCTGATATCAAGTGAAGTTTTGATCTTGTAGTCTAGGTTGGATGAGGAATAAATAAATGAAATAAATACCTCATCATCATCGTCTAGACGCACTCGTTTCAGAGCAACAATTTCATGTGTTTCTCTGTTTTTGGCTTTGAAAACTGTTCCATAGGTACCTGGAAATTCCAAACTAAACAAAGTGAAAGAGTCTGAAGTCTCTGCCAGTGCCACTAAGGCTCATGATGGCCAAGAACAAAAGCTATGGACAACTCTTCACACTGAGTTTTGGTAAGGAAGGCATATATTATTATAAAACATAAAACAGAAGAATGCAAAGTATTTTTTTAAATGTCCTTCAAGGTTTTATCCTTAAATCTGAACCCACCTAATTAAATTCTTGCACATAAGACAGGATAGGGAGTGCCAGATGAATTACTGGCCCATGAAAAAAAAATCACCTTCTGAACAATCCAATAATGTATCTATTAAGACTTTAGACTGGCTCAATATTGGCGAAAGTTATCATGAATTTTGACAGCATGATGGTCATTTCTACCTGTGGTGCAAACCACAAAACAGTTTATGTAGTTTTAGTTGTAACTTATTTTTGCCATACTGGGTGACTTTCCCCATCTGGCTGTATTGTATATACCTAACAATGTCATTTATAGTAAAGAAATAAGGGGAATGATATTCACAGATGTGAGATATAACTACAAATCAAATGTATTACTAACTCTATAATTTATGAATTAGTATTTCGTATTCACAACATTCCAATTCTCTTTTCTTGGAGTTGGACACCTATTCTAGAGGACGCATAAAACTTTCCAATGTAGTTTCTAAATGTGGCGAACATTTGCATTTATATGAAAACCCTAAATTAATACGCTATAATACTACTCATTAATGCTTACAGCTATTATAGCAGCACTCGGCACTGACTGTTGATAGTTGATAGTTCCGTAAGTTCGGTGTTTACGCTAAGGTAAAGTTACTCATATGTTTGACTCCTAACCCGCCATATAAGATATACGTGTTACAAAGGGTAATATTTTTATATACAATATTAATAATAAGTCATAGCAAAATGTATATTTACCTTCCCCTATTTTCTCCAATTTTTCGTACTTTTGCATCTTCCGAGATGAAGGTGGACGGGAAATCGATTACCCTGTATTAACCTCCCCTGCTTTTGCGGTGAGAGCAAAATATATTGTACACAAATTATAGATGTCATGGAGAATAATGGGTAAGCGACGAAAATACTATGTAAGAACATTTAGTATGCTTTATACAAAAACACATCAGGGAGATTAATTATTTTATTTTATTGAATCGCTATCATTTAGCATAGTATTTCTTGATGACGTCATCACTTCATGTGTGCATAGACCAATTCCTTTCTTAACTTCACAGCACGCCAACTCCGTTTCCGGTTTTATGTGGCCCAACTAAAACAAAAGGTTTTTCTACAATTTGAAATGAACATGCAGGCTTCTCCTCAGCGATACCCTTCGCCGGGCCCCCCAATTCGTCCACCATATTCTCAACCAGGTTATGGTGCAGTAGGTGTCGCTTTTGATTTGTTTTTCTTGTTGTTTGGCATGTAAATTTAATAAGTGAGTAGGTTTCTCAGGACAAGACTCTCAGTCTCTCATCTCTTACTCTTAGTCTCACTCTCAGTCTCTACCAAAAATACCAAAAGTATTAGTACTGCTGTTAGTACTTTGTAGTAGATCTATAAGAAATATTTGTTCGCAGTTACAGACTGTCTAGTTAATCAAAATGTACTAATAAACTGCGTGTATGGTTTTAGATAGGATTTTCCTGATCCGTTTGGCAATAATAAATTTAATTAAGCGTCCGTCACTACAAGTACTTAACTTTAGTAGAACTTTGAAGACTCAAACTAGAGCCTTCGGTGTCACAATGAGTATCTATAATAAAAATTTTAAGCGTAAAGACAAAGTCGAAAGTGTGTTCGTGTTTAGTATGTATAATCATAATGTTACTGTATGTAGGGAGCTCGCTGCAGTTTCACAAAAATATCATTTTTAGATTTAATGCTTCTTGCTGTCTTGGGATAATAAAGGTCTGGATATCCAAAAAGGAGAGTTCATTATTCAGTTTGGATGTTTCAGAATGTTGATTCAGTACAGATTCATCTTCACAATCACAGCGACTATGTCAAACCATTTCAGATCTTACCAACCACAAAATATGCTGCTAAATTCATTAATGAAATGACTTACATAAGATTCTGAATAATACATACTAAAATAGTAAGATTAAACTAATATTTCAATGAATGTGAAGCATTTCTAAGACTTGCTATAGAAATAGAATTTGTGCATTAACACTTAGCAGTGCTGTTTGGGGGTTGCCTGGATTCAGTCAATGGGAAGTAACTCCTCATTTTTGCTGCTCATTTTTTGGGGGCGGGGGATTCTGGGACCTGTGTGCTTCTCTATTACTTTCTCTCTCTCTCTCTCTCCCACCCCCTCCAGAATCTCAGTAAGGTATGCTTTGCTCATTGGCTATGAACAATGAAGTGATGTTTCTGTGTTTGTGAATTTACTTTTCTGTGGATGATGTACATTTTTTTAAAAATCCATTTATTTTTCTTGATCAGGGTCCACGACCAAGTTATCCCCCAGCTGGCCCCATAGGGATGCCACCAAGAATGGGCATGCACAGTCCTATGCCACCCCATCATGGTTTCAGCTGTAAGTGTCTTTAAGGTGGTAAGATTTTGAAAGATTTTTGAATATTCTATCTGTGCATGAGATAAGTTGAATATAACCTATTTTCAAGCTTCTGCAAGCAGTAAGACATTTCTGTGCTGTAACTCTCTCCAGTTTCTTCTCACACTTGTCACAGTACACTAATTATTGAAAAATTCTATCAGCTTCATTGCTTAATATTCCTTTGAAGTTCTGATTTGAGGTTGGAAAGTATTACACTTAAATAATAGTATTTCACATTTGATTTACACTGAGCTCTTTTCCCAAAACTTAGTGGGCACTCAAATATTTGATCACATTTGATGTCTTCATCGTACACAAAAGGTGTCGGTGGTTCTTGAGAAAATAAAGGTAACTATATGGAAAATGTCAAGAACAGTTTATCCCCTTCTGGATTTTCCTCCCTTTCTCCTACCATTCCCTTTCAACCATCTTCTTCCATATCCCAGAATGTATACATGCATCTTATATTTTAGCATTGAAGTATGTTTCAACATAATTACACAAATGATTGACTTTAAAAAATCTTACTCTGACAAATTCTGCTTTCATCATTCTTGCACATTACTGCCCTTTCATTTTTTTGTAATGTATAAGGACACAAACACATGCATAGATTGGTTTTTGTTTGGTCCTTTTTGGGAAATTCTTTTTCCATTATTTGTGCATATTATCTCTTGTCCCTTTTACTGACAAAACAAGCTGCCTCTGCCAGTACCCCTCCTCCCTCAACTGTTTCAACTGGCAGCAACACTGGCAGTGGCCCAAAGGGTTCAAGTAAGTAAGGCATGAAGGAGGCCAAAGTATTCTTCTAATAAGCACCCTAGTCATGTCCTTCTGAAGGTCACGATCACAAGCTATGTCCTTTGCCACGTCAGTGTCGCTTGTATCCCTTCTTAACTTTCATTTTACAGTTCTCAGTGCTGTTGTAATTATCAAAAAGAACACATTTACCATGTTCATAAGAACTACAAATGTAATTAGCAGAGTCAAAATGTCTTTAACCATACTATGTGTTTTTATTTTAATATAATGCTACAACCACAAAAATTTCTTTATACCCTCATAAACCTAGATACCATGTGTATTGTGCAAATGTAAATAGGACTTCGATAGCGTCCGAAAAATACAACTTGTGCCATGCAAGTCAGTTATTCATCATCATTTGAAATGGCTAATCTTAGGGCAGTAGAAAAGGGTGCTTATCGGAAGGAGTACAAAGAGCGAGCCTTGCTTGTCATGCAGTGCTGATGATGGTGTCCGCTTTGCCTGCGTCTGCCTGGCAAATGAAGTGTTGGCTTCTATAGACTTGAGCCTGTGCTGTAAGGATGTTGGTGTGCTGGTCAGTGTGGAATGCACCATGTGTATCATCATCATGCATAATACTCTGTGAATGGCAAGGTAGATCTGTGTGCTGTAGCAGCTGAGTGGGAATGCTAGAGGTAGAACTAAAGCATGCGCAGCAAACCTTGCCATGGCCTGCAGTGTTCAGTTGCAGTGAATGTGATTGCGAATGCTGTGCTACAATAAGTGTAGACTGTGATTTAATTTTTTTTTTTAAAATACCCCTCCTGTATTTAAAGAAACCAAACCCTTTGCAGTACCAAGCTTGAAAATAAAGTACAGTCTTGAAAGACAACACCAAATGTGTGGACAAACTACATGATAATGTTGTGTGTGTTTTCTTAGTTATCAGCACTAAAGTACAAAGTGAAATGTTTACAACATTTGTAACGTGGCTGCAAGATTAAGGCCTAATGTTTTTCATGTTGTGCTATTTTCCGTTTCACAACTTTCAATGATATTCCTAGCTGACCCTTACTTTCATTAAGTTGTTCCCTCCACTCAGAAATACACCATGCTGAACCATACTTTTCAGCTACATCTGATTTCTTAGTCTCTCTCTGTGGGTGCATTTGCATGTGTGAGAGAAAGAATAGAGAAGGATTAGAGAGAGACTGTTGATATGCCAATGATGAACTCATATACCTGTAACTAAAAAAAACAAAACAAAAGTCTTTTGGTGACTTGGTGTTATCCAGTGTGCACCAAATATTTAATAATTCTCTCAGTAATTCATGCTGTCATTATTGTTCTTTCTCCCATCCCAGCTTTTTTTCTCCCCCCCACCCCATTTCTCCCCCATTATCAGTGTGTGTTTGAGTTGGGGAGGTTACAGGCACATGCAGGTGTGCAAACTGAGTGGAGATGTGAATTCTGGAACCTGCCCATACTGTTCAGGCATTGTTTGACCAGTTTCCCTACCATTTGTTTATTTCTGACATTCCCCCTTTTCTCTGAGGTTATCGTAGACACTTAAAATGTGCTGGTGGAAATTCTGGTGTTATGACTATTTTGTTACTGGCTTTATGATTATTTTATTACTGACATGTTTGTCTTCATTAAGACCAGCATTCCTTATTGAAGCACTCACAAAGACTGTAGGCAGTAGCAGATTCCTTGTTTAAATGTATTGTCTAGCCCCAGCTAGACAGTTACAATTCTCTAGGCAGTTACATCATAGCTTTTCTAACATTTCAAACATTCGTTGCATACAGCCCAGTTAGAGTGCCATACTGAGCTAATGTGCAGCCCACTAGTACCACACGAAGAACTATTTGACAGAGAGCTGGCTTAATACAGTTTCACCAAAATTGTCAGATAAGAAGCATTCCCTAAAGTAAAGTCCTCCCAGCATGTTTTCTGAGTCGGGGAAAAAACAACTTTGAACAGTAGAGAGGAGGCAGGTCAGATGTGCAGGCCAGTGGCTGAGATAATGCAGTTACATGACAGATCGAGAAGCAAGCAGACCTTAGCCTGGTCGGCCTTTCGCTTGTTTGCTTTAGCCTGTGTTTGCCCAACAAATGAAATTCTTGAGCCTGTCATTGGTAGCTATTCAACTGGCCGGCCCAAAGTAAACGGGGATCAGAGGACCCGCTGTGCCGTGTGTCACCTGGCAAGATCGTGAGACAAAAAGCTGAGACACACGGGCCAGCAGATCGCTGCAGCGTACCGGCTAGCGGCGAGCAAGCCCGCAGTGTCGGCGTCACCTTGGCAGTCGCAGATTGCACGGATCACTTAAAGTTAATCGCCATCTCTGATGATCTGGCCCGAGCCGATACGTCCAACGTGTTAGCTGTGACTCACTTGGTCACCCTAGTCAAGGGTTCGTTGTGCTGCTACTTGGGTTAACTAAGCTTGGGCGGAGCTGTGTGCCACAAGTTCGTGTTTGTTTAGGAGCAGGCGTTTCGATCTGATTCGGAGGTTGCGGGAAGAGGCATTTTGGAATTCACTCTGATTGTACGGTTTTCTCAGGGGAAGCTGCAGAACACCTATCAGCACTGAAGGGCACATTGCAAGGTATTGGAAGACGTGTGTTGCTAGCAGTGCGCGTGTGACATAATGGCCGCGTCCTGATTGCAAAAGCCTGTCACCCTATTTCGGGTTATCGGCTCAGAAAATTAATTGCGTCAGTCGGTCAGCAAGTAATGCGGATTGAGGCTTTACGCCAACCTCACACGGTTTGACTCGGCGGTGAAAACAAGCGGTAATGGAATTACCCCAGGATACAGCAACAAAAACGCTGTTTAATTTCCCCAAAACTGGTTCCGATATTCTGTGCAAACCACTTATTTGTAATTTTTTTTTTTTTGCAGCCTTGTTAAGGTTAGGTTGTGGAAATATTTCTTTACTGAAATTGGATTAAACGTTGGCTTCAGTCATTTGCTTTACAGTTTGCAACTGTTTTCATTCGATTTTATCGAACTGTGGGAGATTGCCTTTTAAAGATCATTCATAAAAGTCGTGTGAGCGGCGTCTTCTCGAAAAGGCTTTCGGTAGTATCCTTAGAATTAAATTTGCGTGTCATTTCAGCTTTTTCTTTCAGACGTGTTTGCTGTTCATTTGCCTGTGCACAGTGGTTGAGCTGATAACTTTAGCGGTCGGCAGGGTTTTAGGGGCGCGTGTGCATGCTTACTTTCGGCTCCTAGCAAGCCCAGCAGAATTCTTGTGTGGCCAGTAATACCACTGTCAAGGAAATTACACTGAACACTCCCGCCCCCTCCCTCAACCTACCACGATCCCTTAGACGGCAAACCCTTGATTTCAAATTTTATGGTTTTAAAAAAGGTACCTTTTGGCTACCACCAAAAGACAGGCTTGTGGGTCTGTACTACGAAATCAGCTAAATGGCATGCTGCAAAGCCCTTTAAACCAGATTTTCAATTTATTTACTGTGAGCCGGGATGTAAGTGGGGGCTTTTAATCCAGGTACATTAAAGATATTTACTCGGTCAAAAACAAGATAAAGGAAATAAATCTAGTGAATTCATAAGTCTCGTTTAGATTTCTTATTTAACAGCCCATGGTGTTCACAAACCAGACGATGAGTCAGAAATTGGTGGATCGAAACAGAAGGCGGAGAGGTGGGAGGAAGGGAATGCAATGGTCATTTTAGCGCTGCGGCCAGGAACTGCATGTCAAGGCCGCGTGGAACTGGAGAACCTGAACCTCTTGGTTGCCATGGGCCCCTGGATAATAAGGGAGGGGCTTTGAAGAGGCACGCGCTCTTGGTTGGCTCGTGATGACATCCTGTTTTGCGCCAGAAAGTGGTATCGTTTTGTACAAGTCCTTGTCGTGTCGGGCAGTGTGCTTCTAGGTGGCTGATCCCAGTGTTGCAAACTTGCACACCCCTCCCTTTTTTTCTTGGGCAGAACGTAAAACAAAGCAAAGAATTTGGTAAGCCATCGCTTTCTTCTTCCCCAGATTCCTCCCCATCCCGGCTCCTAGCTGTACACCCGCCCACCCCCGATCTGTTACTGCTTGACATAATTGTTTCATATTTCGGCTTGTGTAAACATAATGGCGTAAGGAAATAATCGGCAGGAAGGGGGCGGGGGCGTAGAACAGCGTCTGTGTATTCGTAGCTTTACTGCAGTGAGGTTTGAGCGCTGCAACACACATTTTTTCGGCAGTACTACTGCCACTAGCAGTATCGCATGTGTGAATCCTATTACAGGCGTTAGGTTCTGACGCATTAATATACACAGTAGTGGTTATGGCCGTGCGATGTCCAGCAATGTAGAAGACCGCCTCGGTGTTCTAGTGGTTAAGGCGTCCGCTTCCGAGGCGCGAGGTCGGTGGTTCGCATCCCGGCCGAGTCATACCTAAGACTTAAAAATTGGCAATCTAGTAGCTGCCCTAGGACTGGTTGGTGTCAGTATAATGTGACTGGGTGGGACTGAGGGCCGTGTTGCGACATCAGTCCCACGTGTGGCAGCACGTAAACTTTGTCTAAGCAACACCGTCCTGATATGCACCTAGTTTGCGGCTGGACGTTAAGCACCAATCCCCCTCCCCCATTCAGTTTCTTGCTGCTGGTTGTGTCCGCAGAAAAGTCACCCATTTCGTTGCTCATCACCTTGGATTTCACGAAGCTCTTCTTTGTTTTCTCGCCGTTACCAGTTCAGAAGAATGGTTTTACTGCTAGGGTGCGTTCTGAGAAATGCTCTTCGTTGTCAGATTCATGTGAACTTTTGGGTTGCTATTGTTTGAATCTTGAAATTTATTGAAATACAGACCTGAAATGTGTTCTACACATTGTCGATCCGTATTCTGTTCGCCCAGCATCGTAACGTACGATGTCTTGGGAACTTCACCAAGAAAAGCTGTGGTTTACAACGCGAACATTCATTTCCTGTGTATATGTTTGCGTGTGTGTGCGAGAGAGAGAGGATGGAGAGAGAGCCCATGGTGCCAGATCGGTTGTCAGACGACATGCACTTCTTGTTAATGTCTAGATGTTTCCTTCTTAAAGCTTGTATATGAGAATTGCCGTAAGTCTCACACAGAGTTCTTAGTTCTGGTAATACAG
>SMGT01007683.1:256464-292799 GCA_004794575.1 Lanistes nyassanus
GGGGGTGGGTGGGTGTTGGGTGGGGTGGAGTGTGGAATTAACTACCACTGTGACCACTCCCGGCTGAGCTAGTGGATTGTTGCACCAGGCAGGACACGGACGTCGCGCTGTGGCTGTCTGGCAGTGCTGGAGAGACGTCCAGGGGCGAGTTTCTTTGATGCGAAGAAGACGAGTTAGGCTAGGTATCAGAGCTGCGACTGTCTTTTGCAGAGAGCTCCGTCGCTGCCTATCATTGCTCGCCTTCCTCGCGTCTGTAAAGCTCGGCTTGGTACTGGCACTGCTCAAAGACAGCCAGGTCGCAAGGCAGGGATGTGACATTCCATGACAATATTGCGCAGGCTGACGCTGTCTGGCTGTTAGATTCCGCTTTCTTCCTCTCCCCCCCCCCCCGCCACCCACCGGTCCCACTTCATCCATTACACACCTCCCATTCTACCCTCAGAGTATCTCCGCCCCACCTCCCTCGACTCTGTCTCGCGCCGACACGAG
This sequence comes from Lanistes nyassanus, assembly GCA_004794575.1. Taxonomy (NCBI): domain Eukaryota; kingdom Metazoa; phylum Mollusca; class Gastropoda; order Architaenioglossa; family Ampullariidae; genus Lanistes; species Lanistes nyassanus. The sequence continues at coordinate 256,954 of SMGT01007683.1, forward strand.
CCTTGTCCGTTCGGCAGTAGAGGCAGGAGATGGGGGGAATAGTGATTGATTAGATTTGCTAGTGTGCAGACATATCGATCATCGGTGTGAACGTGGCCCGACTAGCACCCACCCATCCCCCCACACCCTTCACGTCCATGGCCCTGTGTCGACAGTCTTTGTCCTCTCTCAGACCCCCGTCCTCCCGCCCAGACCTCTCGTCTGACGTAGACATACTGATTGCGGCAGTAGGCTTTTGGTAGCCCCGGCATCAACAGCGCTCCATGTTGACAGCTTCAGGAACTGTGGCTTGCCCTTGTTCGTTAGTGGTGTTCTGGTTGTGAACTGTGCTAGAGACCCCAGCACATTTAGAAGTACGGCTTTTGTGTGAGAGGCATGGGATGTCTTGCATCCTTCCCCCTTCCCCATTGACCTGTTTCTCTAATTCCCCCTACTCCCCTCCTCTCAGCTGGAATTAAGCCCGTGCTTGCTGCTGAAGTTGTTTTGACAAGCTTGTGTGTTGTGCACGCCTGCTGAAGCTCGTGGAAGATGCTAACGACAGGTAATCTGGTACAAACTCAAAAGTCATGTCTGAGAAATAAATGACTTATCATTTCTCTTTAGGCATGCTTGTCGTTTGCACCAGTTCAAAATGCTTCTTTCTAATTCTAGGGACTGTGAAAAGACAGTTTCTTAATATAAGGCCTCTTATGTCAGCCGAAATAATAATAAAAAAAACTTTGTAGCTGCATGAGGAGAGGGGATAGCCGGTACTGGCCTGGAGGGACATACTGTATTTTCTGTCAGAGATAGGAATCCATTATCATCCATCAGCAACAGCGATACTGCAAACAGTTCTGAGAACTAATTAACCTGTTTTGTACCTTGTACACCTTGCAGGCTCCACCAAGAACAAAGAAACATCCAGTGAGTACTGCTACAACATGCTGTTTCTTTAGTAGACAGAACCATTCAATGTTTGAGAGACTGTTTAGTGTTTGCAGACCCAAGAGTTTTACAGCTACCATTGTAGCTTTTACAATTTTTGTTGTTTCCATTATTTCCGTTGTCTTCTTTCATATACATTTTTAATCAAATGCCCATCATCTGTATTATGGTTTTACCTCAAAATGTGGTTTTTAAAATTTTCTGTTTTTACACAGCTTCATTCAAAGATATTTACTATTCTTGATCACGTAGGTTTTTCTTTCCACAACCTAAAACCTTTTCTTTGCAGCCTAAAACACCAGCAACTAAAGCTTGTTCATGCCCGTAATCAAGCTTGAAGGTTTTTCCTTTTTCCATGAGCAGTGTTCCCATCTTGTTTTCCAGTAGCAATTTGTGTGTTTGTGAGAAAAACAGTAGAAATAATAGTTGGACTTTAAATTTTTTTACTGATTGGTGTTTGTAGGTGGTATGAGGTGCCTATTCTTCCCCCTATTATATGGTGTTAGCCATCACATTTTCTAATTATCACAATGTAGAAGAGTAAAAAAAATGACTTCAGAGAAGATCCAGGCAGTCTGCATGGTGGATTGCTAGCAAATATTCTGGACATCACTTTCGTGATGGTTGTCGCCGCATTGCTGAGCACAGGGCATGCAGCATATTACGTTGCTGGGCTGCAGTAGAAAACTCGTTCAGTGAAGCCACTGTAAAGAAACAGTTTGTGACAGGATTCTCTTTTAATTGATTCAGACTATGTCACATTCTGCTATTTTATTTCCATGATGAATTCACCCATTTGGCAAGATGCTGGTTTATGGAGCAATGCTTAGATTGTTGGCTGTTAGCGTATGGTTAGCAGTCTGCTGCATGTTGAGTTCAAGGGCAGATTGCATTAGTGGACATCAGGCCAGTATGTGGCTGCACTCAGTCATCCAGCTATGCTTCCTTCCTTCCTTCAGTTCTTTCTTTTGTGCAAAATCCCTCTACTCTACAAAGTACTTCCACTCACTGCAGATTATTTCAGCTTGAAGATGTCACATGATGCAGATTCTCTAGATGTCACATTAAGTGACTTTTTGAAGAAGAGGTTAGTACAGTCTCTTGGTTTTTGATGCATGTAAAAAATTTTCGTTGCTGCTGTTGGAGCTAGGGATAGTTGGAAAACAGAAACTATGATATTGGAGTCATATAATTTCCAACTATGAATGGAGGTATGCTATTGTAAGCACCTACTGGGTTTTTGAGAGTTCGTGTGCCAGCTAATATTGCGATAGTACATCTAGTTAGTGTCATGTCAAATGAGGGGCCAGAAGTTTGAAATTTTTGTGCCTTCTGGCAGTTGATGGGGATTCTTGGTGTGTTTATAGGTAGGAATGAAATAAGCACTTAAGATTCATTTTGACAACAGGTGCCAGTTGTCAGAAAAGCAGCTCCCACCATCTACCCACCAAAACCTCAGATTAGTGCAAAAATATGGACACAGTAGTGCATGATATCCTCCTAGCTGATTATGTAGCAAAATGCATCTCCTTTATTCCTTGCCAAGTCTCAGCAGCCTCCATTTTCTTTTTAATATTTTGCATTTTTGTATGTTGCATCCATCATGCATACATGTTTCTTATGAACAAACTGCCAAGTGGTGGGCAAGCAATTTCAACAGTGTCGTAAAAGGATCTTTTGGGTGGTGGGTAAATTCTTTGGACAAAATTTGATTTCTTTTAATGTTGTTACTTAATGGTCAGCATTTAAGGAAAGATGTGTTTGTGTCAGTGATGTCAATTTGTCTAAATCTATCCCGTTGTGATAAATTTTATATATTGTCATGTGTATGAGCCATAATTTGGACAGCTCTGCATTGTGATTATCTGTAGAGATGTCACTGTTACCTTACCATTCCAAAAGAGAAAGGCTTAGGAAAAAAAACTGGAAACAGTTGCCAGTAGCGGCGGATGTGAAGCCTGAATGACAAACATTTGTGTTTTCATGCCTGGGATGTTCAGCCAGGACATTTTCTGGTTTAGCTCATTGATACCCATACCTTTGGTCAATGTGATATTTTATGTTTGTGGGTTTTGTGTGTTGAGACAAAGCAGGATGACATACTGTACGACAGACTGGTGACAGATTGACTGTGATTTGGGCTGACAGCACACGCCCACTACAACCGGAATTTTGTTCTCATCTAATTGACAGAAGCAGTAGGATTAGTGTTCCTCAGGCTAAGACATCATGCTACGTGTATTCCTTCATACCCACAGCCCTTCAGATACACAATCAGTTCCTGTCCACACCACTTGCATGCATACAATCTTGAGCAGCTTTCATCACAGGACGTATGCTGGTGTTTCATCTGCTTTCTGCGTGATTTCTGTGCATAGTGCTTTTGAAATATGAATGATTGTCATGGGAGTGATTTGTTTTTTATATGATGTGCAATATGTTTTGTAGTAAATGTATATAGTTTGTTATGGTACAGATTTTGTGTGTGGTGGCTTAAGGCAGATAATTCGAATTTCTATAAAAGGATTAATGAAGATGTGTTGTACTGTGGTTATGTGGGTGTGTGAATGGGTAAGTGGGTCTTGGTGACTGGGGATCACTGTACCAGCAGTTTTCTGTTTTTGATCTGATATGGTGCTGGAATTTGAAACCAAGCTTTCCCTGAATTTTTGAAAAGCCAGTTAATCAGTGCCTGGCTCATTTATTGCAAAATATTTATATATTTTTTAGGCTGTCCATTACTTTGCAATAAACCTGTGGTGTAAGCCACAGTAGCCTTTTAACAGCATGGTATAGACACAAGTTCTGGTTATGTACCAGATTAGAGAAGGGCTTATTATTCAAAGGTCCATGTTTGCCATGGGATGTTTTGAAGCTTCCACTGATTGTCAGATCATGTGGGAAAATTATATTAGCACTGTGGTAAAGAAGTGGCACTCTGCCTGTTGCTACTGTTAAGGGATGCAGGTACATGTCGTAACACCCAGCATTAACAAAATATCAGGGTTGACGAAGAATGTTGTGGACCAAAAATTCTATTTCAGTAAGGAGATGATATAGTTACCTAATTCTATCTCTTCGTTTTTCAAGTTTGATCCGAGAAAAAATATCTGATTTTAAAAAAATGTGTACCTTAATAACTAGTCAACACTAAGCACGAAAACTTGAATACAGCAGAAGTGCAGAGCAGGTAAAATCATTCAAGCACAATCTTTATTTTCTTATTCTTAAAAAGAAAGAAAGCTTTTAAGATATGTCTTCTGAAGTAGACAATACCTGTTTTCAGAATAAAGCCTTAAGACTAGGGCCGCAAAAGTGAATCGCAAGTTTGATGGAATGATGACATGCGCACGCACACACACACACACAAAATCTCTCGCTTGGTTGAGAATTTCTTGTACTTCATTAAGGAACTTAACAAATCATGGCAAATCAACGTGGCATACCAAAACTGCCAGAAGTTCTGTGTACTTATGTGCTGAAAGCAAAGCAATAATAGTGGTGTTACATGGCTGGCAGGCATGTCAGTCAAGAACTTAATGCTAAAAAAGTGCAGCACATGAGAAGCAAGCAGGAAGTGCAGCTGTTTTGAAGCAGTACGGTAACCATAAACAAGGTTGTAAAACTCATTAGTTTTCATGCTGGTCGTTGGTTGTAGGAAAAATGTCAGATCAATAGCTGTACATGTAGGAGTATGTTGCCTAGCATTTCCTAAGCTTGCACTGGCTTAGGACATGGAATGTCAAGGTTTTTCCACGGATCATTGAGACATTAACTGTGCTGAGAGCCCTGACACAACTGATTGCTGAGAATGGAGTTACACATCTGTATAGAGACATTTGAGGCATTGGGTTCTGTTTGTCATAGACTGTAGTGGAAAGGTACTGTGCAGAAAGGTTATGATCAATATTAATTCCGGTGTGATTTTTAAAAATTTTAGTAATTCAGCTGGACTAAGTCATGGGCTTTGTATATATTAATTGAGCAGTAAAGTGTTCATTCATCCTAATTCTGCCCAGTGCATACATCTTTATTGAACGTGTGCTTTTGTTATTAACAAGAACTGTTGTTTTATGATGATAAAGTTCTCGGTGGTTTGAAATACATGGTGCAGCAGAGAGTGGAGTCCATCAGTATTAGCATGAGCATTTGAGTTTCACCAAAGTACACTTTCATACAGACCATTTTGGATAGAAAATACAGCCTGGTAGCTTAACTGTGTATGTGGGGATCCATGTGTGTGTATGTGTCTCTGTATGTGCATGTATGTATGTGCACATCCTTATGCATTTGAGAGAGGGAGGGGATTGCGTAAATGCATACACACATGCACAGCTTTTGTATGATTTAAAGCAATGTTTGTGCAAGAAGTCCAAATTATATTATTGGCAAGCTAACAGAGGTCAAGTTTTATAAGTCGTCATGCAGTTGAAGGATTTGGGCCATTTTTTCTGGAAATGTGGATGCAAATTTAGAAATCACCTTTTCTTTTCTGTGTCCTTGTGTATTGTTCAAATGCTTTGTTTTAAATTTTCTTTAATATCATGTCCTTGGTTCTCTGGATCGAACCATTGCCACATGGAAGAGCTTACGTCCCTGTGAGTGGGTTTTCTCTTGTATTAATTTTGTTTCGTGTGTTGTGTTGCAGCCATGCCACGTGCTGGGATGTCCCAGGGCATGCCACCTCCTCCAAGCATGCAGGGTGGGGTGGATCGCAAGCGACCCCCAGCCCCTGACCCCCGGGTACAGGCAGCACAGCAGATGAAGGCGTAAGATTTGTCCTCTCTCTGTGATTGTCTGGTGTCAGCCTTAGCTTTATGACATCTTGAAAAAACAAACAAAAGGTTCGGGGTGAAGATTGCCGCTGAGTGTTACCTGACAAAAGAACAAAGTGACTTAAAAGCTGCCAGAAAAGTGAATAAAACATAACAGTACTGATTGTGAGTTTTGCTGCCTGGGTACCTTGTGTGTAAGCATGGGATACAAGATCGGATGAGAGCAGACATAAACATGTTCTTGAGACAGATTGCATAAAGGGCGAGAAGAAAAAACTTTTTTCTAGGTAGGCTGTTTCTTGAAGTCTTGTAGCTTCACTGTATTGTGCTTGTGAGCAAAGTCTGTTTTAAATAGATAAAAACATGAGCTTTATTTTATGAGTTCATTGTCATAGACATCAGGCATCATCTTAATTTTTTTAAAACTCTATCTTCAGTATTGTTATTAATGTACCACTTGTTAGGACAGACGGGCAAGTGGCTCCACGGTCGTTTTTTTTATTGTTTATTTTGGTTACAGAGCTAAACATCGAATTGACATTGGATTTTAAAAAGGTGTTGGAATGATTCCAAATAGTGAATGGGACTGTCTGGTCAAAACTAAAACTGCAGTGTTTCAAGTGGCACCATTGTGAATTGTTCAAATGTGTCAGTCCAGCATGATTGACCAAATTATGTGTAAACTAAAAAAAAAAAAAAAAGTTTAAGGCTTTCACATTTTTGCTTAAAAGGTCTGTTTTTAAAAACTCAGACATGGTCCCTAGGCTTGCTGAAGTTAAATGTTTTCCTTACACTGCCATTATTAGAATCACCAGATAAAGAGAAACTACAGAAATATGAAAGAAGATTTGGAAAATGAAAACACTCTTGATAACCAGATGACCAGCTTTATGATTTTTTTTATGTGCAGAAAGAAAAAGAAGAAAATTGCAGATAAAATTCTCACTCAGAGGGTAAGCCACATTGTCAGTCACTGACTTTTCAATGGGTCAAAATATTTTTGTGGAGACTTTTAATCAGTTTTTTTTTTAATGGCCGAGGCATTGAGATTTATCGGATATTATCATCTGGGGGTTTGCTTCTCTGATCAGATATTGTTCCTCTGGCCTGTGTTTAAAGGGGAATACCAGAAGACGTCTAGAAGTTTTCACTGGTTGTATAGTTTTGTACTGGCGGCCTTGTGTATTTTCTTCAAATGCCCATGAAGCTAACGGCCAGCTCTTTGCAGAGGAGAAAGGGTGGGAGTCTGTAAGCTTTTTTGAGTTTCTGATTAGCCACAGGGATATGTAGCACCATGTTGGCCATCAGTTCCCCAGGTTCAGTGGACAAGAGTCGGGCTTCACTGTGAGCTGACTGTGTGGTCGTGCCTTCATTGCAGGTACGAGATCTGGTTCCAGAGTCACAAGCATATATGGATCTGCTTGCATTTGAAAGAAAATTGGATGCTACCATAATGCGCAAACGACTTGACATTCAGGAGGCACTGAAGCGACCCATGAAGGTACATCCCTTCTTTTTTCTTGAAATGGGTGTTCACTAACACCCGTAAAATATGACTGGTTGATTTGTGTTAAAAATGAAAAAAAAGTAGAGTGAGTGAGCACTAATGCCTGTCAGTGTTTTTTTTTTGTTTGTTTGTTTTGTTTTTTGTTTTTTTTGAGGTAGAGGTTTCACTTATGGTTGGGAAAAGAAATTTAGAACTTTTGGTTATTCAATCTGTCAACAGTTCCTACATGTACCTCACAGTTGGTCTGATAGACTTTTTGTCACTGTTGCTATTATTGTAAAAGAACATTGTCCTTTTGTCTGTCACTGGTTATTATTCTTTTGTTTCAGCAAAAGCGAAAGTTGAGAATCTTCATTTCAAACACCTTCTTTCCACCAAAGGAGGGAGAGGTAAGCGGAAGTTCCTCCCCTTCTTTCACCAAGTCAAAAGTAGATTAGCATAAAACTTCTTCAATCCATTTTTTGGTGCAGTACTGCTATGCAGAATGTGAATATTGCTATTAATATCCACGGATGTTGAAGAGTTATGGTTTGCTGACCCAGTGAGAATATTTGCTAGGCACCGATTTCAAAGAATAATGACTTGTTGACATATGAGTGAGAACATTTGTTGCTATTCATTAGGATGGAGAGGAATCAGTTCCGTCATGGGAGCTAAGAGTTGAGGGACGTCTTCTTGAAGATGCAAGTATCTTGAAAATTATTTATGTTAAAATGATCTTCATTCGGGAAAAAATCAGCTGTAATTACTTATATCAGAAAGTGATAATTACTTGACCTTAGGAAATTCTTTTCAATCAGGAAGCCAGCAACAAAATTGTTTATTGTGTGTATTACAAACTTTTTTGTCAGATTGTCACCAACAGAATAGGCAACTCTAGAGAGACTGTCACGACAAATCTAGTTGAAAATGCAGCCTGGATCATATCATAGTGCATTTGTTGTGTGCAAGTTGTGATATCACTATCCAGGCATGTTGATTAGGAATCGGGGGTCTCCAATTTTGTCAATTTCGTGTTCAAAAACTTCCAAATGAAAACGACCAAAACAGTGGGCAGTTAAGCTCTAAGGAACATATCAGTTGGCAAAAAGAGAATGCTGTGTCTATGTTCTATTATTGTGCATGTGTGTTAATGTCATTGAAAAAAACTTGGATTTTATATGAGAAAGTGTTGGCAGGGGGATGGGTCACATGCATATTTGTACATGTTATTGTATGTGCACGTGTGTGGACGAATCTCCTTGAACCAGCGGGCTGCTTTTGTTTCTTTTACAATCATGAAAATTCTGTTGCTGATCATCAGCATGTTTTATGTGTGTGTTCCACCAGGCAGCAACAGCGAAGCTGAGTGATGCTAATAAAGTCAAGCGGAAATTTTCTTCCTTTTTCAAGAGTCTTGTTATTGAACTGGACAAAGATCTTTATGGGCCTGATAATCATTTGGTAGAGGTATAGTAATAACTTTATTTAAATATGCCATGCATGTGTATGATAAATACAGTTGGCTGCCTCATCATCGATGTTATTGGTGGAGTTTGTCATGAATATGGTCTGGTGCACAGGCATGCGGCTGATGCAGAATATAGGTGTTGTCTGTCTGGTTTGATCAATAAAGACCTGCTTGTGTGCCAGGTGCTTTTAATGTGAATAGGTTTTTCATGACAACAAAATAGCTCCTGCAGTTTGAGCAAATAATTCCCTTCTGTCCGTATATACAAGCCCTGAAGCTTTCAGACCATTGGCAGAAACAGAAATGGCTGTAAAGGCCTGGTGTCTTTGCTGCAGTATGGATATATTGTAAAAACATGAAGGTCATAGCCAGCGGGAAAGCTCAGAGTATGAGTAAATGAGGCATAACAATAGGCCAATGGGATGTTACTTTTTTTTAAACATTTTTTTATGCCAGATGAAAACAACAGTATTGGAAATTATGTATCCTGAAAAGAAGGGGGCTTTGCACTCATATTTTGGAAATTTACTATCTTGTAATAAATCAAATGCAATGATATGAAAAACAGTTCTCTCAAGTCGGTCTTTAAAAGTTATGACGGGTTAGCCTTTGTTCTTTGCATGAGGCTAGCATTAAAAGTTGTAGAGGGAAGCAGACATGAATAAGTTCATTTTGCCCTTCAATCCTTCTGCCTCTAAATGCAAACCTTTATCTTCTTATACAGTGAAACCTGCAAAGAGTGACCACAGGGAAGTATAAAGGTGGTCTCTTCTTGCAGGCTGTCTGTCTTTGCCGATAGGGGTCACAGAGGCAAAGACTGGTACTCCCTTTTACACCAGATATAAAAGGCTTTCTCTTTCTCTCCAAATAAAATGAATTTAAGCTTCTATGCATTGTTTTTCTTCTCTTTACCAGCTTGTCTGGTGACTGGGGCCATGACCCATTCTTTTATATTTTCTTTATTAAGTTTGATTTTTTTAATTTGTGTCTTGTCACATTCAAAATTGATTGCCAGTTTCCTGCAAGAAATTCTTTCTTTTATGGATTACTTCAACACTGGCTAGAGTCTGAAAAATCTGATGAGAAGACACTATGTACATAAAATAAATATCTGCCACTGTTTGAAACACCACTGCAATTTTATGTAATCTTATGGCTAGTTTCCCGTCTTTTAAAAAGAGCTTCTTTCAGCTTCCTGGTCATGTAGCAGACGGCAAGCAAAACAGAGGTGGTCACTCTACACAATTCTGGCAGTCAGTTGCGACCAGTAGTGGTCACAGTTGCTTTTTGGAATGTTGTTGCTCTTTTAAGGTGCATTTGTGTTGAAAACTTATCAGGCCACTCCTGAGTGTTTTTGGCGGGTAATACTAGTGGATCACTCTTTTGAGTGGTCACTCTGGCAGGTTTCACTGTACCACATTTGACATTCTGGTAGGAATATTCAGTGATCTGATTTAATTGTACTTCACTGTTTGTGTAGATTTCCTAGTTGATATATCTGTGAAGTGTATGTGTATGCACTCACAAGTTGCACATAGGTGTGTGTGCTTCTTCTGTGTAGTGGCACAGAACTCCAACGACCCAAGAGACGGATGGATTCCAGGTCAAGCGGCCTGGTGATCAGAACGTCAAGTGCACTGTTCTTCTCATGCTTGATTATCAGGTCAGCATTCTCTTTACTTGTGAAAGATTGGCCCCAAGTGCTTGTTGGTTTTCTTCCCCCACTCCCCACAACACACACCCATATTTACATGTTGTACAGGGCCCCTACACCCACTCTGACTAGTGTTGCCCAACAGTTTTTGGTATTGTGTGTTTAAGTAATTAAGAATACTTAACACCATGACTTTTTTGAAAAAATGTTTTAATGCTGTGAAATTTTTTGCTCCTGAGAAAATTCAAACAAACTAAATCATGTGTGATTTTCCAATTTACTTACAACCTAGTACTCTTCTTTAAACAATAATTTTGGCAATGCTTATTTTAGTGAAACTCAAAGCACATTATCAACTCCATGTAGATTTTTTTTAAAGCAGCTCTGCTGCTAAATGCTAGATCCGGGTGGGTGGGAGATAAAGGAAGACCAGGTTTCACAGCTGTGTGAGTGCAGTATTCTTGCAGTATTGTTTCACGGCTGCATGAGTGCAGTATTTTTACAATATTGTTTCACAGCTGTGTGAGTGCAGTATTTTTACAATATTGGTTCACAGCTGTGTGAGTGCAGTATTCTTACGATATTGTTTCAAAGCTGTATTACTGTTTCCTGTTCTGCAGCCAATGCAGTTCAAGCTCGATCCGCGGTTGGCCCGTTTACTGGGTATCCACACTCAGACCCGGCCTGTTATCATCAACGCTCTTTGGCAGTACATCAAGACTCACAAACTGCAGGATCCTTACGAGAGGGAATTCATCAACTGTGACCGCTACCTTGAACAGGTGAGAATGGTCTGAGAAAACAGTATAATGCACCTTTGAATAGGTGAGGCAGGTGTTGAGAACACAATAGGATGCAGGCTCATACTGCGTAAGGAGGTGACACTTGGGAAGTCTGTAGCTTGTTTCTAACTTTTGATGTATTTTTTTTCAGCTTTCACTTCCATGTAGACAAACTGTTAAGATGGTTACTTTTATAAATTTTTAGATTAATTTTGTGGGCAGAGCCATTCTCAAACCGTAGTTGTAAGTTTTCACTTGATAGCTGTAAAATCATGCAAAAATAGATCTAGGTGATAAAAACATATTAAATAGAATTTTGAATATAATTTCAAGGCAACAGAAAATCTCTGCTTACCGTCATTTCTCATTTTCTTTGGAATCTTTATTGCATTTCAACATGTGAGGTTACTTTTGCTAAATTTTCATATTTAGGGCTTTACCAAGATGGAAAGGGATGTAACTATAAGAAAATGATCCATCTGTTTGAAATAAGTGGTTAATCCCATTCTTCAGCAAATGGTATATGTATCAAATTTGTAAAAATGATCCATTTTTTCGTGGGATCTGCTTTTTCACATAGAGCTCATAGCAGCCTTACTGAGACCTTGCAAGTCCATTAATAGGTTTTAATAAGTCTTGGACAAGTAAGATGATATTTCTGAGTTATTGCAGATCTTTGACTGCAAGCGAATGAAGTTTGCTGAGATACCTTCTAAGTTGCATCCGTTGCTGATGCCTCCAGATCCTATTGTTATTAATCATGTCATCACGTAAGTACTAAAGCCATGTGCAAGTGCATATGGACACATACATGTGAGCATGCATGCATCCGTTTCCGCACATTTGTGTGTGCACACACATACATACAGAGAGAACATTTTTGGTAAAGAAATGGGCTAGAGTTCAATGTTTCTTTTATTTGTTGCTGATAATGTTTTCATTGATTTTCTCGAAGCTGTTTTCCCACTACCACCACTTTTTCTTTATATCCTGATGTAGAGACTTTTTCTTGATTTAAAAAAAGCCCCATGAAGTATGGATGAGTAATTGCTTCCACTGCTTTTTCCTCTCTCATCAAGATGGCGGGACAAGGGAATTCCATGGAACAAAAGTCTGACTTCAGCCATCAGGTAGGGAGGTACTACTTACAGGTCTGAAGTAATTTTATCAGTTTATATAAAAATCCTGTTCAGAGCCCATCATGTTAAAGGCCTGCCATTTTACAGTATCATTTCCTGCAAAGGTAGGAACCCATATTTTTGTTCAGTAGTTTCTGTTCTCCATTTCTTCTGTATGTTTACTGTTATTGCATGTTTTTCTAGTGATAACCTTTTATTCTTTTCACTTTTTTGTAAACGGATCTTTGTGGATCTTTTAAAAATTGTAACTTTCAGGGCTAATGACAAAGACGGCTTCCGCCTGTCCACTGCTATTCTAATCAATTGTACTCATAAATGTGCCTAGCTTTGTATATCAGTAAACATGGCATATCACTAAACATGGAATATTTGCCTTTGTTTCATAGACTGGAGGGCCCTGATGCCAAGAAGACAGCATGTTATGACATTGATGTTGAAGTTGTAAGTTTCTTGTAATAGACTGAACTTTGATAACCTGCATGATGTTGATAGAATATATTAACACACACACACACGCACACACACAGTCTCCTTGTATCCACACACATCCCATATGTATGCATGCATGCATTTGCACAAATTCACATTATAGATGGTGAATCGTCACAGTCTTGATGATATGCTGACAGTGACATGCTGCCTTGTTCAGTGTGTAATGCTTTTTTCCCCCGTGGTCTAACTTTAAAGAGGCCACAGATTATCTGATGCAGCTGAGCTTATTTGTGTGTGTATGTGTGTTTTGTGTTTTGTAACTTCTTCCTTCTATATGCATGGGAGCTGTGTTTTCTCTGCAGGATGATACTCTGAAGCAACAGATGAATTCTTTTCTGCTGTCAGCTCAGAGTCAGCAAGAGATTAGTTCTCTGGACAACAAGGTACCTTTATTTTTTTTACTAGGTGAAGGAGCATCCTTAATCATTAAGCATCCCAGTTTCAGCGGATTAGAATGCATTCTATTCCAGTTAGGAAAGACCTTTAGGATCAGAATTCTAACTGATGAAACTGTGTGAAAAGTTTGTCCTGTCCCTCCCTCTTCCCCCCGTTTTCTTTGCTGTAAGAAATGCAGTCTTCTCCTTCTCTCCCCTGAAAATTACTGCAGATAGCCATATTATTCTGATCCCTGAGATTCCCCCTCCCCCCACCAAATACAAAAGGAGAAAACCCCTAACTTTTTAAGTGATTTCCTTCCTGTAAAGGTCATGTTCATATTTTTCAAACCCCACCATTAAGATCTTAGAAAAACACAGTTCAAGTCACTTTTCCCTCCATCAACAGATACATGAGACTGTAGAAACCATCAACCAATTAAAGACAAACCGTGAGTTCTTCCTGAGCTTCGCCCGTGACCCACAGGAATTCCTCAACAACTGGCTTATCTCTCAGACCAGAGACTTGAAGGTCAGTAAGGTCATGTTAAGCAAGATTTGTTTATGAAAGTACCTCTAGTTGTGATTTGTTCTCCTCCCATCTTTTTCCTCAAGCTCCCTCTTTTGTGAAAGTATGTTCAATTAAAAAAAACCAAATGATATTGTAGGGTATCTTAAATTCTCATTTAATGAACGCTGATATTTTCTTTTGATGCAGACAATGACGGATGTTGTGGGTAACCCTGAGGAAGAGCGCAGAGCTGACTTCTTTTACCAGCCTTGGTCACAAGAGGCTGTTTGTCGGTATTTCTATGGTAAAGTAAGTTGATGCAGTGCTGTTGCACCCTCTGATTATGTCATGGGGTTCGTTCTTCTCCGTTCTTCTAAATCTTGCATATGAGTTTAAAATTCTGTGACGCATAATGCCACATTCACTTAAAAGCTGTTTATTGCTGTGTCTTACAAAGCACTGTATATTTCGAATGCATTTTTTGCACAACTTGTTTTATAACATCAAGTAAACATGCTATGCATCTTCTGGGAAAATATTACAACCACTGGGTGATGTTGCAAGCAGGATTGGCAGCAGAGAAACGGTAGCCTTTCCTGACACTGATGTTGCAATTTTGACACAAATCTCCCTGTTATTTCGTTCTGCTGTGGCAGCTGCTTCAACATAAAAACAGGCTGATTTAAAGATCATTTTACCACAGTAGGCTTGCATATGCTGTCAGCCATGTAATGGGTTATTCGCCAAAAGCTAGTACGTACATGTTGAGGAGCAGAATCGTAGCTGTGATATACACATTTAGTGCTCATAAGGATTGCAGCATGCTTTTGCTTTGATATCTGTGTGGCAGAGTACTTTTAAATAATATTGCATAAATAGGCCGTGGTTTAGGTACAGGCATTGTAAAGTTTGGTCGCATGCATTGTCTGCTAGCTGAACTATTCTGTTGGCCATGGTTTAATGGCATGATCATTATTTGCAGTTTGTATTCTGCTCGATCACTGTATTTTTCCTTGGATGTGTCCAACAGGTGCAGCAGCGCAGGATGGAACTTGAGCAGGCTCTTGGGTTGCGCAACACCTAAATATAGTGACAAATCCTGTTTGCCCCCAAACCCCAACCTTTTCCAAAGAAAAAGCATAAAGATGAATAAGGAGGGGAGAGCACTGCCAGTGAGAACTAGTATGTTTAGTTTGTGCATGTTTGTCACTTCAGGAAAAAAAAAACCTGTGTATCATCATATGTGTTTTCACCTTTCAGTATTCATTGTTCTTTGTGCATATGTGTGCATTTTCACACTTGATCATGTAGTACCTCCAGACTCCACCCTGGCTCCAACTACCTTTTTTTAAAATTATTTTTGAGGGGGACTTGGGTCATAAACGGGATTCACTCCATGGGTAAACATGATAAGACTTCATGCTACATTTTGATCACACATTCATTTTGTGTCATTGTAATGTATCGTCAAAGGAAATGTGAATATGTACTGGGCAGATGAAGAAGTTACTGTGTGAAGGTTCAAAGATTTGTTGAGAATAATTTAAAACAAAACTTGGAGTTGGAATGTTTTAACTGGCACAGTTGTCAGCATGCCATTGAAAACTGCAAATGCAAGTGAGTGTCAAAGTGTGCAAAGGATCACTCGAAGAAGGAACTGAGAAGGAAAAAGTCTGCTTCGGGTGCCTGTCCAGGACTAAATAAAGGGGGAAAATCGGAACAAACTGGATATTGTATGATCTGTCATTAAAATTCATCAGTATGTTCTGTTTGCAACTGTGTAGTCCGGAAAAAGGAAAGCAATGCAGTCATAATTTTACTCTGATAAGTGGATAAAATATGGTTTTTTAATTAAAAACTTGAAAACATTCTGGTCTTTTGTTGTGGATTCTAAATTGTGCTGTTTCAGTATGATCACTGTACTGTCATTAAATCAGGATTTAAGTTCATGAGTTGCACCCGAGTTCAGAGCTTTAAGAACTATCAAGATGACTGAATAGCAATCTGCATTTGCAGGGGACAATTTTCATTCATGAGGAGTCAAGCTCCTTACTTTAATAGAGCCAGAGTAATTAGTGTTATATAGTTGAAACGCGTAGAGAATGTTATCAGTCCGGCTCATTCAATTTGAAAGAAGCAGCACATAACAAAATTGCTGCAGCCTTTTTTTTTTTTTTTTTACAGCAGTGACGTAGACCAACACTGTTGTGCCCTGAAAGCTAAAAGATCAACATATCTCTCTCTCAGGGCACTTCTGGGTGCCTTTACTTTTGTTATATCCCCCTCCCTTTTCCATTTTGTCATTTCACATTTTGAGCCTTGATATACACAGCTCAGTGGTGAGTAAAAGCCTAGTATTTAAAATCTCATTTGCATGTGCAATACATTTACTTTACAAATTGTTCTTTTTTGTGCAAACGAGAACAAAATCCCCATCCCAACATGGAAAAGAAAATGCGTTTAAGTTTTTTTCTTTTTCATTTTTTTTCTTTTTTGTAGTACGTGTACATGTAGTAGTTAATACATTGATTAGTACAGTCCAGAATAGTGCTGTTTTCTTAAATGTAAGCAAGTCGGCAACTAACCCCAGCCCTCCCATAACCCCTGGCCCCCAAAACAGTTTTTTTAAAAAAACAAAATGGGGTTGAAAATCAAAGCCTGGAACCATGCACCTAGTTTTCAGCTGCTAAACCTAACCTTCTACCACTGGGCTGTACATAACAAAATGTCAGAATTTTGCTCAGTAAGAGGTATTTTCCAAACGCTCCCATTGGTTGGGAGACTGCTCTAATTGGGAAAGTACATAAAAACCCGGTATGAGTAACATTGAAGAGACCGCACTATATTACGAAGATATATATAAGATTATAAATTGACTATTATTTTATTGCTAGCAACACAATAACAGGCTGAGACGTTTTAAGTCATAAAGCTATTCTTTGTGATAAATTGTTGACGCGCGTTGCCTAAGGCGAGGTTTCGCGAAACCTCGCGAGGAGAACTTAAGTGTTGCCCAGCACCTCTCGCGGGAAAAACCTTGCAAGGACTCGCGAGGAGCCTTTAGGGCATCTTCGCCGGCAAGAGAAAGATGCCTGACAAAACCTATGTAGACCTAAAACCATGACTTTTTGTGGCTGTTCGGTATTTCGTATACACGGCAGACGAACAGACGATAACAGTAGTTTTCAGTACTGACACAAAACCTTCTATTTAGAATTAAAACCATGACTTTTCGTGGGTATTCGACATATATATTCGTGGCTGTTCGGTATTTCAATTTCGTGTACATCGCAGACGATAACAGTACAGACATAAAATGTACGTACTCAAGTGTCGATGTATGGCATTTTATGCATCAAATAAATCAGAAAGTGCATTCTGATGCTTGATATACCTTTAAAACCTTTTATTTAGACCTAAAACCATGACTTTTCGTGGCTGTTCGGTGTTCGCGGCAGACGAGCAGACGATAACAGTACTGACACAAATTTGAAATGTACGTACTCAGGTGTCAATTGTTGCCATTTTATGCAACAAATAATTCAGAAAGTGCATTCTGATGTTAAATATACCTTTAAAACCTTTTATTTTGACCTAAAACAATGACGTTTCGTGGCTGCTCGGGGTTTCGTATGACCGCATGTTGCCTCGAAAAACTTCCGCCTCGTGCGCGAGACTCTTGGATGTTTCCTACAGACGCTCGCTCGCTAGAGATCTCGCAGGCGAAATCTTGCAAGGCTGCGCGTCTGCACTTTGCGCCACATTACATTTAAATACAAGATTCGACTAATGAAAACACTCGGGAGTCCAGGGATTTGCAAAAAATTTAAATCCAATATTGAGAAGCTTTTTAAGAAAGAAACTCATTATTGACTTTAGTTAATGCACGTAATTTGATCGGTCGGGCACAACCATGCTGTGTAAACATTTCCGAATCATGCATCCATCCAATAGCGCGATATCGCCATGAGGTATCGTATAACTAGCATAAGCACTGACCTTTAAAATTGCTGCCGTGTGCATGCGCATCTAAATAAATTTGATTTGTAATGTAACGGTCTTGGCATGCCTATGTAGTATGTATTAATACGGAGAGAGAAACAGAGATTTTCTTAACTAAAGGAGATTACGTGATGGCAGCTGTGGCAAGTAAAGAATGATCAATCACTGGCTATTCCTAACGAGTAAAAGACCCATAAGGCTGTCTATACAAGGACGATTTTCCGGTTGATTCGGCGAAAAGGTTTATGGGAGATAACTGCCACATTTTAGTTTTGGTAGCGTTTGCAACTGTCCAGGTTCCTTCCCTTTACTCGCATGACTAGTAGTTGGGGTAACAACACGGTGTTCTTTTTTGTCTGTCATTCAGATGTGTGACGCAGTATTATGACTACCCACGACATCAAACTAAAAAAATTCCCTATAGTGCAAAATCACTGACAGGTGGAAGCACTTTCCCCAAAACAAACTGCAACTGCAACTTCTTTTGCCAGACTAGCATGAGACCAGTAAAGGGAGGACACTGCTACCGAGGCCGGAGGTCGGTAGTTCGCGCCCAGGCCGAGTCATGCCTAAAACTTAAAAATTGCCCAGACGTCTGGCACTATAGGGAACAATGCTAGGACTGGCTGGTGTCGGTATAATGTTGCTGTTCGGGCCTGTGTTACGAACAGAGGTGGGTACTGGTATGAAAAGCCGTACCGGTACGCAGAACGGTATTTTATTTCTGTACCGGTATTTCATACTGGTATATACCGGTATATCCGTCGTACATCCAAGAAGGGCGTAACAAAATTTGCATCCAAGTGGAATGCTACTGAATGGTCGGGCAGCGAAAGTTTTTTTCCCATTCGAGTTTCAGGCGCGCATGCGCAGACCCCCTCTCATCTCGATTAACTTGTGCTTGCATAAAAACAGTCCTACGTAACATCAAACCCATAATCCCCTTTAAAAATCGTAAACTATTATGGGCATTGAACCTGCGACTTTGAACTGAAAACCCACGTCTTTACCACTTAACTACGGATCACCACAGATTGGTCTTTTCATTGTAACTACAAGAAGTGACGCTGTCCAGAGGTCATGGCTTCACCTATAATCATCAGTTGTGGTTAGCAACGGAGATGCGCGGGCGCAGCTCCTTGGTAGGTCTGCGCATGCGCGCCTGGACCGCCTGGAACTCAAGTAGGAAAAACATTCGCGGTCGGGCAGGGGTACCTCTGGCTTGAAAAGTACATGTGAGCTTATGCACTAAAGATTTGACTGATCGATATGCATGTAGCCTATCAGTGCCAACAAGTGAACACGAGCCTGCAATCTAACGTTTCCGGTAGCGGCTTTCTGTTCCGTGAAAGACTTATAAGGCTTAGGCTGCGGGCAACAGGGAGAGGAGGTTTGATTGGGGGTGCGTGGCCCCCACCCCCCTGTTCATAACTTATCGTTAAAGGGGAGCAGAAAAACGTGCACTCTGATCAGTAACCAACTTTTGACTCGTGACATTGAGAGATGCTGGTTCCTATGACGTGCATCGTAAAGGTGTCGCATAAAGGTGAGCGTGTCGCAAAAAAATACATTAACCTACCCTAGTACCGTTTTGCTTTGTGTGTTTTGTCTTGAAGAGACGATAGTGCGCCAAAACATTGAATTTGTATGTTTTAGTATTAAACTTGCCTTATTTTCTTTGTTGTTGCCACATGTTCACTCTTCAAGCAGAAGCCACCTGTTCAATTTTTAAAAAAAACTTAGTGAAAACAGTTCGTGAAATAATGAAATCAGCTGTTTTGAACCTGGCTTCCTGACCGTCAGATCTGAGACAATGGTGGTGACCCGAGAAAAGAGCTTCGACAGTTTTGTTGTTTATCCCAGTCTCTCGCGGTTTGACCTTGCCAAACGAAATAATTAGATTAACAGATTAATCCCAACCACCTAGATCAGCAGGAGAGATTTCATCCGACTTCAGTCGGGAGATTCCCCTTGCACGTTCTCTCCATAAAAGCTATAGCGAAAATTAAACCCTGCACACAAGATTCGATTCAGCTGTCGTGACATTAAATCATCCTTTTGGTTCAGATGGAACAGTTCTTTAGCAATGCTGACACTGCACTTCATCCAGCCATGTGGAGACGGCATATTGGGGTTGCTCACCTTGGAAGGGACCTCACTCAGACAACTTGCTTTGCTGCTTGATACTTGAAGGGCAAATGGATTCCGTCGGCTGCACCCAAGTTTTAATCAGCCCCAGCCTGGCCCTAGCCACAAAACGACCGGCGTTAAGGAAACGAGTTTCTGCCGCTACCGCCCGTTTTAGTGTTTTCGTGAGACTGTTCTGCTGATGACAGCGGTGATTCTTTAGTCTACAATGCCTGGTCTCGAAGACGAAAATAATTTGTGAATCCATTCTCCTGTTCTCTCTCTCTCTCTCCCCAACTTCCCAACTTGTTGCTTGTCCGTACACGTACGTCTTTCAGAGAAACCAGACCTTTGGCTATCTGATTCATCGGTCTTTGGGCTGTGGTCTTTCCTCTCTTCTACTTGATGCTCGTCAGTTCCATCATTGATTCCTCCATCATTTGAAGCACGTACTTCTTTTGGAATTCACTCCCACAGCCTGTCTAGCCGAGCAGAGAACGTCACTTCACCTAGGCAAGGAAGACTTGACATTCCTGCATTTATTTCTCAGTTTCAACCCACTGTTCGGAACGTATAGGTCGCAACGGCGACCCTGCCTCCTTTCCTCAAACACACCTGCCCATAAATTTCCGAAGGCAGGCTACGAACACTTTCAGTTAAGGAAAAGGAACTGCGGTGGGTTATGCAAGCCCACAGTGGTTATCCCTAAAACACAGCTTACCGCATGGGACAACGTACGCCCTGTCTAACCCTATATATACGATTGGTTTGTCCTGAAAGACACGCGTGCGCACTCAGGCAGTAAAGAACACTGCCTGAAGATGGGAGTTTACGTGAGGAGGAAATTTCGCACAGTTTTCTTTAATGACGAAATTTCCGTGTTAGAGCAGGTACAGGTGGTGCTTCTTTGAGTAGACACGCATTTTCGAGCAGTGCACCACCTGCGTGCGCGGGCCACGAAGGACTGTTGGAGGAGCATGTACAAGTGCGGCAAGTGCGGAAATGCACGCAGGTGGCTAGAAGAAAGCCTGCACCCCACCGTCACCCCAAGAATAACAAAAAGGGATTTCTTTTGTAAAGGGGACAGAAAGGGTCGGTGATTTTTTTGGAGGGGGGGGGGGCGGAGCGGGGGATGCAACCGATCTTAAATATGATCAATGGTCGTTGATTAAAATTTTTAGTTCATGTGGGGATGATACTGGTCGGCTTTTCGCGCAATTCAGGAGAACGCAGCAGCCAGTCTCGCAAGGGGGGATGAGGAAACATTTCGAGGTACGTAGGTAGTAGTGATAAAGAAACGACGGCGGCGGAGGCGGTGGTAGTGGTGGTGGTGGTGCTGCTGCTGTTCCAGATGATGAAAGCAGTGGCATCAGCAAAAACAGGAATACTCCCCACCTCCCCACCTCCCCACCTCCCCAGCTCTTGGGAAAACTTCCCCAGCATGTACATAAACACCACTGTGATGAGCACGCAGACGGGCTGGCTAGAGCTTGAGTCATCTTGTTGTTTGGGTTTTTCTTTCGAGCGAAAATCGATCTCTTCATCCGAGCTACTCGCTTCCGGGATTGACCCAGACTGGCACGCGCACGTGCATCAGATGTGTGTTCCAAGGGGAGCGGGAAGGGGGAGGAAAACAAGCACCCATCCCGACCACAATCTGTCGGGCGGCAAGTCCAAGGACGTTTGTACGCCATCTCCCATCTGGGCCACTATTCCATCAGCAGCGACGCTTGCAGGCGTTGGCCGGGGGGCCACGCTGTAGACTTCCTCCACGTCTGACGCGTCCGTTTTCCGTACCCATCGCCATTAAGGTCTTCTCTCTCTCTCCTTCGTCCCCACCCCGCCCTCCCGCCTTTACTCCCACCTCAACCCGTCTCGCTATCTCTGCAGCTCTTCTTCTTTTTTTTGGCACTGGGAACTGCGCAGTATTATCCTTTGCAGATGGAGCTACGGTCTGCAAGGGACACGCGCT
Source organism: Lanistes nyassanus (assembly GCA_004794575.1). Taxonomy (NCBI): domain Eukaryota; kingdom Metazoa; phylum Mollusca; class Gastropoda; order Architaenioglossa; family Ampullariidae; genus Lanistes; species Lanistes nyassanus. The sequence goes on from SMGT01007683.1 coordinate 278,666, forward strand.
GGTTCGAACCCTGTTGGCTGCAACACACTTCCCCGAGCTCACCCAGCTGAGATTTAGAATCAGATTTAGATTGTATTTATTCTTTGACCCTTTGTAAGGGGGGGGTGGTGGTGGTGGATTCAGAACAGAAAAAGGTAAATTAATAAATATTAAAAAATGGAACATCACGACAACAGTGGAGTATAAAATCTCTCGATCAAAATACAATCGTTTAAAGGGGGCGTGGCCCATGGGTCAGGGAAGGCAAGGCAGGGAGGGAGAGGACATGGCCACCGTTTTCACGATGCTGACCCACAGAAAAGCATCCCACCCCTACGACATTAAGGCCACGAGACAATCCAATTCGCAACTGTACCTTTTAATTCTAGGGTTCTGTCGGTGTTAAATGTCTATGTCGGGAGCAGATTAGTAAAAGATTGTAATCTGTAATGATAGCTGAGGGTTGGTGGATGAGAGGTGTACAAACAAGACAAAATGTTACACATAATTTTCTTATCGCCCAAGGCTTCGTTTTTATCAAGTGAACGTTTTACATATGAAAATACTGGATACAAGAATTACGATGCTAGGAGCTATACTGTGCAAGAATTTGTTTTTTATTTTAAGCTAAGAAAGGAAGGATTCAATGCACACTCCACAAACAAAAGCCTGAACCTTCAAAAAAGAATCTACGCGGCTTGCTACAATCGGTACAAATGAAGTCCTTTCAGCTTGCGATGCGATTGACTTGAGCACGTGCAGGTCAAGGACCTGGTTTTGCGGCAAAGTTCACTGGTGCATATGCGAACTCGGGGAGATTGTGATCGAGATTTATGCCTAGGGACTAGAGTTAAGCTAATTTGTTGTGGATTTACTTCTGTGGCGGCTGCTATGGTTGCTGCGGATTTTCAGTCTGGTTCTGTTGCATCTCCACCTCCCCCTTCATTTTCTCATTCCTTCTTCGTAATTGTCTCCCTTTCTCTCCCTCATGTCTTTTCTCTCTCTCTCTCTCTCTGAGAGACAAGTTATACTTGAAATAACCTTTATACCCGTAACCTGTTTGAATTAATTGTTACGATCAGTTACGTACTTGAGGTAACCTTCCAGATCAGCAGTGACATGAAAGGCTTAATTAACCCGCCGTTTTGTCCGCCTTGCATCTTGCTTAGCACGCGCGATTCACTTCGTAAGCTGAATCGAACTCTTCATCCCCACCTTGCTCATCTGACCCCCACAGAACCAACTCTTTTCAAAGCCCCAGAACATTCGATTTCTCTCCCCTTCCCAACACCCTAGCTTAAAGAGGAACCCGGTGGGTTTAAAAAAAAATTGTTCCACAATGCCCTGCTGACCGCACGCCTTTCAACTTTGGCGGAAGTACATTCGGAATCTCCGTGCTTACTGGGAGGTAACTCCTCTCCGTCCTGGCGGCGGTTACAGTGACCCCTGTGGTGGCTGGGGGATCGGAGCAAGCTGCTTGAAGGAGGGACGGTTCATCTCCTACCCCACCCCCTACCCCCATTTGGCTATCGCCCATCGATTTGCTTACACGCCCTCTCCAGGCCCTGGTTCCGCAGCCGGCAGCATGTCGCTTGTTAGAAATCGGTCAGCCGGGATCAAGAGTTTCTGGGTTAGTTCTCAAAGTGGAAGGGTAAGAGGGAGGGAAAGCGTTAACGATTGGGGAGGGGGGCTCTCTGTAGTTTCCCGCAGCAGATTTACATGCCTATCGCTTAGCGCTTGTAGAGGTAAGGTCGCACAGTTAAACCCGAGTTAAAAGAATTCGAGGGTGAAATGCTGTTTTCCGCCAAATAAATAGAGGCATAAATAAATAAGAGTTCAAGAGGAAAATTATTCCGGTTTCTTTAAGGGAATTTGTCTTATCCTGGTTCGACTGCCTGTACACTAGAGAACGAGTGCAACTTTAAGCTCTTCTTGCCTCATAGACATAAAAGATGAAATATAAAGTATGCGGGGGGGGGGGGGATCAAATAAAGGAACTACACACAGGAAGTAGATTGAACATGTACTCTCCAAACTAAAACCGCAGGTTGAAGATCTCAACAAATGGACCTTTTCTGAAGAAGTACAGATATTTTGGCATCTATTTGTTTGTATTCTTAAATGGCTCATCTACGACTGGCCCTCCTGGGGCAATCGCTGTACTGGTCCTACAGGCGCACGCACACACAATTTATATATATATATACAGACACAAGAACGAACGAAAGAACACAAGCACGCTTCGTAAAGGATACTTTACATAAATTTTGCCATCAAGTACACTGCTTATACATCGCCCATATCAAACTCGATTGAAATTTTCAAATAAAACTGCAGGAAGCAGAAAACAGTTACTGTTATCATACCGTGCAAAACAGTTGTCTGAAAGTACATGTTATTTTATTTGTCCAACTCGAGCTTCTTCGCAACGCTTTAACTGTTTGCTGACGGAACCAGCAGTACACTCAGAGAGCGAGCGAGCAAAAATGCGCAATTTTCCAGCAAAATCTGCGTTTTAGGGAGGCCAGGAGCACGACAGTGCAGGGTCTCCACGTCCCCCACTTGCCGTGCTCTTTGCATCAAAGGAGGGTCCCAGGAAAGTGTACCAATTGTGGTGCTTAAAAGCGACGCTGTGTATGAAGTGTAAAACGATGTTCAGTTCGCTCCATGTTTATTTGCTCCATGGGGACTTTTTTCTGGAGCCATGCGAAAACATCAGCAGACGTGTTTTAGGTGCAGTCTGCGTTGCTATTGATTGTGGAATCTCCAGAGGCGACGAGAAATATTGAGGAAAAAACTCAAGGATCTCTCAAACAAGATCGAATATCGCGTTGGAAATCGTTGTATGTAGTGTCACTGTGACCCGTGTCAACGCCATCTGTATCTGGGGGACCAAATAAAGAAATCAATCAAGAAGTAAACCAGATAAACCATACAAACAAAACGACACACGGGGATTAACTTAAACCACCCCACCCCCATCCTCAATCCACCAACTTTATCATGCAGCAATATCTTCAAACAGTTACATTTAGGTAGTTTCTACCGTCTGTGGTTAATCATTAGTTCACCAATATGCGCCTACATGGGTGAAAAGGTAACCACACACGCTTAAATACATATATACACAGGCAAAAAAGGTAAAAATCCACATACACACATATATACAAACATACGAACGGACGAAGGAAATGGCAAAAGGGTATGCAAAGACTACCAACTATAACTGTTCTTATACATTGCATGAACCGTGTATTCTTATACATTGCATGAACCGTAAAAGTTTACGAGAGAAAATTTGCATTACAGACTGCCTACATTCTCATACGTAACATATCTACACCCTGTCTTCCCATCTCCTTCCGTCTAATTTTTGTCCTCTTATCCCTTTACTCATTAGGAACAAAGGTCTTTCTTCAAGGACTTATCACTCCCGAATTACAAAGAATACGCGGATGACACACGCGAGACCGCCAACCATAAAAAGCTCTTCTAAGTGTGAGCCTTGACCTGACACGGTCTATCTCTGCCCCGGAAGTTATGTCGTGTTGGCATCACGCGCCTGTTGTTTTGTCACGGCCCAGTACAGCATTCTCGTGCTCATGGGCGCCTCTGACGTGTGCGCTTGTCACTTGTTGTAGACACCAAGTGATGGAACTTGATCATTTATCATCGACTGAAAAGGAAACGAGATTTCAAAGCTGTTTTGTCGAGGACCGCAACTAGACCAAACCGGAAACGTCATATGCAATCTCGAGAAGATAACATCCGCCGCAGGAAGCTGTATGCTCGCATTCAAGCCCATTTTGCCAAGTAGAGGGGTTCCACTCCTAAAATAAAAGTACAATAGTGCACTGATATTTTAAGGTGTTAAGGGGAGGGGACACGCACGCGCGAATGAAAGTACGCGCCGCGAATTGTGCCAGATGCAGAGCAACAAAACGCAGGTATGGTAGGTTCCACCATACGGAAATCCGTGATCGCACCCGATCTTGACAAACATAAAATTGTGTCATTCTCGTTTTTCTCGCACGATGTCAGTCATTGTACCTCCACCCCCATCCCGCTTATGTTCAGCTGTACTTTTCTTCCTAAGTACTGACCCCAAAGGCGAAATTTTGGCGTTTACGCAATATCTACCTAAGCTTTCTTTACATATATGCACACATTTTATAAGAACGAGAGAATTAGGTTTAAAAAAGGTGCTGTTAAGAGACAATCAACTAGCCACTCGCTCACTCGCTCGATCGCTGAGGCTACAGAACGTTCAACTCTGCAGAGTGGCGACCACCTCGGTGGTCTAGTGGTTAAGGCGTCCGCTTCCGAGGCGGGTTCGCATCCCGGCCGAGTCATACCCAAGACTTAAAAATTGGCAATCTAGTAGCTTCCCTGCCAGACGCCTGGCACTACAGGGAACAGTACTAGGACTGGTTGGCCCGGTGTCAGTATAATGTGACTGGGTGGGACTGAGGCCCGTGTTGCGCCATCAGTTCCACGTGTGGCAGCACGTAAACTCTGTCTAAGCAACACCGTCCTGATATGCTCATAGTTTGCGGCTGGACGTTAAGGACCAATTCCGCCCCCCCCCCCCACCTCTGCAGAGTGGCGCATATCGAACCGTCGGCCTGGAATGCACAACCCCGCGACCCTTTTCCAAGGGCAGACAATTTACGCTGTATCTGCGTTTACTCTTTTCAACAACATTGCAATGTCAAGGGTGAGGGCTAAGTCCCAGTGATTGACGGAGCAGTCAGGGAGTTTCGGACAAAGGACGCTCATAGCCCATTAAATAAAAACAGGTATGCAGGAAAAAAACCGAGATTTCAGTGCACATGCTTTGTGAGGTTCCTCTGTTCCTACCCCTCCCGACAACACACTCATCCCTCTCCTTCCACTGGACCGCCGAACCCTGGAGCAGTGTTCTTCCTTCCGTGACAAATCATTCTCCTTGGCTAGGGGAGACAAGCGGAAGTCCATCTCAAACAAATCCTGTTATGAAAGCGATGAAGGGATTGGTAGACCCCTCTCTCTATATATATATCGCACCTCCCTCCTGGTCCATCTACCCTCTCTCGGAGGGGGGGGGTCGTTTGTTTCCGTTTGTAACCAAAACTTTCTTCCCGGCTGAAGACTTCGGAGCCCCTCATGGTCCTTCAGGTCAGGCTGGCCACTGACTCCGGGGACCGGAAAGTCGGGCTGCTGCTGGAAGATTTCAGCGAACCCTGTGGCAAAAGTATTATGTCATGGCAGGGAGGCTTGCCAGACGCTCGCCGGGGTCAGTGCCTTGCCGAGACACGCGTCTGGAAAGATGGTGCAGTGACCTCGCAGCTCTGGCTCCAACAAGGTGACGTCATCTGCCAGCTCCGGCAACGGTGCAAGCTGGCGTCTGCTTCAGTTGTACGAACATCACGTGATGTTTAATAATTACCTTTATACAGGAATACAGCTGTTATTCTCACTTTTTAATTTTTTTTAAAGGGAGCAGCTTGAAGGAAACTGTTTATACTTGGAATACTGTGGCAACTAGAAATCACCCTACCTGACATCTTCACATAAACGAACGAACGAACGAACGAACGAACGAACGAACGAACGAACGAACGAACGAACGAACGAACGAACGAACGAACGAACGAACGAACGAACGAACCACGAAAAAGGAATGAGTAAAAGAGGAGACGACCAAAAGAAAGACAGAACTAGTCATTGAATCAACCCTCCTACCGACCTGTTGACCGATCGACAATTCAGTTTTCAGTGTCAACAAAGCACAGTTTGAGTATTGTGAAGAGCGAGGATATTAAGTAGAGACCAGGCGTTCAATCTTCTAGTCGACTTTGACCTTGAAGCATCCAGTGGAGGTTATATCTACATACACATGGAAGTGTCATCCACCCCCCACATACACCTTGAAGTCGTTTCTTGTCCCCCTTTCCTGCGACTTTCTACCTCTCCGCCATCTTATCCAAACCACAACAATTGTATCCCGTGATGCATCCCTACCTACATCTATCATGGTGGAGAAAACATCATTTGGAAATAGCTCATCGTACACGTAAGCAAGAAATCAACAGTAAACAACGGTTACTCATTCTGTACCTGAACTCAGACGTCTCGGCAGAAGGTAGCTGTTTGTCTCTGAACGACAGGGCTGGCCCAGTACAGATGGCAGATGGTTCGAACCTCATATGTCCAGCCCAAGTACGTACTTTCTCTGCTGTTTGCCGGGGAATAATTATCACCTTGTGGTTCTGCTGCCTCCTAATCTCCGGCTCGCTTCGTCAGTCTTTCTCGTACTGCCCACTCGCCACGAGAAAGCCAGGAGACATAGTCTTATCCAAAACAATCAAGATCTTCCACCAATTTTCCCCTTCATAACTTATTAGAATTTTCACAAACGTCGTACGTGCGTTCTCTTTCCATTTCTTCCGACCTAGGGAACAGCTTTCCTCAGGACTGCAGATCAATATTATTTACAAGATTCTTAGCTTCCTCGGGAAGGAGGCGCTGCGTGTCTGGATTTAATGTTTCACCGCCGTCTTTCCATTTAGCAATCACAGTTTGCTGTCCTGGAAGACTGCCTTGGCCTCTAGAAGAACATCAGAATATTTTTTTTTAAGATGCCGAGGAAAAAGGTATCTCCAAGTTGCATCGATGCAGCAAAGTGCAGGCCACCTGAATCAGCAGTGTTTCTTCCCTCTAAGCCCGGATGAATATTGTTAGGTTAAGGTCACCTTCGTCTCCCAAGCCTGTCAAAGCGCCGAACAAGGGGAGACAAGAGTCAAGGAGAAAAGGCGCAGGAGAGGGGGTACTTTCCTAAAATTAATTTGTGGAAGAGTGGGAAAGTTTTCGGTTTTCTGAAAACTTTGCAAACAACTCTATTAACTGGAGGACATATTACAGTACATGTTCGGATATCATGATGCTCCAGGAGTTAAGCTCATCCCCGTTAAAAATTAATTGGGTAAGGCGAACGAGGGACGAACTGCCAAAAAGATATTAACTCCCCCTGTGAGTGGACTTTACAAAAAGCAACTGCATGAAAAGTAAGTCCTGCGGAAATGCGAATCTCACAATAATCACTCTGACTTTAGGAAATAAGGATGCATGTGATCCAACAGTATTCTACCATATACCATCAAGAAAACAATATAATAATTTTTTAACATTAATGTCAGGACAGGACTCAGCTCGACTTCATTTTTCACCAAAGAAAAGTTGACACAGCTTCCATGACTAAGAGCAAATGTTCTGCATTCTTTATTGTGTGATAGTCTATTTCTTTGTTCTGCTTGTGACCTTTCAGGTATGCCGCGTGACGTTTGAGAAGACTTTCGAGGGTTAGTGGCAAAGATCAGGACAAGGTGGAAAAGTTCAACTTGACTGCCAGTAGGATTTGATTGAACTGTGTTGATTAGCCCTCGGCATAATGTTCTACATCGTATCGTGCTCCTTTGCCCTTGTAACAAAACTGTCTTTTAAGCTTCTAGGAGCATTCAGCTTCGGACAGCTAAGAGCGAACAAAAATGGCGGGTCCTGCTTGCCGGCGCGGGTCAAGTCTATTTATTGTCGGTTCCTTTCATGTCGCGAACAGCTACCGAGTTTTGTTCCAACAAATCGTCGTGTCATATTGGGCTGAGACTTTTGTGACAACAGGGTTGGCTTTAAACTGAGTGGGCTTTAACAGGAAGAGAGGTTAACTAAACCGGACCTGCGACCTTCACCCCACCAATACCTTCCGGATGTTTATCCACTTCTGTACCCACTGACCACTTCTGTTTCGATCATTCTAACCATAACAACCTTCTACCTCTGCTGCCCTCTCAGCGTGACTGGCTGGGTGGATCGGAAATATCGCTGATGACATGGCATGACATCTGTGGCATGACATCTTAGAGTGCCTCTAGACTGAGAAATAAAAATTATTGAATTTTGTGTCCAAGGACAATTCCTAAGGCAATCCCTGTCCTCTTCTAACCTTCCTTTTATTTGTCATCGTATTGTGTGCAGAAACTCTCAGACCTAACCTGTTCCCTTCTGCTCCCTTATGCCGACCCATAGCTCCTAACCAGAAACTTGGGAAGAGGAGAGAGTGCAGAAGCCTGCGCGAGTCTCCTGCGCTGCGCATTAGCCCAACCTTTACGGTCTCTGCCCAGCTGCAGGCGTTGTCTCCCTTGCCACTGTACCCTGTGAATCAGTGGTGTGCTCCCTTCTATGGAAACGGAGTGGCATCAGCTTTTTAACTGCGTCTCCCTGCGGTGGCTGGTGTCCAAGAAAATGCCAGAGGGTATCTTCACCTGCCCACCAGACAGGTGGCTCGGGTAAAGACGGGGCGGACAGGTAGATAAGGGTCAGCCGTGCAAAAAGCCACTCTCTCTCGCGCGGACTCGGTCATAGAGGGAGGAGCAGACGTGCACGCGAACAAACACACCCACTCTCACACCCACTCATACACCCATACACATCTACTCTCACATCCACTCATACACCCACGCATGCACCCACTCACACACCCACTCATGCACCTACCTACACACCCACTTTCACACCCACTTTCACACCCACCTAGATACCCACTCACACCCAACTACACACCCACTCACACAACCGCCTACACACTTGACTACGCACCCACTCACACACTCAGCTACACCCCCCACACACACACACACTCACACCCCCACCTACACACCCACTCTCAGAGGGAAGGAGAAAAGAGGTGAAGGGGAAAGCTCAGGGGTAGTGGGCGTACAGTACCTTTGACCTTCGCCAGAGAAACGCGTGCACACCTGTCTGTCCTGGATGTGTAGGAAGGGTGCAAATGGCAGGGGATGGGGAGGGGACGCTGCAGACAGAAAGAACAGTGTGTCAGACGCTGACGTCGATGCTACAATCAGCTGGTGTGGCGCCTTCACCTTTGGCACGGGCGGCCAACTGCGGCGGGACTGGAAATGTAGCAGGGGACTACAGATACCCTATCAAGTGGACTGTCGGTCCTTGGCTTGAAACTTTGTTTTTTTAACTGTCCAGCTTCTGTCAGATAGAAGTCTGCGAGAGAGTGCACTTCTATCTGACAAAGGCTGGCTTTGTTCGTTCGGGTGTGTGTGTGTGTGAACACCCTTCAGAAAAATCGATTTTAACGTTACATACTTTGCCGCAGGTGCTGCATCGAAGAACACGTCTTCGGTTCTCACCTTGACCCCTTTGTTTGGGCGGCAAACAGATGACGTCATTCTGCGGCAGAAGAAGCAGGTAAAAGACGTCTGGTAGAGCCAAAGAAACATGTTAAATCGGTCAGCGACGTTCCCTTACCCAGAATTCTCCTTGGGCGTGGCGCGCGAAGTTGTCTGGCAGACGAAACAAACACGGTCCCATTTCCACGCTCGTGCGTCTTGCCCTTGAAGCCGAAACTCAATATGTTCTTTGTATTAAGAGAAAAAGTTTTTTTAATAGGCAATCTCTGATCCCGCCAGCCCCCGCCTGCACGGCTACCATTTCTCGCTATCTTTCTGAGTTCGGACAGTAAACATTTTCTGGTTGTGTTTACGCAATAGGTTCCTGATGGTTCGTGTTAACGAGGAAAAACGACTGGATCGCGTGACGGATTCACGAAAACTCCTGACGTTGTTGGATATCTGCAGCCTCTCTTCCTCATCAGGGAGGTGGAGGCTGAGGGAGTGAGGGGGTAGGGACTCGATAGGGAGAGTCAGGAAGGCGGCACTGCACATACGTCATTGCGCCACCTAACAAAAAGTTTTGTGAAGACGCTCAGCTTGTTAGGACGAAAACAAGTCGCTGGAACTGTAGCCTAAACAGCGCTAGGTGGGCACCGGCAGATGCAGAATACGTCTCTTGCATAATCCCCTCCGGGCCACCGAGGATCGGATGCAGTTATAGCCACAATCGGAGGATCTTTTTAAAAAAAATGTATGAGAGAAAAAAAAGAGAGAATGTGGGGATCTGTGGTGCTGATGTTGTCGTTGCATGTTCAAGTGCAACCGCCGTTGTTTTTGCTGCTGCTGTTGTTGTTGTTGCTGTTGTTGCTGGTGCTGTTACTAACAATGGCAAAGACGTTGATAATAATTGTGGTGGGGGTGGTTGTGCTTGCGTGCCTGTGGTGCTGCTGCTGACACAGTGAGTGAGTAAAGTTGATTATGAATTTAGTGCGTGCATTTCCGCTCTCATGCGTGCTTCCTTCTCACCAAGTTTGCATGACCACAGACAGAGGTAGAGGTAAAGGCTTTTCCGTGACCTGTTCTCAGGTCTTGGGGGAGAGGGGTGGGGGGAGGATATGAGACCCCACTTTTCTGTGCCCATACCCTCTCCCCCTCTCCCCCTCTCCCTTACCTTCCCTGACCCATGGGTCAGGTACACATTCACACCTGCGACAAGCTGGGATCGAACCAGAGCCTTTGGGTCTGGGGCCCAGCGCTCTAACCATTCTGCCGTCTGCTTCCTCAGACAGAGGATCGTTTGTTATAAGCCGATCTTTCCCAAGCTTGGCAAGCGTTGTTGAAATCTCACTCGCCTTGCCAGCTTTGCCAGCCCTGAACAATTATAGGACTCGCCGCCACGTTTTGTCCTAGGTATTGGACACCTGCAACAAAACACCTCCCTGTATCAGCCTTCAAAGTTTTGTTTGTACAGACCGGAATATGCGCTAATCCTGTTTTATTCCATTTTCTTTCCTCTAAAGCCAAGAAAATGTAACTAAGAACAATCATATGCAGGAACTTTATTGACGGCGGAGGAAAGAATTAATTGCCAAGACGCCGAATTATCGAACATAACATTTCACTTTCACGCAACACAGTAAAAATTCAAGGATAAGGATGCACAATACGCAGACATAAAAATTCGTACAAAATATTATAATATTCTTACACTTAAAAGTATCAAATGTATACCAATGAAAACTGTCTGTTTGTAAGAAGATACTTAGAAATATGTGTGTTTCCATTCCTCTTTTCTCATTTTGAGGCAGTTCCACTTGCTTGATATTTAAGTATATGCAGAATATTAGGCATCAATGTACGTAAGCATCTGTCCATTCTTAAGCCTTTCTTAACTCGAAGAACATGTGTTCTATTTAGCCAAACCTGGTCCTGCATACGATGGATAAAAAGTTCGTCGAAGGATGACCCATATTCGTCTAGTTAAGAAAGGATTTTTAATATTTGTGTTGTATTGTATTGTAGTTTATTGTATTGTATTGTATTGTGATGTATTGTGTTTCCCTCCCCCACATAATACCCACACACCAGCGCTAGTTTTCGTCCTGACTAGATCATAGATTGACGATATTTATTAACATCGTTTTCGTCAACAATGTCATGATTGTTACCTATCAGCACTATTCCCACCACCACAACTCCGCCACGCACGCGTGATAGCAATAATATCAACTGCTAAGAAATAAACCGACGACCCCCAAAGTCAGACTTTCTGCACACATGCGCAAAAGAGAGCAGAAAATAGACTAGCCACTCGAAGGCGTGATGTGGGTGTTCCACTTCCCGGCTTCATCAGTATTCAGATAAGAGTTGCTGGCCACCGAGCTGCCGACACCAATCAATCAAAAGAAGGGCAGATTATCCTGACCGTCTCTGCTAAGCTCCCCTTTTTTCCTAACCACGCTATACAGAGTACTGGCTATTCGTGAGAAATCTAACTCTCCGTAAAGCGTGAGCTCATAATTACGGGCTATAACAGCGCTTCGCCGCCCTGTTGTCTAAGAATCAGCCCCGAATAGAGGTCAACAGGCACAAAAGGATGCTGACATCAGTCTTTCAAATCGCGTGTCTGTGATCTCAGCAAGCTGGGATCCTCTAACCGTTTTTGATTACTGAATGAGACAAACTAACGGCGCCAGCACCTGAGACCCTGTGTGCGCAGGAGAGAAGCAGAGGATGCCGGGAGACGGACAGAATCAGGTGTGTTGTGGCCTGTCGCTTTTGTCGGCGCCGTATCTGATGGAGCTCGGATAGTGTAGGCCGTCGCTTGCCGCGTATGTCGTTAGGCCCACATGATCATGGGATCGTCTGCAGGGATTACAGCCCCTGCAAGGCTCAGGTGCCCGTCTGGTGACAAAGTACGTTAAGTGTCACGTTGAGGTTGTGCTCTTGTTTCTTAAAGCCCATTCCACACGGATGTGTTTTTATACAAAGCAAAACCAAAATCACGACGTTTTAGTTTAGTTTTTGTGTGTTTCACATGTTTTATAGTATGCAGTACTGTTTCGTGTGGTCATAATTTGCTGTGATTCGGACGTGTTTCGAAGCTATAGCGGCTGCTCTTGACGTCGAGCGCGTTCGTGATTCGCATTTCGTGAGTTTGCCAGCCATTGAAATATAGCGATCGAGATAATGTGATCCCTCAACCTTTTCCGATTAAAAAACAACAACATGGTATATGCTAACGCAACTGGTCCGTTTGGAAACTTGTCGATTGAAAATACCCTCATTTTGATTGATATCTGTCAAGCTCATAAGGGTAGATGGGATGTTAAACATAAATCTTACCGAAATAAGCCAGTGAAGAAAGTGCAGGGAAAGTTACAAAACTCCACTTACAAACCCCCGGAATTAGGCGCATCCCGACAGCTGCGAGAAAGGGGAACAACTTGTGCATCTTGCTGCCTTAAGGGAGAGAGCCTATGTACTGTTTTTCTGTAATCGTGGACTGCGTTGTTTGATCCTGTTACATGGCTTTCCAGCAAGGCAGGTTTCACACGGCAAGAAACTGGAAGCATTTATTACAAACATAGCTTTTCACAGTTTTCGTCTGTCGTGGGCTTAACATGTGGGAGAATAGGGCTGTGCCATACGACATCGAGTTTTCAGTTAAAAAATAAAATTAAAAAGTAAATAACTGTTGGCAGCAAAAACAAAGAAGGAATTCCCCTGAGAACCGAAGATCCAGAACATCTAAAGAATAGCACAATATCTCAGACTGTCTCTAACCTAAGCCAACAAAACGCCTCCGTCCAATTGCTAATATATTGTTTGGTGCATTAACACGAAGCTCTGGATAAACTGTTCGCCTGCCTTTTTTTGTGTTGGCAGGAAAGAGTTGTTCGGGTTCTTCCATTCCACTTGCAAAATAATGTAAAACACGCAAACGCACTCGACCACATTCTCTGTCTCTCTCCTGGTGTGTACCTAAAGGTTAACAAGCAAGCGAACTCTTTCTCCCCTCCCTCCCTCACACGTCGTTTATTCATGTTTGAACATTCACATCTTTGTCGCATTTCATATGTATATATATATAAGATAAAAGATTCGCCTGCGCAGAAATAATGAAGTCAGGGTGGGGGAAGTGTGAGAGGCGGGGATATGCTGAGTGTGGAGGAAGGGGAGAGAGTTGCACTTTTACCTTCACACCTAACCGACACTCCTAGGCGTGTGTCCGCCTTCACTAAAGGTATACTTCAAGTTCTTAAGTACTTTCAAATGTTCAAGCACCGCCACACACAGAAGGGGACACGTATAGGTATATTCTCCACACAACAACAAGCTCAACACGCGACATCAGCAACAGTTACAACAACAGAAAGAAAGAGAAATAGGAGGTGGGGGGGGGGCTCTCGCTACCTCCCCCAACGACCTGTCCGAACCCACGCCTACAAATACTGACTCCCGTGTTTCTATCCCCTCCTGCTAGGCTCCCTGTGTAGACCCCCGTCGCCGAAAGGACTAGGGGCACAAGTTCCGGGCTCGTGGGACACAGCTGACCTGTCATTTACAAGCGCGGGCAACCCGATTTGGCCTTGGGGCTGTAGAGTAATTTTTTTTTGCCCCTACCCCCGGTCTCACTGGGCGGCCATTAGAATCCCTGCAAAGGTTAACGTCAATTGTTCACGCACTTGCGCGCAAAGTTTTCCCCCCGTAAGGCTTGCGGTCCATGCCGTGGAGGTCTTTATGCATTATGATTAATATCGACACTTTTCATGGCCAGAGGATCACGTCTACAACAACGGGGTGCTTCAAAAAAAAACCTAACGACTAGACGGATGGATTTGACGGCAGGCTGGCACGCAGGCAGTCACAGGGGAAAAACTAGAGGGAGTAAGAAACCAGAAAAGAATGAACGAATCAGAAAGGAAACAGGAGTAGGAACTAGGAGAAGAAGCAGACGTCAGCCAGTGAGACCCCCT
>SMGT01007683.1:298314-323262 GCA_004794575.1 Lanistes nyassanus
GGGGGGGGGGGGGGGGTCCGAAAGAAGGGATGTAATGCTGATGTGTGGGAGGGAGCAATGGCCAGCGGGCAGCACTTTATCATCCGATTATAGCAGCAGTTGTGGGACGTTTTATGCCTTGTGAGCACGCAAACCAGCTTTAAACAGCTCGCTAACGCAGTCTAACATCCACCTGATGCCTACGGTGCGATCAGTCCCCACGTCTGCGTTGGGGGGGTTGGGGGCTGAGGGGGGCTGAGGGGGGCATGACGCTGCCCTTCTACGCGACACTCGTGGGCGTTTGCATACTCCGCCACCCCTCACAAAAAAACCCACAGCTATGACCTCAGGCGTAGGCTGACTGCCCTGCCACTGCAGGCTTGCAACCAAGGTCGTTTGAAGAGACGACGTCTCTGCCGGTAGAAGGCCGATACTGTCGTTTATCGAATCGCTGAAAATGACTTAAAACGGAGCAGTGACGATTCACAAATTAACGGTAGGCGAAATTAAAGGTTACGCAGTACGCTTGCTTCCAAAAAATTAGGCTCATATGACAAGTCCCGGCTACTTGCGTGTCTACTCTTTTGTTAAATTCTACTAGAACACGGGATCTTTATTGTCACGCGGAGTCACATGGGATCTCTTTAGTTACGCGGAGGTATCACGTCCGGTTCCGTATAATATAGGACTGGATAGGGTTTGTGGAGCTCACGGGAAAAGGATGGAGCGGGAACGAACAGATGCACTGTGTCCGCACAAAATATACAAACTGTTCCTGCAGGCCTTTCTTAACCGAGCGAATGTGTATCGTAGTTCACCGAACACATGGCCAGGCTACTTACACTAAGACGCACATTTGTCCAGTTAAAAACATACCGGAGGCAGTAAGGAGAAGATGGAAAAAGCAATGATCACTAAAAAAGCTGCTGAGAACAACAATGCAATCACACATCTTTTTAAGATCTCGTTGTACTGTTCTGTCAGTAGATTTATCAATATAAAGAATATTATTGACATCTGAAATCCAGATGCTGATATCTAAATCCACTGACGCTGCTCAGCTAGCACTCTGGGAAAATGTGCATTTAGGTAAACACGCATGTATCTCATGTAAATGCTAAAAACAGCATTTACGCGAGAAACATGCCATTTCTCTTGACGTAAGCGCAGGTACAATGTCGCGCAATGCGCGGATCGGAGACCTTGCTCAACTGTTTGTCCCAGACGTTTCAAAGGACAGGTGCAACCAGCACGTAGGGCGCTGAAAGAGCTGCACTTTTTACTTCTCACGTCCAAGGACAATACTTTCTCGTTCCTTTTGTTGTTTCTTTGATTTCGCATTCCGCTAATTTATTTCTATCTGACAACCGTCCACTCTAATAAAAGGTGAAAATAATAATTATTCCTTTTACGTCTTGCAGCCATTCTGGACTGCGGCGAGCAAAGCATAGGGTGCTCCATTCCTTAATCGAAGAGCGTCATTGACCTTAAGGGCATACCAGGAGTTTCCTTGCTCTTTATACAGCCAGGAAAAAAACCAAAAGAGAAAGGGGAACATTGTAATACGATAAAAATAGACGCAACAGGGTCATTCTTAACAAAAACACGCATTATATTGTCTTTGATAGAGAACGGAGGAGTGGTACAAACTATGGCTGCAGCAAGAAAGGCATTAGAAGTAAAGACATCCAGGAGACCTTGGGGTTTCACTGTCGTTGCTAACCAAACAGTGCGCATGCGTCTCACACACGGGCAGCCAGAGGTGAGCTGGCAGACTGCAGAGGGTGGAGGGGGAAGGAGCAGAATAGGTCTTCGCATGGGAGAGACGTCAGGTGACTAGGTTGCCGCATGGACTGGGCGACAAAAGTCACGTGGCTTGACCAGCAGACGTCACTTCCGAGATCCCGGCGGACCGTCAGTCCACCCACAGATAGGCTTTACGCCATAAATGGGCATTGAGCTGCTCAGTATGCTCAGAGACTCGGGGCCAAGGGGAGGGGGAAGTCAGTGAAAGGGCTTCCTTTTTTGTGTGACTCACATGCAAGGGAGAAAACTCCAGGCACAGGCGAAAGCTGGTGGGTAATCCAGGAAGTGTGGTAAACACAAAAATAAAACTGACAGGTCGCCCAAGAAGTTTTTAAAATACAGATTCGCACAACGTTTAACAGGTCTTCCACCAAAGACAGACGTGCTCGGATGGTCAATCTGCTTACATCTTTAAAGATATAGCTTACTTAAACTCTCCTGGTAAATACAGTTTTTTTAAAACTGCACTTACTTCAAAATCACCATGTAGGTCCTAGGTGCTGAATTGTTGTCGGCTTCCTTTTCCCGTTGCTGTTGGCAGGCGGATAGAGTTTCAGAAGGTATCTGCAACCCCTTCTCAACTAATTCTTTTATCTGCTGTTATCCTGCTAAGTTATTCAGCTTCCTACTGCTTCAACTCTTCTTTCTTCCCACCCACTCACCCCCACCCTTCTTCGTTTGTCTTTCTCCCCATGCACTTTCAACTAGTGATCTGAGAGCTTTCGCTGTCATTATGTCAAGGTATAAAAGCAGCACAAAATGACTCATACAACCTGGTATGCGAGTTTGTGGCGTCATGTTCAAATTCTTCAAGCTCTTTGTCTGCTTTAATGTATCGCCACAAACACCTATTCCGGAATGTAAAGAACTTTACCCAGCCATATAAGTGCATTCTTTGGTATAATTATAGGTTTTAGTATGAATCGCATTTTTTTCTGGTAGGGATAAGTTGAGTAGAAACCGTTGGATTGCTCATTGTCAAAATAATGGTGAAGTCACACAATGTTTACAGCATGAACGTTACATCTAGCTATTGCGCACCCACGCACTTGCCCCTGCTCAGAGGGAACGGGAGAGAAAGAGAAAGAGATATGCATCCACACACGCACCTGAGAAATACAACAGACGGTTCAGGGTTCAAAGCAAACTAAACAACCTTTGATGTGCACGGACATCACTGCCGAAATCATAGACACAGAAAGAAAGAAAGAAAGAAAGAAAGAAAGAAAGAAAGAAAGAAAGAAAGAAAGAAAGAAAGAAAGAAAGACAGACAGAAAAAGGTGCCGGAACAGAATTTAAACTGTTGAGGACAAGCAAAATCCAGCAGCTTTAACTTCGTGCGTAACGGCCTTTTTCTTTCACGGCCAGTGTGCACGTGTCCTTTTAACCAGACCTCCCCCAACAACGCCCAAGCACACACTGCAAATTACTGCCGGATCTCCGCTTCCAGTTTCCGTTCTTTGGAGAAAAAGTTATGACTTGCTAGTCTTAACAATGTACCTAGTCAGCAAGTAATCCATTCTTCCCCCACTGAACAAAGTAATAGCTCCCCGAAAAAAAGGTCGATTTGGCGTGGGCCGATAAAATTCCTCTTGTCCTGCTTTGTCCTTTCCCCTCCCCCACCCTCCAGCGCCAGTTCCAGTTGATCGTTTTCTCCTTGCTGACGTCGGCAGGCGGCGTTACAAAATTCTGTCCCATAAACCAGATCTTCCAGCGTCCATCCAGCCAACGACCAAGATCTGTTTTCGCGCCACAATTACCAGCGCAATCTTCCTTTCGCCATGTATTTTTACCTGCTTCAATTTGAGTCATTTCTGTCTGACGCCAGGCGTTTTGCCTGCGTCATAATTTCTCACTGACGTGTTTATCACGTACTCATCGTCGTCACTCGCCGCCCACGCGCGCGCAAGCATGCTGCCTTCCCGTTTCCTTCCCACTTCTCCATTCTTAAAGAGCTTTGGTTGGGTCAATGGTCGTCTGCCGGGAATAATATTAATAATAATCAGTCGGTGTCGCTTCCAGACAGCTGCGGGATACGATCTCTATCCGGCTGGCCATTCTATTGATGCTCCCAGTGATCTTTACGCCCACGCTTATCGTCTCGTTTGCAAAACTGCTGGGGCAGATCGCCACTAAATCGGCAAAGCAAGTAGGTTAAAGACCGACCCGAAAGGACAGTGATACACAATGATACAAAAATGAATAGCTAACTCTAGAAACCAGGTACAGATTTTATTTTTTAAGCTGTCAATCTTCTACCTTTGCTCAATAAGGAGGTGAAAATACCAGTCCATATTCCCATAGTACATGGATTTCCTTCCTTAGCAGATCCATCCCCTCCGTGGTCTATTGGTCAAGGCGTCCGCTTTCAAAGCAGAAGGTCGTGGTTCTCGCCTCGGCAAAGGCTTCTAAAAATCTGGCAATCTAGTAGCTGCCCTGCCAGACGCTTGGCACTATAGGGAACAGTACTAGGACTGGTTGGTCCATAATGTGACTGGGTGGGACTGAAGCCTTTGCTGTGACAGCAGTCCCAGTGCGGCAGCACGTAAATTTGTCTCCAGCAACACTGTCCTGATATTTACCTAATTTGCGGTGAGGCGTTAAGCAACAAACAAACAAACAACCTTTGCAAATCCTCCCATACGTTTCTTTAGCTCCACCCGTAACAACGAAGCGCACCCGTGAGCTACACTAACGTGCACTATTTTGACCACATCCTGAACCTGATGACAATGTCGATGTTTCTGAGATAGAACATCCTTAAAAAAAGGAATTCAAAAGTACTAGTCAAGGTTATTTTCTTGAGATGAAATAGACCCGTTTATTCGGAGGAAAAAAACCGTTTACCTACTGGTAGGTCTTTAAAGTTTGCATTGCTTTTCTGAGCGCGTCACTAAAGCGCCAAGGGTGGCCACTCCAAAGTCGCCGGAAGCCGAAAGTCCAGTTTATAAAAAAAACCGCCTTGCTGTTGTGTTTTGTAACAAGCAGGGCGATCGGAAGTGGAAAGAGAGGTGCCCAATCAATGCCTCTGTGACATCGCCGAGAAGCGGACGAGATCGCGCCTATCTGCGCGTGGTCGGGGTCGCCACAGGAAGAGTGGGCGGCTGCTGACAATAGAGAGATGGCGAAGGGAAGTCGTGAATGATATGGCATAATGGCTTCCCGCCTCTTGCTGGACGGAGGTTTTTTCATTCTTTCTTTCGCCCTACGGCGGATGTCTTTTTTGTGCGCGCATGCTTGCATGCGTTTGAGTGCGTGAATGTGGTAAATGAGCACTAGCCATATCTTCAAGAAATTCAAAATCTTTTGTTAACTGTCTAGCCTGCACTTTTGAACTATATCTTTAACAAAAAGCTTCCATACGTCTGTTTGTTTGGTCCTTTGATAAGAATAAACTCTGGCAGTGGATGATTGGAAGACGGGTAATAACTGGAGAAGGGCATGTAGAAGTAGTGAGGTGGTAGCTGGCTGTTGTCGTCATAATTGTTATGGCCTTGTTGGTGTCTTGGTGGCGACAGTCCGCGCTGTACGAGAGCGGGCTGCGTCATCACTACCCGAACAAAATCATCCAGAATGTAATACCAAAAAATCGAGCGTCATCAGTGGTGCAGGAATTCGTTCATTCATTCCTCAAGCATTTCCGAATGGGTTCTAGGGTTTTAAAAATTAAAAAGTAATTTCTTGGCATGGACGTCAAGGACGCTTGTCTCAGCAGAACTAACCTCATCCTACCGCTGTGCAACGAACGCATTTGCCTGCACGTATGGGATAATAAGGGAAGTGGAGGCACTTGACTGGTTTAAAGGATGAAAAAAAAACATAACCTAAGTTTGATCTATTTTGAACAGCTTTAACACACATTTAAATGGGGTTTGTTGTTCTTCTTGTTGGGATCTGTGTTTGCTTTTGATTTGGTCTGATTTGGTTTGCAAACCCCTCCCCCAACACTGTAGTGAGTCACCAGTTTTAAGAAAACACGTTATGCAAAGTGATTTTATTTCAAAAGAGGTAAAAAGTAGAAGAACCTGTCCGAGCTGCACTCGCGTAGAACTGACCTACCCCCCTCCAGAGGGCAGGATTTGAGTCATTGACAGAATGTATCGTGCGCCACCTTGCACGTGAGCAAAGGCAGAAACACGCCCATGCAAGCACGCACCCACACAGGTATGCACCTCAAAGAACTCGCAGAGACCTGACCAGCTGACATGAAAATAGAGATTAAGGACTAAGCAAACGACAAAGAGAGGGAGCAGTGGAGTTTGAGGGGTGGGAGAGGCCAAGAAAGCGAGAGGTTGAGAGAGAGTCAGAGAACTAAGAGAGAGAGAGAAGCCGCGAAAAAAAAGAGCAAGAGGCAGTAAGAGAAGAATACAAGAATTAAAAAGGGGCGGAGCTGGGGGAGGGGGGAAGATGAGAAAATGGGACACGGGAGAGAAATACGAAGTGTGCTGAGGTGAAAGTTTTCACTCATACGTTTACTGTTCCGTACTGTGTAGTCGTCAGAACAAGCGAGAGAAAGATTTAGGAGAGGGAATGGCGTTGTGTGGGTGGAGGGACCCAAGGAGTCGAACGGATGAGTCATTCCAGGAGGGTATCTCCACCGCATAAGACGACAAGTGTGATTGATAAAGCGAGCCATGAGCAATCTGAAAGCACAGAGAGAACAAGTGTTTAATCTCCATTGATAGCTATAGCCCGCCATGCCACATTCACTCCTAGTCTGGCGAGTCAGTTTGTCTGCGGATACGCTAAATGAAGCCTTCGGTGGGCCAAACATTTATTACACAACGAGAAGATTAATGTAGGTGTTATTTTTAATGTATGGAGGAAGACTTTCACGACATAGTGGGATTGGACACTGAACTTCAGGGGAGCGAAAAAGGCGAACTTTAGTGGGGTCATCTTGAAGTTGCCCCCTGGGAAGGAAGGATGTAGTCGTGGCGAGAATGGAAGTTGTAAATGTGTGTGGGAGATCCGAAAAAAGGAACTAAGAACAAGATTAATTATAAAAACATATTCGAAACGATAGATAGATAGATAGATAGATAGATAGATAGATAGATAGATAGATAGATAGATAGATAGATAGATAGATAGAAGGTAAAAGATGGGGAAAGAGAGCGACACACCTCCATCACGCCCCCCACCTGCCCCACCTCGCACTGGATTAGGGGCAAAGTGTAGAAAGAGAACGTCACAACTGTTTTCTACTCCCAGGCAGGTTTTCCCGTCGCGCAACTCTCCGCTTTAGTCTGTCCCTCCAGTTACGTAAGCTGTGTGACCTTCAGAGGCATGGATGAGTTATTGCCTGCATAAACACAAACACTGGTGGCCCTCGCAGACCTCCTGGACACGGATGCTCAGCTGGCGGCGAGGGCGCTGGAATAATCTGCGACAAGGGATCGCTTCATGCATACAGAGCAGCTTACTTGACAAGTGACTCAGTGCTTGCTGTCCGCTACCGTCCTTGTCTCTTTCACGCCCCCAAATTCCCGACAAAAAAGCCACAGTGACCAGACACGAGTTACAAGGACGTGAGAGAAGGGAGAGAACGCTAGGAGCTCTGACGTCACCATCTATAGCGTTCTGACCGTGTATAGTTCGGCTTCGCACATGCGTATCAAGCACCGGAAGTCGACAAACGACAGCTAGGAGATCGTTCTCCGTGGCTGGATGGTGACTTCTGCGCTGGTTGGAAATTTACAACGCTGGCTTGAGCCAGACAGAACTTTGTATGAATACACTCATTGTAAGACTTTCAGGAGCGTCAGGATCAATGGAAGATCTTCTGTTGTACTTCTCCCTTTTTGGCCCGCCAACCTCCTTAGTTGGAATCCAAATAGCACAACGTTCTGCCACGAGTTAGGCGCGGTGTCAGAGAAGCTCTCGCGCGAAGGAGGCGAGCTTCCTGTTGACGATCGTAGAAGATGGTGGTTCTTCTTGTTCGCTGAGCTTGATAAAAACCTCTTAGTGTCGTCTCCAAACTGAAAACTGTCTAGCATATCTTTCTTGACAGACTGATCGGAATACTGTTATTGGTGGTACACAATATTTCTTTTAATTTTTCATTAACATCGGCAAGTATCACCGTACTGACACTAGTTGCAGGGGTAAAGACAGTTGGTATATGACAACACTGGGCTGAATTTTAAAGGGGAAAGATTAACGTTTAAATATATAGTCGGGGGTGGGGGAATGAAGAACGTGAAATATAATAGTTGAAATTAGGAGAAATTTGCATCATCGACCAGAATCACACATGACATTGGCAGTTAGAGCAGTTGAAACCGCCGTTTTGAAATATGCTGTTACAAAAGTCTCTGCTATTACTGCCTAGTATACGCTTTACAAACGCAGTCCCCATGATAGTATACTTCAAGGAGAATCGCTCAGCGTTTCTCTGACATCCTCACTGGAGCTGGGGTGGGGGGGGAGTGTCTGAATAATTCATGATCAGTTTTTCGGACTCGTGTGTCGAAGGCTGCGAGTTCGAATCCAGAAGTGACCAAGGATTATGTACTGGATTTCAACGCTACTCCACTAAACATAAACTGCCTCCCTCATTGGCCATCTTACTGCAGCTATCACTGGTGGTGATGGGGGGGGGGATTCCAGGGCATAGATTAGTAACAAAACCACCCCCACCTCCCTATAGTACAAAATCCAGACGAGAGTGAAGCACTGTCCCTCCAAGATTACCTACCCACCAATCTACTTCAGCGGAGATCGCAAACAACTTTCCCAACCAGCACGAACATGACATGTTCAAAAAAGGTGTTGATGTACATGCTACATAAAAGTCCCTAACAATGTAGTCTTGCAAGAAACATGACTGGTCAATGTTAGTATTATACTATATATATATAAATATGAATATATTAATAAAATAAATTGTTTGTCTTCTTACAAATTTTATCTCATCTACAAAGTGTTGGTATGAATATAAGGGGGTATGTTAAGCCAAGGAGATTTTTTTTTGAGCCGGAGGGTTTTTCTAGATGGATGGCATTGATCAATTATAGTCAAATGTGTCGGCTTCGTCTGCACGTTCAGACCAGTCCTACAACACGTGTCACTTGTGAACAAGTACTAGCTATGCATACTGTGCCATCGACTACGAATTAATTATAGTGTCATAAATGGCATATGGCTTGCAATAGAATTAAGGAAACTCAATGTAGATATGTATGTTCGGAATTACAAATGAATCCAGTGTGAGGATCTCTCTAGGCGGAGCCACTTTTCCTTCAAACGAACGAGCGCTGGTTGGGTGCTAGGAATAGTGACCTGAAGAGGTCACCAGTCATTCAGCCTTCTGCTTCCCGAAAATACACAACGTTTTTGCGTGACAGCTTAAGCGTCTCACGTGAATGGCGGCCTTTCGGCTGTGACGTCACATCCTGATGCCCAGTTTCCTGTCCTGCGGCGCTCAAGCGGGAGTAGGTGGGGGAGGGGGGAGGGGGGAGGGTCTGCTCGCTTGGTGCTTCCGAGCCGTTACTTGCTGCTATGCAAAGCCAACACTGCACGACTTTCACGTCATGATACGACCTGGCACTTGCGAACTATAAGCAGTAAGCTTTTGATGCTCCGCCCATACACCATGCAAAAATTGTCTGTTGTTCCCTACTTGAGCCATACAGACTTCCAGGAAAGATTCCTGACACCATCTCCCATCCCAGAACTGCTCCTCCCTCCCCCACAAACATCCCTGCCAAAATTATGATTTAAAAAGTCTTTTGTTATAAACTTACTCCTTTGAGGGACGCCCGTCTTGGTGGTCTAGCGATAAAGGCGTCCGCTTCTGAGGTTCGGCCCCCCCCCCCCTTCTCCCTCAGTCATACTTAAACATTGTCGATCTAGTTACCTGCCCTGCCAGACGCCTGCCGCTAAAGGGAACAGTACTAGGAGTGGTTGTCCTGGTGTCAGTATAACGTGACTGGGTGGGACTGAAACCTGTGGGGCAGAACGTTAACTTGTCTCAACTAACACTGTCCTGATGCGCATCTCGTTTGCTACGGGACATTCAGCAAAAAAAAAAAAAAGGCATACTTCGCAATTAAAGACAAAGGAAAGATCTCCCCAAAGAGTATAAAAACAAATGAAACAGAAGCAAAGTATATAAAAATGAAGACAGTAAAGCATTCAAAAGCAAGGAATCCTGACATTAAGAGTCATGCACCGAGCTAAGAGAGTGTCAGTTTTTACAATAAAAGCATGAGTCTTATGCGTCCAAGACCATCCATTCCATTCGTCAATAGCGCGTGTCTATCATACTCAGAGTACTGATGGAAAAAAACCCGAACCAGAAAACCAAGCAAGAATGACTGGGAGGGAGAGGCATAGAAAAGAAAAGGTAAGTTTGCGTGTAACATTCTGTTTCACTACATAATGAAGACAACAAAGAAGACGACGTGATGATGATGACCACATCGACGATGATGACGATGTAAACATACAGACTGCACAAACAGGTCATGCATCATACTTGCACGTCATTCTTACAGACAGACAAACCGGACACGCAAGCTTACAAACACTCACACTTTCAAAAGCCGCATGCATTGGTAAATGCGGGCGTGCACGCACATAAACACCTGAACGGATCTCGACAGAAAACCCCATAGGCAGGACCCCCGAGGAACAAGACAGGTCGTGGGTTGCAGGCAGGTTGGAGATGGGTGGAGCGGGGTGGAGAGGGGTGAAGGGAAAAGAGAAGGAGAGTAAAAGTGGGAGAGGTGGAGGGATGGTGTTACAAATAGTTTTCCCTCCCACGGCCAGACGGCTGGGTTCGGAAGGCGACGTGACCTGACACACATCTGGCTTCACCCCGTCGTCACCACCGCACGTTCTTTTCACACTGCTGATGACAATTAGTATGGCCTGAACAGGGCCTTGCCACGTCTGATCCTCCGTTACACCACTGTCAGCTGCCACGTTTTCTAAGAAAATACCTGCCGTCTGTTTATTTACTAGCATTTGCCTTTGATCTCTCTTTCTGAAGGGCGGGGGGAGTAGGGTATGTATGTGCACGCCCGCCTATAACAAAGAAACATGTGACGACTGTGTGTGTGTGTGTGTGTTGTACCTGATGGTTCTTACCTACACATTTTTAGAAACTTTCTTTTGAATTTACAGAGATGCTGATGTCTGGGGTGCTGTAGGACATAAGACTCGCACAGCCATCGTGCTTTTGCATGGGGTTATATTATATATCGGAAAGCAGTCTCCAAAAGGCAACTTCAGTATTTCAAATACAATTTCCTGTTTACTATAAAACTTCGACTCTGATTTTAGCCCATCAGACAGACATATATTCTACCTGATATTTCTGGTACTTTTTCGTTAATCACAACACATGTTTTATATGATGGCAAAAGCTCGCACATTGCTTAATTGCACTAGCCGGAAAGGCTCAAAAAGAAGGCAGGTTCATAGGTGCGCATACAGACAAGAAGAATCTATCTGGCTTTTCCGAATTTTTTTGTGTAACTTTTTAAAAAAATTTATGAGATAAAACTTCAAAACATAGCTGTAGCAAATGCAATGTACAAATTTTTACATTAGAAATAAACGAAAAAATTTGTTTTTGAATAAACTGCATGCCCAGTTGAGATCAGTAAATAGATTCGATCTAATTTTCCTGAAGAATATTGAGGAACACAAAAATAGTATTACACGATACAACTCTGCCCGATCATTTAACGTATCATGCGCTCTATCTCGCCTTTTACGATTTTTTCATTTTCCTTGCAGCAAGAAATAGCATAAGTACACTGCAAGCAGATAAATTTTTGTTAAACAGTACAGAAACACATAGATATTTTGATAAATTTAGTTGACATCGTTGGTTGGTTGACTGATTATTTAGAAGGACTGTGCTTCCACCTCGCTGTGATTTCGTACTATAGAGGATGGGTCCTATCATTAAGCTATGCACTGAAAGAACCTCCAGACTGATAGCTGCAGTAAGAACAGTGCGCAGAGGCAGAATAATGTGCGGGGAGATGACCGAATTGGGCTTGCACAATTCCAGGAAATAATACTTTGCCACATCAGGATTCCAACCAGCAACCTTCCTTGCTAATGTACTGAGCTATCCGGGCCCCCACGGTTGACCTCGTTTATGGATCGTGTGCTTTATAACGAGGTTTTAAATCTGGCGTTGATCAGGCGTCAGCAGTTTAGCGGCTAGGGCTGCCTCTCGCAGAGTCTCGCAGTCAGCAGAATGTCCGCGAGAATGCATCAGTTTTCAGCGTAGGTTACATAATTCGATGCTGGCATGAAGCAGGAAGATAGTGTTGCATCATATCTCTTACAGCCAAGTCACTCGTTCGACACTACTAACCCACGACGTGGTTTGAAGGGACGCTGCAAAAAGTCCTGCTGCATTCAGACACTTTGAGACTTAACAGCACCCTGTTGTTTTTACCGCCCGCCGAAGTAATGCACGAGATAGCGATCACAAGAGTGAATTTTTTTAAAGTGCCGCTAGAGTGAGCTGACACATTTCGCTGATACAAGTGACCAGTTGTTGACATTCTGCAGGGTCTGGGGGCACCATCTCACGAAAGGCACTGACAGAGCAGTGCGCGCAGACCGGATCCAGCGCTGTGAACATTTGCTGTCATGGTTCAACAGCATCTTGACCACAAGGGGAAGAAATAGGAGTCTGGAAATGTCTTCTATTATACGCCGTCCTGTAAGCGAGGGGTACTTGACATTTCCAAGCGCAAAATGTGAAAATTTAGTCGTCATCTTTGGCGCTACTTGACTTGGTCACGCCGTAAGTGGCAATACACGGAGTGATTGCTTCAACCATTCTGTTTGCCACTGGGTCGCGGTTACCCTTTTAGAATATTCGGCTATTTTGGTACCATGGATGTGAACACCTTGTACGCTAGTATGTAAGCCAACGCGGCTGTGTGAGAGAGAGAGAGAGAGAAAGGAAGGATGCGCGTGCATGCGTAGGTGCGTTCTCGAGCTTTGTTCGTCAGTGCAGTATTTTTTCCGATCTAATAGATCTTTTAGTCTTCAGAATAAACACACTGCGATGGTCTTTTACTTTTATAGTGTCCCCCCTCCTCTCTCTCGCCCCTCCTTTCCTTCCACTCACTCAGAAGCGCATCTGAAGCTATTTCTTCCTTCGATTCACAGGTCGTTGGACTGCATAGTAGAGCTTTTTTTCAGCAATCGTCTGGACATCACTGACGTCTGAGATGGTTATTGCGCGCAGGTAAACCCATTCTTTAGCTCATTCAAATGTGGCGCGGGTCTAGATCTTGCTACAACCATCCTTACCAATTTTTGGATCTAAAGCCCACATAATGACTATTTGCCTTCAAAGTCCACGATACTGCACTGTACTGTCATCCAATAAAATGTACATCGCCAAGCTTCTTTCATCTGCTTTTCTTTACCATGAAAAGACCTGTTGTCCCATTTTCATTAGCTTTCTACAGCGCTGAAAAATAACGCTGATTTAGAATAATGGCACGAATAATTTTTTGTCATGGAATTCATTTCCATCCGGATCTTCCTCAATTTCAGAGGGTAACATTCTTATAAAATGGAATATTTAGACTCAAGATTTAAAAAGAAAAATCGCCCACCCATATTGCTTTATAATTTACTAAACGATTAAACTTTAGGAAAAGACAACTACGCTGGTTGCATGACAAAAGTGGTGGTGTCTTTGGAAATTGGTCCTGATCTTCAGTCATATGCAAAATCCATAGATCTCTCTCTCCATCTCTCTCTCACACACACATACACACACAAAAACCATAGGACAGTCTTTGAAAAGCTAAGACGTAACATTTATTTCACATTTGTATGAACGACATGAATATTCTTGGAGGAAAGACTAGACACAAGACAAGCCAAAGGCATTAAAAATCAAAGATGCGGTGCACACAACAAATTCACTGATTTAAAATCAAGAACTTCCATAAATACACAGCTATACTCATGTAATTTCAACCGAACGCTTTTGCTTGCACGGACCGCTGGGCTAGGGAACCACAAAAACATTTCCCCCCCCCCAAAAAAAAACCCAAAGAATAAAAAGGTGGAGACAGTTCGCATGTACGTGAAAGCATTTTTAAGTGATATCGAAAAGAGATTTAGCACCCCTAGCAGAGTTTATATTGGCAGTCATTCTACTTTTAGGTATTTAAACCATTCTACATAATAAGATTACATAAATCTCCAAATGAACTTCAGATCCAATCTAGAAGTCGATTTAAAAAAAAAAGATTAAACTATTGGCCGACAAGTAGTTTAAACCATCGGCCAGCATCGCTTTCCATCCTGGGTAGTTGCTGGGAATGAATTGTGGGCACTTTTGCTCGCAGAGCAGCTATGGGAATGCGACATGGCACCGCTGGTGAACAGGCAGATTGTAAGGGGGGAGGGGTGTCTGGTTAACATGACGATTCACCAGTTGCGGTATGTTCTGAGCAAGCATTCGTTCTTACGATATACACATGATTAAGAAATCCCCCCATGTAATACCTCCAAACAGTAGGTCAATTGCAATGGAGCACTCCGAACTCCTTGTGACCTTGTCGTCTTAAACCTCTCGCGCTTCTGTCATGTCCGTCCCCGCTTGAGCTCTAGCATCTAACGGGATCTGCCTTTGGGTCTGGACGGTTCTGTGTGTGGGGGCCCATAGCGGTGGGGGGGGGGGGAATGCGCGCACGACTACGACGGAGGGCTGTCACACGAACGTTTGAATCTTGTTTCGCCGCGAAAAGTGCTCGTGATCAACCCAGGGTGAACTCGCCTCACGATAACTCTAATGCAGAAGACCAGAAATGAACGCTATTGTATCCCAGTGATTTTTTGTATTAAGGATAAATCAAATCTCATCCAGCTAAAGAATAATTTCTTGTTCAACCGGGGTATCTATCCATTTATGGTGAACCAGAAGGAGGTAGCTTGAAGAAAGTACTGCAAACCAAACAACTTAAAGACAAACTAAAGGACAATACCAAGGGGAAGCAGTTCACTACGAAATCAGATTGTGCGTTTTCCCGTGACTTGGGCTGATGTTCCTTTTCTTTCTTCTTCGCCTTGCTGTCTGAATGCTTTTGAGTTAAGTGTATATAACCGAATATAAAACAATTATATGTCATGGTGAGTGGACACCGACTGCAGTTTTGTACATATGAACGACAGAAAAAAGGATAGTTTTGGGGAACACTACATATAACTGTTGAGTGGAGTGATTTCTTCTCACCATTTAACTGATCTTAAAGCGTTTATTAACCGGTGGTCCTATTAACCTGAAGCTGGCCATATGCATATACATGGCCTTGGCTCGGCGAACTAAGACGTACCTTCGATTGGTTTCAGGCCCTGAACTGAAAGAACGTTCATACTAAATCGTCAAACCTGTTCACATATCCATCTTTGCTGAAGGACGCACATTCGTCCAGTCGAGAAAGCCCCTAATAAGAGTCCTTTTGGTAAAAATCATTCAGACTACAAGAAGGAATGAAAAGGGGCGCAAGCAGATAAAATCTTGGATTTGACTTCTGGACTGGTTGTAGTCTGATAAAAAAAAAAATCCACATGCATCGATCGCTGTCTCTGTTAAGAACCTTGCAGCCAACACGACCCTCCTCCCAAAAATCGCTACCTCCCCAAGCACGCGCCAAAAGCAAATTACATACACGTCTCTGCTAGGCGGCAAGACGAAGACATGGCCTAATGGAAGCTACAGAACCAGCGGTAACAGCTTACGTGGAAAATGCTGAACACATTAAAAGGTAACTGGGATGAATTCAAAGAAATGCAACAGGTACAAAAGTCACGACCGGGAAACAAGAGAAAGAAAAGGAAAAAAGAAAGGAAAAAACCTCAGGCGGAAGTTAGAAACACAGGCAGTTAACAATGTTGGTAACTTATAATAAATATCACATTGCAAAATGTACACACTTACACTCTCGGTGAATTTAATGAAATAGTCCACATCTTGAAATCAGATGTAAAACGTTGTCCTCTGAAATATAAATTATGAGCAGGATGTGGCTTGCATCCAACTAAGTGTTGCCCGAGTCTGAAACGAACCCACAGCGTCGTCTGTGCCAACGCTACGACACGAGAAAAGGAAAGAGGTGATGAGGGGCTGAGGACGTGATCAGGACTGAAAAAGTATTAGAAACCATATCAAATGCCGCGTTGAACTACGCTCACGCAGTATTTACAACCTCTCTCTTTCTTTCTGTTCCACTGAAACAGATTGTGCCCTGCCTCATAAGACCGCTGAAGGGGGAAAGAAATGTCGTTCTACCCATACCGTAACAGATTTGTACACAAACGTTTGCCTGGCTGCTGTCGACAGAGATTCTGAACAGTTTTTGATTAGCATTTGGTAAAGCTTCTCTCCAATGGCATCGTGTTCCACCAGCTATCTAGTTTCGACGCAAACAACAGAAATGCTCTGTCCAACAGGAGCGTAAAACAAGTGTCTAAACATGGACCCATTACACAGAAGCCCTATTTCTGAAACCTCAGTGATTAGGCATAGTATAAAACAACATTAAAAACACTTCCATGTCTGCCCTCAAAAACTGAAGTGTGGAAATACTGGGAGAAATATACCAATACGACTGTGTCATTTCCGAGAAACAGTAGCTTTGAAAAGAGAAGGTAATCTGTAACGGATGTGACCGCAAAAGCTTACATCAGTATGAGAACCACACGTAATTAGGTCGAAGAAAGGTAAAGACCGACAAACGTGAAGGCCCATTCGCCCTCAACGAACTCTCCGCTGACTACAGACTATAAGACATACTATCAGACGACGTCATTTGCCATATTAAGATCAAGAAAGAGGTGAAAGAGTTCGGGAGGAGCAGACCAACAGCCGACAGCGATCTCGCTAGCAAACCAGTGACAAAGACAATGATCTTGATATGATCTTTACACCTACCTAAGTCTATAAATCTAACTTTAAAAAATACGCGCTGCAGCAACTAAAATGTAAAAACCTAATCATGCAATTCAGGAAACAAGCAAGGACCAGTACAGGGATCAGAAGGAATTAAAAACAATCAACTGGTCGACAATAAAAACTAATCTGCGGAAAACGAAATACTGAACGTCTCTTTACCATAGCAAGGACATGATTTGCTTGTACTAGTTCTTATGTAACTCTCAAATGTAAATTACACAGTACCAGAACACATCTTTGCCATGGCCAGGTTCTTTGGTTCAGAAAGTAATAATAAAAGAAATAATTATTCCATATTATCAAGTTAATCGACAACCTCAAATTAAACGGTATGAGCAATAACAACAGCAGCGATTTAACAAGTTATCCCCACAGAAGCTCTGGTCGGAGATGGTGGTATAAACCACACAGTGGGAATCGAGGTAGGCTACAAAGCAAGTTTGTTTCTGTTTATTTGTGGACAACCGGTCACGAAAGATAGTCACAACAGACTCTTCTAAAACGCAATCAATACAGCAGGTACGTTGAGGGAACTAACAGACAACGAGAAAAAGAACAAGGGAACAAACTTTTTGACACGACAGTTCATAACATCTACTAAACACCTTCTCCATGAATATCTCGTATAAAAAAACGTATGATATATGCATTAGGACAGGTGCGCCACCACAAATCTGAAGCCGCAGACAATAAGATAAAAACGAAATGTATATATAAATACATACAAAAATTCCGGCAGTTTCAATCGCACCAACCCAACCCCCACTTCGCTCCCTCCCCCACCCCAAATAATAATAAATAAGGATCGTTTGTTTTCTTGAGAACCAGTGACGTCACCGTCTGCAGGATCAGTCAAGCATTTGCCAAACAGCCGAATCCTGTCACGTGGTCACGAGGGGCAGCGGCGCAATGGCCAGCTGTGTACACGTCTTCGCCCCCAAGCGTCCAATCCCTGGAAAGGCGCACATCACAGACTTGACACAATCTGACCTCTTGCCGGGTCACGGCGTTGCATTCTGCGTCACGGGCAATGAGGGAATGTGCTAGATTACAGAACATCGTACAAAATTATAACACGACTTTTGCTATTGTTTTTTGTTTGTTTTTTTTTCAAGTTCTAACAAACAAACAATCGGGTGGAGTGTGGGCGCAGCACGCGAAATTCGCAGCCAGGTGGCCAGATCTTCCTCGCATGCGTCCCCGGCTTTTCGCCTGAGGGTTCTGTTTTTTTGCGCAATAGTGCTTGCGTGTCCCTGCGTCACTGAGTTAAGTCTTGTCTGAGCTCAGCGTCTGTGTGTGCCCGTCAGTAGGACCCGCTGTTTACTTTGCCCTGCTGAAACAGGAGACCACACTACGTCGCCGCAGATAAACTGGTTATCGTCTGGTGCGAATCCGGCCAAGGACGTGTGCATAATACAAACAAATCCTTGGCAAGCCGCAGTCCCGTCTGCACCCCTGAAGATGTTTTACAAAAATTTATGTCTCGTCGTGTTTGAAGGAAATACAACTTCGACGGTTTCAGCTGGCAACTGTCTGAGCACAAAATGTAACATCAGTTGAGACAAAAGCGTAGCGTTTTGTGGTCTACTCCTAATATACAAAAGTACAAAAGCTAGACGTTCCTCTAGTAACAGGATGGTTTGGTCGCAAGTTACCGAAAACTCGCTGTAAGAAATTTGACAGCAGGCCCCTAGGGAACCGCGGCAACAGGCAAAGAGCAAAGTGTACAATGATGGCGTGTGGGGTGGTAAAAAGCAGTAAACGCCATTTAAAAGTGTGTTGTTTTGTGTGTGTGTGTGTGTGCTTGCGTGTGTGTAGGGAATAAAGCCTGGCCATATCTTTTAAAAAACTGAAAATAGGCTTCATGAAAAGTTAGAAGCCGGTGTGCAGCCAGCTGACACCTTATTGGACCTTTTGTTGCCAGTCTGCCTTCTCTACAGGCAAGCTACCTGCTTCTTTGTGTCCACACAGCCGTGCAGCAGCTAATCCCGTACGCCTTGGCAATAAAGCGAGGAAAAAAGTTTGGTTTGAAAAAAAATTGCGGGAAAGTTGCTTTGTCCACCCTTTAACATCGCTGTCCTTTGACGATTCATCTTGCAGCAGAATAAATGACCTGCCTCTGGTCTTGTTGATGTTGATGTTATTGTTGTTGTTATCATCGTTTAGAAGAATAAAGACCTGTTGTTGTTGTGTTGTGTTTTCTCCACGACTCTTTGCTGTTGCGTAGTCATCTGACGCAACGCGATCATCAGCAGCAGCGGCAGTGGCACAGACAGCGTTAGCAACTAGAAGCGTACAGTTGGCGGCAGGCCTACTCAGCAACTGGCTACCACACGCTTGTGGTCCGGATCGGCGGACCAGGGTCTCGGGGTCTCTCCTCTTTGCCGCATCCACCACTGAACTGACTTGACCGGCAAGTGCAGCCA
Organism: Lanistes nyassanus; assembly: GCA_004794575.1. Lineage (NCBI taxonomy): Eukaryota > Metazoa > Mollusca > Gastropoda > Architaenioglossa > Ampullariidae > Lanistes > Lanistes nyassanus. The sequence goes on from SMGT01007683.1 coordinate 317,482, forward strand.
CCATCGGGAGACATGGGGGAGGGAGGTGGCTAAGACCATCGCAGTCACCATGCCAGCGTCTCTCTCCGACGGCGCGCGGGGTGTGGGTAAGGGGGTGAGAACGCAGAACGCCCAGGAGGAACAACCTCCGTTTGACGTCATTACAGACTGCAACGTCTTTCTGCACGCTAAGCTGGGCGACATGGGTGACATTGCAAAACTGGACAGCTGTGTCCTTGCAAAACTGGACAGTTTTGTCGCTGCAAAACTGGACAGCCTTAGCAGCATTTTTTTGCTTCCATTCCAAACTTGAATGTTTCGACAGTCTTCGTTCCTGACCGAAACTAGACACCACAATTCGTGCGGAAAACAAACAGAAAAAAAGGACGTGTGTGTCTTTGAGTTAGAGAAGGCGGTCCAGCCGGGTCTGGATCAATGGGCCTGCACGTCGCAGATGTCCATCCAGCGGTCGTACCACTTACCCACCAACTCTATGCTGTTCACAGGCCGCCGCATGCGTGGGTCGAAGACTTTGTTTCGCCACAGCTTTTCGCCCTTGATGAAATACTGCATCTTGTCTTGGTACGAATAGTACACGGCGTCTAGATTGGCCGGCAGTGGGTCGTGACCCTCAGCTGCTGGGAACTCCTCCCAGATTCTTCGTTTGCGCACACAGCAGCCTCTGGTCTCTTTCGGCTCCTTTGGGTCGTAGACATATACCTGAAACAAAGATTTTTAAAAACGAAAAATCAGAGGTGAGGAAACGATGGCATCAAAGCGCTGATAAGTTAACATGACGTTTTTCTTGCTTGTGTCAATGTGTGCAAGTCGCATCTGAAAATCCACTTCTAACAAATTTCGGCACGTGCACATTTGATGATCGATATCTGGCTGTCTCTCCGCACTGCTAATTCTCTTTTTCTGATTCCTCTGGCTGCCTGGTGCTTGTCTTTGTGGGCGAAGGATGGAAGTGCACAGAGAAGCAAGAGGATACAAACATAGCAACAGCACACAGCTTACCATATTGCCTGCGTGCTTACTGTTTGTGACTGCTTACCATATCGTCTTTGAAGAAATAGATGTTTTTGTCGCGCATGTCGAAAAAGACGGTGTCCAGATTGCTCGGAATACCCTCGCTTTCCTCAGGTTTAGGTCCAAAGCCGTCTTGGATTCGCTTCGGCCATCCTTCGTACACCATATCGTTATCACTGTCGTACTTGAAATACAGTTCACCTGGATGAAACAGGGAATGGCCAACTTTTAAGTTCGCTCTGCCAGCAACGTTTATCCCATTCTTTGCCTACATAACAGTCGCGCAAAATCTCAAACACAGAGCATGAATACGCATTTACAGTTCAATGCCGCATGAGAACAATTACTCTAGTAAATCTGTGCTTGTCACAGTTTACCAAACAATAGTTTAATGTGTCTGGCTGCTTTGGACCTAATTGGGTTTGACATGACCTCCAGCTAAACTACAGACATGCGATCAGTCTTTCTTTTTTTCGCTCTCTCTCTCTCTCTCTCTCTCTCTCTCTCTCACCTTTGAAGAAAAATGCCTCATCCACGATGTCTGTACCCGTGAAGTACCAGGTGTGCAGATAACCGTCTGGAGTATCGGGCAAACCCTTCCACTCACGGGCTATGTACAAAGGGTCGCCGTAGCGCGTGCGGTTGGCATGATTCTCATACATCCAGTAGTGGTTCTCTCGGAAGAAGTAGGTGTTGTAGATGAACTGGTTGTCAGGCCGTTTACGAACCCAGTCAAACACTGTGCTAAACTTCCCCTTGCATACGCCTGGAAAGCACGCGCAAAAACTGTCAGTCAATACAGTAATCGGAAGTACTTTTGGAACCTATGCGTTTGTCTAAATTCAAAGCCAAGTACATATCTCCCTAGTCCCTTTAAAATTACATTTGCTCACTCCCTTACACACAAGTATATATATATTCACAAATATTCACTTTTTAAAACCTTTGTTAATGGTTTCGATACATCCAATGTATTGCCTCAGCAGTCTTGCATTGTTATATCTGAGCAACTTTCTGTATGTTGTAACATGAGATTAATATATCTTCCCGATACGGTGAAGGTAATAACATGGCTCTAATTCTGCTCAGTGATTTACGTACAAACAAATACCAAACGTCCAGTCTCAACAAACAAACCAATCTCATTATCATCATACACTGATCACAGTCGAACATTTCTAGGCATAACTTCACGCACGTACGCACGAATCCACTCACGAAAGCGCATGTACACGCACGCATGCCCCCAAACGCGTCAGCGACAGGTAGTTAAAAAGCTGCCGACTAAGCAGGAAAGAGACGCGAGGGAAAACCCAGGCGATGCACTGACCGTAGATCTTCTGGATGTCCTTGCGGTCTTGGGGCGTCAGTTCGAACTCCGGCAGCTGCTCGGCGCCGCGGTAGATGGCGTACATGATCGACTGCGACTTGTTCGTGTGCGCCAGCCCCAGCACGTGCCCAATCTCGTGCACGGCCACGCGCAGCAGGTAGATGCCGTCCGCGGAGTAGGTGCGGATGGACTTGAAGTTCTCCTCGTCATCGAAGTGCATGTTGCCCGCCTGCTGCGAGTGCGCGATTTCGCCCCCGTTGCCGTCGAAGTCGTGTTTGCAGTTCTGGTGTGATCCTGAGGAGTGAGGAAAAGAACAGAACGTTTAAACGGGTGATGGCAAAGGAGAACGTTTAGATAGGTGATGGCAAGAAAGAACGTTTAGACAGGCAAATAGAGAGGTAAAACACTAAACGAAAGAGAATGTGATTTACGTCTTAAGCAATTTTGGCAAGAAAGGGCATTGTACAGCTAGACCGGCACACCGACAGCCAGCGATGCACTTTTTTAAAAAATTTCAAGCACACGCTTAAAGCAAAAAATACCGTATTTAGTGATTGTACTAAATGGATCGATGGCTTCTTGAGGACAGACAGGAAAGAAATAGAATAACATTCGAAACGGGTGTGAGGGGAAGACGCGCATAGACCTCTCAAAGTCACCCAAAAGTCTGTTACAAACCCCAGATCGATCTCCGTCAGCAAGCGAAATAACAGAGTTTGAGTGGCAATCCTAAAGGACAAAATTGTGAAGAAAAAGTACTAATGGCGAAGGTCCTTTTTAAAAAAGTCATGAATACTACATGGCGCTAACACCTGATCTAGTTTAGATGATTTTTCTAACCCGACCCAACCGGCGTGCCCCTGGATAGGCGGCTGTCCCATCTGAACTACAAAACAAGAAACTGAAACGAATTTATTTTAATATTCGATGAATTGATTTAATGGGGATTAAAACAGTAGGAGAGAGAGAGAGCCTGCGTATGCAAGGAGTTGGAATGGATAGGTGGTGGTTGTGGTGATGATAGTGGTGACGATAGTGGTGATGATAGTGGTGACGATAGTGGTGATGGCGGATGACTTGAAACGACACGAGTAGATGAAGACGGGATCAACATTCAGCAAAACTAATACTTTGTTTACTTTTGGACCCATTTCACCCTCGACCATCCTTCGTCTGGGCTTCTCGTACTCTTTGTCCAGCATTTCACACAGCCATATCCTCTTCGTTGTCAAGACAAAAACTTCTCCTGTGGTTTTAATGTTCAAAATCCGACAGGCAGTCGGCTGTTTGTATTACAGCCCCTGTCTAACACCCTATAAGCTTCCAGCAACAAAGTTCTCTGCTTCTCGAGCCTTAACGACCAGCGTAAGTTTGCCCTGGTGACCCACTTCAAAGAACTTACTACAAACTGCCAAACACAAGCACACGGTTATTGGGAACAGGGAAGAGAAGATGGGGTAGGGCAGGTAGGGAAAAACGGTCGGGGTCTGTCTCTCTCTCACACATACACATACGCACGCACGCTCACACACACAGAGAGCGCGAGAGAGAAACACAGGTGTCTTTGTTCCCTGTTCACGTTGTCTCCTGACCCCTTAAACCTGGCCTATTCAACGCCGCTGACCTAGACGCCCCAACACACACTTACCTCACCCCATCCTCTTCTGTTCTCTTCTCCCGCACCCCCCCCCCCCCCCCCCCCCCCCCCCCCCCCCCCCCCCCCCCCCCCCCCCCCCCCGGCGAGCAGCCATACCCCTTCATCCAGACGTAAAACGGGGAAATCGTAGGTGTACTATACACGGAGCGGCTTTAATCTCCACCGGCTTGGCAATAGCGTTTGAGAACATAACGTCCGGTTTCTTCTACAGCTTGAACAGAGTATGACCCGATTCAAGTACAGGACTTGAATACATGGCGACTCCAAAGCAGTCATTTAGCCTCCATTACGATGACTCATTTGTTTCGCGGAGATTAAAATATAGAGACGCGGGCATTGTGCTTGCTGAGCAGTCTAAGGCACCTGCAATTTGTCTATGCACGCTCACAGTTAAGGAAAAATAAAAGCAGGACAATTTGAAATCCGCACAAACAGCCACGCTGTATAATAAACTGCCAGAGGATTAAAGCCATATTTCCTTATCACTCTATTAAGTTCTGGGGAGACGGTAACTTTCGAGGAGGGCAGGAAGGAAACTTTTCATTTAAGCAAAGCAGACACCTGTTCCTTGCATTCAAATCCAACAAGCTACCTTCGTCTGTTCAGAGTACCCGAAACATGCAGAGGACCAAATTCTGATAAGTCAAGATTACAACAAAGAAATGAAAATGATAAAGTGCATCGAAATGCTGTTCACTTCTGTTTCATCTTCACAACGCTTATGCCATAAAATATCAAAACGCGTACAGATATGATTAAACTCCAGTCACAATGACAGGTGGAATACGAAAAGGTCACTTGCCTCAACAGCAGGAAAAGGTCACACAAATACTGTGAGAACTGAATGTAAAAGGTGTTTAGCATCACATTCTGAAAAGATCATGAGGTCATTAGACGTAGCCATGGTTGCCGATGATAATGTGATTAACAGCTGAACATATTTTTATTCTTCGAGGTAAGTCGACATTTTGCTCCCTACTGTCATCAAGGTAATCAAAATAAAGGCACCTTTGGCGACGATATATTTCGCCAAAAAAAAACCACCCAGAGCTGGAATTTTTTTAACCCAAGGCGTGAAATCCGAAGGTCATTTTGCGAAAAGCAGGGGTCAACTCAAGCAGCTGCTGGTGTTACTTGGCCAAATGTTAATATATCTGTGGTTTCCCTGTGACGCACGGCTTTAAAACTGTGCGTCATTCTTTAATTTTGGGGCGTAAATTACCCCCGATTGTGCGTTATCAGGAGCTCTGGACTCCGCTCCACAGGGCAACCAGCATGAAATCGTATGCAGTTTTGGCTACGTAGTGTGTACCCTGCAGTCATGGTCTCCCAAAAAATCCCATAAGCGAACTAACGGCCTTCTAGTCCAAGATACGAAACTCCAGCCCGCTGTTGGGGAACTCAGCATGATAATTCGCTGCCATCAGCCCTCTACGCTCACCAAACGGTCGCTTTTCTCTTCAATACGTAACAGAAATAAAGAAAAGATGAAATTAGAAAAGGTCAAGCAAACTAGGTTGCCATTCGCGCTCTCTGATGTTGCCGCTGGGGCAACTGTGGATGAAGCCTTCAGCTACATCTTCTTACTTTTGTTGTCTCCCCCCTTCCAAACCCCAACAAAAATGGCGTGCTCAAGACTGTACTACCGCCGATAAACCCAAGTGGGCCACTTTTCAGAAGCAACGTTTTCGCACAATGCGAGTGATTCAATAGCCCCATCTATCACCTGCAAGGGTGGGAGGTTCGAGAAGGACATATCGTCCGTGAGATCTGCCCCCCCCCC
>SMGT01007683.1:329432-350829 GCA_004794575.1 Lanistes nyassanus
CCCCCCCCCCCCCCCCCCCCCCCCCCCCCCCCCCCCGTGTCAAACTGTAAACAACCCAGAAAAAGGCCAGGCTTGCAGAGAACGAGGGACTTAAAGTCAAACCCAAGTCGCTAACTATAGACGTACCCTAAATCCATGTTACAGTCGAAAAGTAACTTTCTAGACTACCCCGACCTAACTGTGACACCGAGATGGTCGTCTCTCCAGTGTATTGTAGGAGGGAGCAGGGAGGGTTGAAATAGGAAAAAAGCCCGAACACGCAAATATCCGAAAGTAAGACCTCCTCCCCCCCCCCGCCCTTACACACATACTTCTCGTGCCTCTCTATGTGTGTGTGTGTGTGACCGCGCGCGCGTGTGTGTGCATGTGTGTGGGGGGGGGGAGGGGGAAGGGAGACAGACAGAACGCGTTGCAGTTGTGCTACGGCCATCCCAAGAAGAACTGAGATACGATGTATACAAAACTGTAAGTGGTTTTTTTTTACATTTAAATGAACAATACCACATATTATTATTTTATTATTATTAAGGAGCTTTGAAAGCTAAATATCTTTTCTCTTTTTCTTTTCCATCATTTTATTTTCTACTTTTATACTATATTTTACTTTGTGTCCTCAGGAAGGGGTAACGTCCCAAAACACTGGCTTCATCTGTCTTAATATTTAGCTTGGCTCGGTTTCCTTGTGGGGATCGATTACAGATCTACTAAATGACACCCAACCATACCTAAGATACAGACCTAATCGATATTAACAAAATAGCCTTATACGCACGTCAGCGCGAGAAGATAGGGTGAAGGGGAAGGAAGAAGGTGTATGACGGAGATTGGGAAGGAGGGGGAGGGAAGGAGAGAGGGAGTTGCATCATCCCAGTAGCCTACTACTAATTAAAGCACGGCTGACATATACCGGATATTTTCACTTACACTCACATTTTCTCTCTTTAGCCGACAAGACCTTATCATCCCCATCGATTCATTCTTTCAACGTGAACTCGGCTGCTCCTCTCTGGCAGACCATCGGCGCACTGTGGCAAAAATACGCAACACAAGGAACGACAACTTCCGCTCAGCAGCCAAAAATGTGACAGGGCGCGATAAATAACAAAACCCTTGACACAAATAACAGAACACTCCCCAGCCTTTTTCAGAGCCGTGAGTGGCATAAGCGAGAAGAAGAATAGGCAAACATCTTCGTCTGCAGCGAGGAAAAAAGTGTTTCCTGATGCTGGTGTCTTTGCCGTAATAGTATAATTGATGGCCAGTACGTCCGTCTGCTGTTTGGCAGTACGTGTATCTTAATTTCAACACGGTAGTGAGCCTTATATTCTTCAACCTGCGGGCAGTTAGACTCTGCTAAACTTGAACATTTAAAACTTCTACTCTTGTGTTTTTAACCATTTGCCTTTTAGCGCTCAAAAATAAGATATGCAAATGTTGAACATTCTCGAAACGCGGCGCGTATTATTATTTTTTTTTTTTGGCGACAATTTAGGAGTTAGTTCCTCTTCCTGGTTTGAGCTGAGTGTAAGAAATTAAAGCAAATCTTAAAGCAGACACATTTAAAACCCAGGATGTGTCATGAGGATAAATTTAAACCCCTGGAAGTGTGAAGGGGTCACAAAGAGAGCAAGCTGTCTACATTTCACTTCTGAGTTTTGAGTAGTCATACATGGCACCCTAAAGACAAATGCTTCACAAGCGTGCGCCGTTACGACTGCAGGCAAAGACTGAGAAACGGCACTCAAAAGGTTAAGTGTTTTTTCCCCCTGCGCACAGCACCTCAAGCCCTTTAAATTTACTCTCAAGGCCAAAAGTTCCTTGACCCAGCATCACATATTGGTATGACCTTTGCTTCGAGAATCTCTTTTTTTTTAAAGCACTGATGGGTACCAGCTACTTTAATATAGCATAAATTCAATCTTCGAGAGTTTTCTTAATTGTATTTACTATTTATTTGGCTATTTACATATTTCGACGTGACTCTCGTGTAAACTGTGTCATTTGGAGTAAGAAACAGATGTACTGGAAGAACGCTTACTGAAATCAAAGGTGACAAATGATGCCGAAGAGCCAGGACAGGATTTTTTGACAGTTCGGTCCGAAAGATGAAGTGTCTACGGAAGTGAATGTCGCTAACCTAAGAAAGTAGTCTTACGAAAAATAAAAAGTGATTGTTGTTGACCTGGGTAAGTATTGTTACCAAACAAAAACCCCAAAAACCAAGTCAGACATACCCTTCCAAACTGGATACGACAGACAAGACAGACCGGCAGGCAGACAGCTGATCACTGGCTAACTGCAGCATCAGACTCACCGCTTCCAAAGGCGACTTCGATGTCCAAGCTGTTGATGTCTGACGTGGTGTCCTCGATAAATCGGAGAGGAATTACTTCGCTCCACATTCGAAACGCCAGGTCAAGGGTGGCGCGCTGGTCTTCCACTGGAATGCGCGTGGAGTAGCCGGTGGTCAGTAGTCGCCAGCGGATGACTTCTTTGTTGAACATCTCGTTGCCCACAGCCGCGCGGCGGGCGTCCGACTCCTGGGGGTCGACGATGGCTCGCACCTGAATGGACCGTTTGGCCCGTTCGTGGTCCTCCTCGGTCCACTGCTGCAGCAACCTGGGGTCGTCTCTGCGTAGCCGCCGGATATAGTCCTCCACGTGCCGTCTGTGCCGCGATGCGCTGCTGCTGTCCCTTCTCAACGCGGCACCTTGCAGCAGCCGCAGCAAGCTGCTGGAATCGTCCCGACGCACGCGGTTGGCGGCACGCTTCCACAGTCTCTGACCAGCGCCCATACCGGACTTGTTGGAATCTTCGGGCGCCAAGCTTTTGTAAGAGCTGCCCATCCCGGTCTTGCCCGACGCAGAACCGATGTGGACATTGGCCGACGGAGTGGGAGATGACAGCGGGGGCAGGGGTGCAGATGTTGTTGTTGTGGTGGTCGTGGTCGTCATCGTTGTCGTGGTGGCGTTCTCTTTTCTCTTGTCCATGGCCGCCTTTTCGTTGTCCTTGTTCCCGCAGCGGGAAGTGCTCATCAGCATTTTCGTCTCCTCGTCCAAAACGCCAGTTGGGACTAAGTTGTACGTTCGCTGATATTCCTTTATGGCCTTCTGAAGCTCGACCTCGTCGCACACCTCTGAACCTCCTTCTTCGGACAGTTCAAAGTCCACAGCCCACGGATTGTACTTGCTGTCCATGTTTGTGGACACATCAGAGTTCTGTCCCCTGTCTCCACGGAAATGACGTATCGCCTCCCTTTTCCGCCGAGGGATTTGGCAGCGAAGATACCCATACTTGGACAGCATAAACTGTAAACAAATAAAAGACACGATCCTAAGCAAACAAGTCCAGAAATAAGCTCAGAAAAGATTACGGGAGTGGGTTTCAAATCACTGGCTTAAAAAAGAAACTCAGTTTTTTTCCCAACCGGCCATTTATAATTTATAACCATGACATCTGTTTCTTACATTCTGACGATTACTGGATTTCTTTTTTTTCCCTCTGTGGGCCATGACTCTTCTTTTTAGATACATGAACATAAACATCCACATAATAAAGCACAGTTTATACCTCTTCGGGTAGAAGCCTATAATTGTCTTGCTTTTTTTAGTATCGGTGTGTCACAAAGGTGGGTGCGATGTGCCGAAAAACATGTAGTTATAGTCAAGTAAGTACAGTACTGAACGCCCTCAGCCCGGGGTGTAGAGGACGGGTGGGAAGATACACCAACAGAAAAATAATCTGAGCCGCTCTGACACAGACAGACTGGGGCGGAACATGCTATAATTAGAAGATAAAGAATGGGATCGTCTTGGGTCAGGGGGCAATTAACCGAGGTCTTTTCCATCATCGGCCTGTAATAATGGAAGAAAATAACACGATCAGCAGAAACAGTATGACAGCTCTTGAAAGCACGTCCATGACACAGCCGAGGTGGAGAAATTAAAGAGGAGGAGGACACAGTTGCTGGCCCGAACGAGCGATAAAGGGCCTTCGCTCGCAACCGGGGTTGGCTGACGCCAGCACTGTCGTGTCTCCTTTCCACACGTATCCCGCCCAGGTGAAACACACGAGGCGATAGGGGCCTCACAGTTGCTCTTACGACCAAAACCGAAGACACCAACGCTCATGCAACCGACCCCTAGCAGACGCCCGCAAAGGCTGCGCTCGTTATCCGAGTAGAGTCAACCGGAAAGGTATGCAGCACCCAAGCCCACTTTCCTGCTGTCAGCCGGCATTACTCGGTAGATGTTGCACCTTGTGCCGCATTGGCTACAATTCGGAGAGTTCTGGACACGGGTATCTGTGCATTCTGTCCCAGGTGCAGCAAATCATTCGGCGGCAGGTACGATAAGCGGCCGGCCATCCAGCAAAACGCGTTAGCTCCAGTGTCTCGTTCCCTTTGTATTTTCTCACGTTTGCTTTATTGTCTGATATGGTATCTAGAAAGAATGTTATGCTGATTCCCAAAAACTGGACATTCGAGAACAACAAGTCGAAATGGCAGCAACGCTTTCCTGGCCTTGGCTATGTCTGCCTTTAGCCCTCACAACGTGTGTCTTTCTCTATAATCAGCGACCTTACAATGTTCTCTATTGTGAAATTTAATTTGAGCTTATCCAATATAATTTTAATTAATGATACAGTTTATTTTTTAAAAAAAAATCTTTACACCGTTTTAAAGTATTGTAAACTAGTGTGGAGGCATCATCAGGTATGCGTATTCTTTTAACACTGAAGCAGAACTTTAATCTGTCCGCGATCTTTAGACAATGGACCGCTGGCGAAGCGCTCACAGGAAGCAAAGGCCCTCATACGGACCCTGTACTTCACTCGGCTACAGGCAGCTTGACTCGCGAGGTGGCACCACTTCCTCCTGCGTTGGTCATGGAAAAATATAGCCGTGACCTCACTGAAGCCCCCCCCCTCTCCTTCTCTCTCGCTCTTTCTCTCGCGAGAACAGCAAGGTAGCGTTGCTCTTCCACTGCTTCCGCTACTGCGTCATCGTGGCGGCTGAAGAGCTCCACTTCCCTCTGTTCTTCATGCACGCCCCCACAGCTGTAGCGTTTTTATTCAATTTCGCGGAAATGTTCGTAGAAAAAAGAAACCTGCACAGACTTTTCCCCTTCCATTTATCTTTTGCTTTCTTCCTTCTCTGTTTGCAGCATCGTCAGTTTATTTTCTTTCTTTCTTTCTTTCTAGGTGAAGTCAAGAGTTTAAAAAGTAAAACTGACGTTAATGAGAACTGACAATAGACACGGTGTTTAAATATAAAATATTGGAACTAAAACAGAGGGAGATAATCGGATTTCGAATGACAGGAAGCTGGCTGTAGGCGTGCTTCAAGACAGTAAATAAATTGTACTGAAACTTGGACCTTATTCGTATCTGAAAATAGACTGCAAATGAAAAAGTTCACTTGAAAACCAAGAATAAATACAACGGAAATACCGGAAGGAAAACCCGTCGAATATCGTGTCAAGGCAAAAAGGCTGTGCAGTGAGTGAGTGAGTCAGTGAGTGATTGAGAGAGCGAGTGAAAGAAGGCCATATTCTGCGACATTATGCGTTTTAAGCGACATGGTAGGGACTGCGCAACACATTTGAAGCTACCTTTCACATCCAGTGTTTGCATTTTTGCAACTCCTGGTGGTTTACTCGGCACCACAGCTTTGGCTTGGCTTCTCCCCGTCTATCCCATTTTCCCCCATCTATCCCAACCACTCAAATCTATCCCATTCCCCCCCCCCCCCATCTATCCCATTTTCTCCAATCCGTCCCGTTCTTTTCCCAATCCGTCCCGTTCTTTTCCCAATCCGTCCCGTTCTTTTCCCAATCCGTCCCATTCTTTTCTCAATCCGTCCCATTCTTTTCGCTGATTCCACCGCCTGTTGGCCTTCTTTCCAAGGGCCTCCTCTCTTGTCCCCAAAATGTCAAATGGAGGAAGTCTCTGACGCGGACGTTAGATCTCAATAAACTTATCACACCCTATGCGAATGGCAAACATCACCGGTTGGTCAAGCCGCGCCTCCAGTGCCAGGAACAAGCGCGGTACAAGTCAATCTCGCTCGTGAATGACAGAAGTCGAGCTGTACGTGCGTACCCGCAGCGTTGCCAGGAGTGGCAACCCCCAGGCAAACATCTTCCGATAAGTATTGACACGTAGGCAGCAAGAAGAACCCCGGTGAGCTATTTATGCTTCCATATCATCCAATCATGTTCAAGCGGACGTCAAACAACTCTAACAATGGCAGCGGTGAAGAGCAATGTTCTCTATCAATGAACCGCCGAAATGAACGGTTAACTCGTGCAAGGTTGTTTATTTTTTACCCCCACCCCCTTTCCTTGTCAGTGCTGTTCGTGATTCCTGACTTTGCTTCTCCAGGTTGCCAAGGACAGCTTAAGCCTGTCTTCTGGTTTTGAGTGGAATACATGAATCCAGCGACATCTTTCCTCCCTCTTTATCCTCTTTCTTTCGTTTCTTTCCTTCTTTATTTCTTTCACACGTTTGCTCTATTACAGAAGGATTGAACTCGAGATGTCTTGTGTAGATCCCAATGATAACTCTTTTAGATACATTCCCAGAAAACCGAACGATGTGCAATCCACACTGCACCACAGCGCTCAGACTGACTTGCTTGGCGGTGGGTGCATGACAGGCTGCTGCCTTCTACTGCTCAGTACAGCCAGGTCCTGGTGCCAACGCGAGCAAAGCGCGAAGCCATTAGCCTTCAGCTTTATTGGTCACAAGCATCATTCAGCGACATAAATATCACATACCTTGGGGCTCGACCAGTGTCATACATGAGAGCCTACCTTCCTGTAAACGCTTGCGCACGCACGCACTCACGCATATATATATATATAATGAATATCCGTACGCACGCATGCACACATCTATTCACACGCACGCATATACAAGCGCATTTAGAGCTGGTGGTTACATTTAGGTAAAGCAGATGGATATTCTACAGCTGTCATACATGTTTATTTCGTTTCAAGTGGAGACATTGCCCAAAATGTACATTTGAAGACGCATTTGCTCAGCTATCCCCACTTTGGAACCTTTTCCTTAACCTAAATATAGCAAGGTGTGAACTGACATAAAGAGGTCACGTGAGAAAGGTTATATAAACTCTTTGTGCAAATTTACGCTATATTTAGCACCCTTGAGATGCACCTGACTACAGCACACGTACGTTTCACAAGGGATACCGGATCACTTTGTCCGCCTCCTGTCTCCACACTTCTTGCAACTCTCACGTGAGTTATCCAAGCTACTCACTGTTTCATTCAGAACTCAACTATTGTACTAGTTTTATGGTGCACGGGCCACGCGCTTGTCAGATTTTAATGGCAACGGACTGTCACTGCAGAACATCACAGGCGTGCCTATTTACGAGGCTGGTGAAAACACACGAAGACAGCATCGAATACAGATTCACCGCTGAAGTCTATTAATAAACATGAAGTCTGTCGCAGCGTACTCCGGGTCATATATATACATACGCGCTCACACATGCATGAATAGACAATACACCCTGCCCTTCACATAATGCTTATAAAACAGATCATGAATCAATTGTTCGCACACACCGAGATCAGGCCTCCAATTCGTTTGGTGGGGAGGTATCATATGTTCGAGGTTCTGACCCCGAAACTTCGGGTGGAATAAGGTGATTAAGCATGCGCATTGGCACCTGACCTATGTGCACTTTGAACCTGCACAGTACACAGCTCTTTACGCGCGAGCAGTCATCCCCCCCGCTGAAAATAAGAGACTGGGCTACGGAAAACTACCACAAAGCCCAAATGTTTAGAGTTACCTACTACAGAAAGACGGTGATGGAGCCGGGGTTAAGGAGAATGGTGAATTGTGAATGCAACAGCAACAGCAGCAGAGGGATAGTTGTGACAGCACAGTGACTGGAAGTCTTCATCCCTTTCATGCGAAAGTGCGCCTCATCAAGGAGACCCAAGAGTCTCGGGACAATAGCCAGTGCATATCTATCATCTTTGCCTGCGCTCGAGCCACAGAGCATACAGACTAAACACAGCGTCGTTAGTGCTGAAAACACCTGAACAAAGTGCATAAGAATCGGTCGCCCGGCAACAGCCTTTGCAGCAAATACCTGAGAGTCCGTCCAGCGAAGATTTTGGCATGCATCAGGCGGCTCATGCTCTTTCCGGTCGCACACTTCCGGTTCTTCGACAATGGTCTTAGGTTAAGGCTTGGAGTCTTTCGATGTGTTCTATGGGATTTTGATCGACATTGGCAGAATTTTTTTTAAACAGAAGATCAAACAAGTTCTCTACGGCTGTTCCTATTCACTGCACTAACGCGTGTTTGCGGGCCTTTCCTTTCTGCTGAAGCACATCACTTACCCAAACTTTGTAAGAAAAGCGTAAACACAGCAAACAAAGACAAATAAAACCAAACGTCACAAGTGACAAGCGCAGATCCAAGATTTACTCAAAACACGCTTCGTAAACAATACCATCATTGGGTACCAAACGTCGGGTCAGGTGCTGCGCGGTAACCTCCTGAACACTTTCGTCATGGGACAGGTAAAGTAGACCGTTTAGACACGATCATCACAAGGGGTAACAGAGCATGTCAAGGCTCCGGTCACGTCACGGACAACGCTCGCACAACGCTCGCACAACGCTCGTCACGGTTGTTATCGGTAACACGCCTCTCCGCCAAGCACTGATCCACTTTCTGACTCGACGGGTGATTTGCTGGTTATCTTAGAAGAACAGTGCCTCCACCTCGCAGTGATTTCGCACGATAGAGGGGTGGGTTCTTATTAGTAAGCTATGCATTGAAAACCAGATTTTTCGATACCTGCAAGAAGATGGCCAGTGTGGAGTGGCTAAATGGAGTCTTCAGAATGTTTAACACCAAGATACAAGACAGTTAGCCCCCAAACAGTTTTTTCTATATATATTTATAGGCGGTTGTGGACTTTGTCGTTGTCATTATCATCTATGTTATTCCGAAAGGTTTTAAACAATTATCGTCAATACCTAAATCTTAGGATGATCTTTTATTTTCAAGTTTTCCTTCTTTGCGTGATTAGCTGAGCGGTGTTACTCTGACATAATCTCCTTGTCAGAATGACAGGAAGGTTTTCTGGGGCTGCCTACCATGTCTTCCACTTTGTTCTGCCCCTAAACTTTGGGTCAGAGCGCCCATCGTGATACATAACTGTCATCACACTGTCCTCTCTGTATACTGTCGACAGTCACACTGAACTGCATCAGACAGCTCCACGAGATAAAAAAAAAAGGTCCCAGATCCAGAAATAAAACGAAAAGACAGACACATTCAGCATGTCCTAATGGTCTTTTCTGTGTAATTTTTATTGTCTTCATGACAGGAATTTCTGTATCAGGACAAGTCTGTTTTGAGCTGTCGTCTGCAAGGCAAGAAAACATAAACACGGTCACCAAAAGATTCCTTACAGCACTCTGCGCCCCGAACATCTCGCGCAAACCTCATTACGAAAAAGTCCTAAGGTACTTTAAGTTAGTTTGACCTCTCGTACGTCATTTCCACATACGGGCATGATGACTATCGCTCAGTCAGCAGCAGGCGTCCTTACTTCTACAACTTAAACCTCTGTACAGTCCAATCAGGGTGGTCGGCGGAAAAAAAGAGGTCGCGACAAGCCTTACATCCGCCACCATCTTGCCTGACCTCAGACAGGGTCGCTCTCTGCAGGGACTCAAAGTCACCTACTTCTAGTTTTCGACCATTCACTTACGTGTCACTATTGCAATTCGTTGTGCCGTGGTTACGTAGGTGGAACAGAGTTAACAAGGTCGGTTACAGGATGGGTGGGAGAGTGGAGGAGAGGCTTTGGTGCGGGAACGACGAGCGATAGTGTGACAAGGGGAGGTAGGGGGCAGGGCGGCCGTGAATGAGGCAGGGATGAGTCACAGTAATCGAGATTAGCTTAGAGTAGACCCGCGCTTTGTGAGTATTACCCCCCACCACCACCTCCCTCCCACATGTGTATGTGTGTGTGCGTCTGCGCGCGCATGCGAGAGAGAGAGAGAGAATATAAGGACGCAGGCAGGTACAACTTTTCATCTGTGAATTGAACGCGCGTTGAAAGAAGCGCCACAGGTCGCCGCCAGGAGAGGCCGTGAGAACGGTCGGGGTGGATGAGGCAGTCCATTGACTGCTTCACAAACTTCGCTTGCCAAACTAGCTCTGACAACGATTCATAAACAGGTAACGAAAAAAAAGTCTCCAGTCTTACAACGTTTCATTGGAAACTCTCAAAGAACATACAGAGCCGAGCTGGAAACTAGGGATAGTTGGGGGACGGGGACGAAAATTGAGAATACCTTCTTCCTGTTGCCCTACTAGCTTTGGCAAGCAAACTCTATCGCACAATACTCTCAACAGAAGGTTGTTTGCATTAACATTTAACAGTGCATCGGAAAAGAAAGCTTCGTTCCCCCCACCCCTCCCCAACTTCCATTGAGTGTGGCTCGACTGACAACTGGATCCCTAGCAAACTAGACCACACACACCTCAAAGATCACAGTAATTACGGGCTCTTTCAGCTGAGAATCTGAAGAGAGACAAGTCCGTCTTTGTACCTGCAGCCGAGGTGATGGAGAGGGCACAGCGCAGAGACAAGAGACCAAGTGTACTCTGCCGCCATCAGCTTCGCGACCCAGACACCAGGACCTGTCAACAGACATCACGCACGCAAACAACGATACCTGGGCCCGACCAGGATTTCGATTTCGCACATCGGTCATAATGTCTTCCTGAAACCCGATAGGCTTGCGCGTAAACACAGAGATTAAGTACAGGATTATGCCGTTCAAGCAAATTAACATCAAAAAGAAAGCCCAATGAGGACGCGCATGCCGCGTGGCTGGGTACATGCCGTATATATAGGTCTCGATCCTGTTGCTGTCGGCGTTAAGGTAGGTTGGGAGGTAAACTGGAAACAGGAAACGGAATTGGAGGGGTTCGTTGATTCGCGTCTTTCTCGAACCTAGTGGGAACTCTACGAGAACAAGGCGTGTTGACAAAACGGGACCCTAAGGATGGATCCGACACGCGCGCCCACGCACAAACACCCAAACGCGTACGTCATCTTGGTCATCAACTCATCACTCAGATGCTGCTAACGTCACGTTGTCAGGAAGTGTCGTCAAGACTGTTCTGCGTCGCGGGCTTGACCACGGTCTTCGTTAGATTTCAAGATAAATTTATTTTCCGAATCACAAGCATTTTTTTCAGAGAGCATGTGCCACAAAAAAAGAATGTCTTTCATTTCCCGGAACATATCTACTAAGGAAGAGGAAAAAAACTAAAATTTATACACCCATAGATTTGTCAAGAGCAAGATGTAAACAACATGGTGAAAAACACGGGAGTACGTCAAGGTGTTATGGGGTGCACTGACTGTACAGACAATTCCATGTCATGACACACGTAAAATCACGTAGCAGCCATCAGTTGTACCTGCCTAAGACGACGTCATGGTTGACGGGCAGCAAAACCAATCAAGTTGGGTATGGGGGTTGTGTTTTGCGGGGATGGGGACTGTAGGTGTATTAAGTTCCCAGGCGCATGTCCGTCCGCTCTATTTATACAACTGCGATACATTTCTTATGGTCTCAGCCTTCCTGTTAAATTAGTTGTTGGTTGTGGCGTTACGTGCTGCGAAACGGGAATCAGCAGTACACGTTCAGAGATGTGGATGTGAAGCAGATACATTTTCACAGACACGAAACTGGAGGATACCCAAAGTGACGCAGGTACCTAGAGACGCACCTACACGCACGCGCGAAAGTGGAGCAGAAGGGACCCGCTTCCACAGACGTCATGCCTCTCTCTCGTCGGCTCCAGGAGGCAATACTGCAACTCTGCCAGCTCGAAGTCTCGGCACGCTTCAGATCTCAGTGCGGCATTGGCCATGACTCAGCCGTTCCGGGATCTTTTGATCACACCCGATGATCCGGCCGAAGTTACCGCCTAAGTCTCCTTAACCCTGCTTTGATCTTCCACTACTGACCAGGTAAATTGAATTCCACTAGCAACCCATGCTGTCTTTCGCTAGCGAAGATCAATCACCTGGGTTTGCCTCACAAGTCTGCCCCCCCCCCCCCAGAAACTCTCATGGGAAAATCAGTCCAACTAGTGGGAGGGACGGAAGGGTGTCAGGGGCAGGAAACAGGACACCTGGTGCACTCAGTTCAAGTTACAGCGTCCTGACACTGGGAGCCGGACGGTGGAAGGCTACCCACCTACAGGGACTCTCGTGCGTCGCGCAAGACGGCGTTGTTCATTCCAGGACTTGCGTCCGTAAACAAACGCGCGGGAACACTCGCGCAACAGGCAAAATAAAAAATTGCATAAGCATGTTGCGCGCAAACGAGCACACTCACGCACACGTTTCACACTCATCGCGCAGCTACACAAGCATAGACCTTCACACACACACACACAAGCAATATCTGTGTATATAGTCAGTAGACTCCTCCGTCACGACTCAGAGATCAAAAGTATTAACTGCGGGGGTCTGTATGTCTGTGGGGTCTTTTCTCGGTTGCGCGCACACAGGGTAATCTATCTAGAACACCCTAAAAAATACAACTGTTACGCACTCCTTGACAGATCGCTGGGTGTTCCCGCTCTTGTGTTGTTAGAAAGGACTGCATACGCCATGGGTTCTCTCTCTGTGTGTATGCGTGCGAGCGTGTGTATGAGAGAGATAATCTGAGATTTGGTAGAGAGCAGATGAGAATCTTACACAGTTACTGGGACAGACTGCGAACTAAGACGGTTGGACACAATAAAACATAATGATTGGAAAAGACTGAGAACCTTACTGGGGAGAAATTCTTCATGGAAACAAGACGAAGTCTTTAATACCAGTGGTTAATTAGTTCTTAACAGCAGTTTTCATTCGACTGGGCTTTTGTCGAGCAGTGTAAACTAAGTATTAGTTCTTCTCCACTGTTTTTCGTTCGATTTAACTGCGTGAGGACGACATGCTGTTTCTACCCAGCCCGATCAAACTCGCACCGCAGTTTTAAAAAAAAATTGCACTGCCACTGCAGTTCACCGCGACATCGACAAAGCCAGCATGTATCACACCACTACTTTCGGCATCACACCACCACGAGTGGCGCGCACTCCGTTCTCCCCTCCGCCCGCCCACCTTCCTCTCCATGTGTTTCGCACGAGGCGCAGTTCTATTTGCCCACGTTGATGCTTGTTCACCACCCCCCACCCTCTCGCTACCTCTCACTTCCATCCCCCGCCTCTCTCTCTTTTCCCGCTCCGGGAATGGCTTGCATGAATGTTTATATTTGCACTTCCGGTCACAAAAGTGGTCGTAAGGCCTATTCACCCTGTGTATTTTACGTACACCTTTACGTACGAACAGGTGATATGAACGCTCATGCAAGCCAGTCCTGAACTCTTCTGCAAGAAACTCTCCAAGTGACATACCGTCTACCTCCGCAAGGCAGTCTCGCAAAGCGAGACCGAAGACATGCTAAAGATCTGGTCTAGGAGTCTGCAAAAGAACTGTAATATCGTGGAAACGATTAAATCTCCGTGCAGACACACTACAGACCTTGTTTGAAAAGTTGTCGGGAGGGAGGACTGATTGTCGAGTATCTCGATCAAAAAGTGGATGAAATCTTTTTCTTTAGACTGTTCGTTTAACTTGTTTTCCTTCATCTGGCCTCTAACTCCTCTTATTTCAAGTCAGTTTGGTTGAATCGTGAGGCCAGCATGAGGCGACTTAAACGTCTGTCCAAGCAAGCGATTTTCACCGAAGCACCATCGGTGCTCTAAGCGCAGGCGCACACTTGACCGATGGATCGCGTGGATTTCATGTGGGTTTTAGCGGGCTGGGGCTCCTGGGTAACTACCGAGTGGAAGGAAATTCTTCCTCTTACGGCAAAGCCTGCGCTCTGGATTCGCGAATTCGCGACAAACATGGCCATATCACAGCTGACGTGAATGAAAACTAAAAAATAAATTATAAATAAAAAGAAATATAAAAAAGAAAATCGAAGATGATGACTATAATCAACCACTCTTTTCTTTTATAAATTATGAGGATAACAAATAAGGAATCAGAATACGGGATTTTTTTCAGATGCGACACCAATACTGGCGTGAACATGCGCTTTGCAAGCCCTTCAAGCAAAAGTACTATTTATTTCTGTCTTTCATTATTATTTAAAAGCTCTGCCATTCATTCATTCCCGTAAGTTGTCTCTGGCTTTTTTTATTATTATTGCTCTTCACGTGTCGCGGTTGGCGGGCTCAGCGCAAGTGGCTGTGGGATACACGCGGGCATGAATGGGGGATCAAGCAAAAGTGGGGAGGCGAGGGCAAAGTTTTTACACTCTCGCAGACGATAACTTCTGCGTTGCACACAGTCAACTGACAGCCTGGTCCAAGAACAGGGCAAGCCCGAGCCAAGATAAGCGGGGAGGTTGCTAAGTCCGCCAGCGATCCGAGCACGTCTCCAGGTGCTTCACGGCGCTGTTCGCAAGGACTTGCCTGGTGCCACGGCCGTTGATGTCACCCTCAAGACACAGAACGTCTGTACTCGGCAGGAACGGTACTGCTGTACTCCAGTGATTAAACAACGTAACGTGCCCCGATGCATGTGCCGGAGGCGCAACAGAGAGAGAGAGAGATTTTACACACAGAATCAGCTTAGAGAGACCAAGATTCTATCCTGAGTAAACAACAAAAGGCATCTCACGGTAGAGAAGGGAGGCAGAGAAAAGGTAAACCAAAAGGACATGACAAAAGAGCTTCAGTCTCACAAAGCACCCTATCAAAGTATCATTTCACTCGCGGACGCAGGGCTCCCACTTGTGCCGGTGGAGGTGAAGCTCATGCCACACCCCCTCAGTTCTGATCATGCCACAACCCCTCAGTTCTGGCACTGACCGCCATATTTGAGAGACCCCGCAAGGGAAAAATCAATCGAACACGACAGGTGGAAGCAAATCCTAACAGATCGATCGGACAAAATACCCAAACCAGTCAGGGTTCGGGGAGAGAAACTGCAGCGTCGTCCTCACGCTGAAAACGTCTTCGGAATCTGATTTCAAAGCAATTGGATGATTTGAAAATATATTTAGCAAATGTGAACACGACGAGGTCCTCGAGCGATTAAAACGAATACAACAAACTTAAACAGGGGAACACTTCGATCGAGGAAAAGAAAAATTCAACTAGTGAGTGCGAGGGTATCGTTGTGTCGATGACGGCTAAGACATCAGTTCCCGAAGATTAGGAGAACAACGATAATAAAGAGCAGAAAGAAAAGGGTAGAGCATGGTGGGGAAAGACAGGACAAGAAGGAAAATTCGAGGGTGCAGGACAGAAGAAAGGCAGGCATTGCACCGAACGATGCGCACGCTATCCTTGCTAGTCGCACCAGGCCGCGAAAACCTAACCCTAACCCAAAACATGAAAATGGAAGTCCTATCTAACATCAAACCCTAACCCTACTCCTACCCCACCCCCCTTAAAAAAATCCTGAGTTAATGTGGGTATCGAACCTGCGACTTTGAACTGAAAAGCCATGTTTTTACCACTTAGCTTCTGATCACTGCGGATTGATCTCTTCATTGTAACTGCAAGAAGTGAAGCAATCGGCACGACGTGCAAGGATAGCTTGGGCATCGCATTCGGTGCGACACGCAGTCACTTCGTAGACAAAAACAATAACAGTGAGAAAGGGGCAGTCAGAGTGTGTGCGTGCGGGGGGGGGGGAGGGGTTTGGGTAGAAGGCAGCATGCGTCTGCACTTGGAACGAAAGCACAACTCACCTTTGCATCGTCTTTATCTTTGACCACGTTGTCGTTGTGTACCTTCAGGTAACGGCTCTGATCCAGATGGTCACGCCGCTGGTAGAACGGTTCGCATGACAGCAGCGCCAGCAGGGAGGCGATGTGCAGCAGACTCCACAGCTGGCGTCCGCCCAGCCTCGCTTGCAGCCACACCATTGTTACAGTAAGCGACTTTTCGCCCTCCTGCTTTTCTCAGTCCACGCTGGCTGTTCTTCGACGCCTCCTGGTGCCACAAAAGCAGTGTATTGTTTCCTAACTGGGTCACTAACTCCTCTTCCCGCTGTCTGATTTACTCCCCTCGCTCGGCGAAATTAGGTTTAGCGGAGCAGATGTCTTTTGGCAAGGCGGCAATCTTTGAAGCCGGTGTGCGTCGTCACGCTGAGATAACAGTGGTACTGTTACAAAGTCGCACAGTGTGGATGTAAACACAGCTTCACGCCTAGTCTTGTTTGTGGTGTGTTTCCTCGCTAATAGCCGCCAACGATGGCTTTTAACTACAAGCAGGACTTCAGCTCGTGCTGCCCGAAAACGAAAACACGGAGGATGAGTGGTGACCTCCTGTTTTTGTTTTGGGGGATTTTTTGTATGTTTGTTTGGGGTTTTTCTTCAAAGGTCAGTTGACAGTGCCTTGGTCTGGACTGCACAACACGCTAACGCTTGGAAATCGATATCTCTTTTTTCTCTATCCCTTCTGCCCTCAAGTCAGCACCTGTCGGCTGCAGCACCTGTTGCCTGTTGCACCTGCTGGCTGTAGGCGATTATAAAACCAACAGCTTACCTTGAGTTGTCAAACGTTCCTCTCGCTATCTTCAAATTCGCCTTTAACTGGTAGGATGCCAAACTAGGAGATGCGAGAGTTCCTTGCCATGACCTCTTTCTCGGGCCTCCAAGCTTGCAGGTCCTTTTGTCTTGCGCTTCTCGAATGTAACGCTGGAAAGTGGCAGTCGCTTACTAAAGGCAACTTACCGAAACTTTCGCAGCTGGTCACACTCAGATCAAACTCGGGAGGCTGGCGTCTGCTTCTGATTTTAGCAACTACAGTTTTTGGGGTTTCTATAAAGGATAAAGACGGCGGCAACGGCAACAGTGGGGCCAACAACATCAGCAGCAGTGGCAGCGACGGCACAGCAGCACATTTCTCGCTATAAGCGTCTGTGCTGCCAAAGCAGCAAGTGGCAACAATCCGCGTTCCCACAGAATTTCAGTCCTTCGTGACAACTGTGCGTCGCCCGTCTCACCTGGACACAGCGACTTCGCACACAGCTTGCTGTCAGGCTCTAGTTTGCGGCCGTCTCCTGGCGCTATCTGTTTCCCAGCAAGAAAGTCCAGGCGCTGGTGGGGTTAAGTTCCGAGCGACCACGTATCGGACAGCGAACCTGCCGCGGGAGCACATCCACGACTGTCAACACCCCCGAGAGGTCGAGGACTGTAGCGGCACCTGGCGGTAAAGTCGTCTCTTCTTTTGTTGTTCTTCTCTCTTTTCCCCCCAGGGCAGGCGGCGGCAAAAGAACTTGAGCAGTTCGGTCGCTGGCTGCAGTAGCAGCGTGTGACAGCAGACTCAGTAGCAGCTACCGTAGTGGCAGTGGTAACAGTAGCTGTTGTGGTGGTGATCTGCGTTCGTTGATTGAACAGACGAAGCGATGCTTGGAGAACGTGAAAACCTTGCGCCTGCTATCGAAGCCCTTGGCTTTTTATAGTCGGTGCCGTGGTGCCGGTGGCAACATTGAGGGCTGCAGATGATGGGGGAGGAGGGAACGGTGGAGGGACGTGACAGGGAGGGACCAGCAAAGAGGAGAGGGCTAGGTGGTGTGGGAAGAGTGGAGGGGGCTTCCGGTCACTCGAGTGGACAGGCCGCTGCGGCGAGAAGCACGCGCGCGCACGGCGATGGCTTCACGTGGCGATGGTGGTGGCCGTACGGTTGCCTAAAACAAGCGAGAAAGAGTATAAATGACACTGCCATCATGGGCCGTGTTCGATACAAGAGTGGCGGCCATTGAAGTGGCCCGCGTTACGTTTCAATACGCGGGCCAGTTGCGGCTCGCCTGCACTGCCTAGCTCAGCCCTCGCGCCACGTCTGTACGACAACACTGCAACGTGTGTGTCGTTCTGTACGATACACATCACAGTAAACAGTTCGAATTATCCAGACATGTATAATGTGATCCGCCATCTATTAACAGTTAAATTCTGCAGGTGCCTAACACGTAGTTTTACAAACTCCGTCACTCTACCGGTTTACACAACTACAAACACGTGTTAATGCATCTATTTTGTGATCTATCTCACATTAATAGTGAAAGTCTACTGATGATACTGGCTGATAATTGGTCTTCGACTCTTGGTAATGTGCTTCTTTTCTATTAAATACAAATATGCAAATTTCGCGTAACTGATATTTATGGGCAGTGTCCCTATAGTCTCTACGCTAGCTGCCTAACAATAAACGAACGTTTTAAAAAATGTGTGGTTTGAAACAACAATAATTACTGTAATTTTACTTACTGCATAGTGCAGACTGCCATATATAATACTCTAGAAGTTTGATTAACTGCTGTGTAAATTGGTTATCAATGAAATATTTTAAAAATTTGTAAGCGACGTGACTTTACAGCACAGCTTCGTTTAACCCCCTTTCGCTTTCATAAACACACACAAACACACACACACACATAAACACAGTTGCCTTCATATCTCTCCATGACATCTGTAGCTCGGTCCCCTTTTTACACTGAAATCACACTGAAACCACAACTGATCAAATAAAACTGAATGTTGGAGCGGCTTGCAGTGCATGAAATATCTTCCCTTTTGGTATTCTTTGATCATTCATGTAGACGCATAAACATCTTTTCGCCTCAATGCGTTTCACTCATTTTTTTTAAAAATGCAAGCATGTCCATCATCACAGTCTATCAATGCCCTTGTATCTCTTATTCTGATGTTAGAGTGTTGGACCGGAAGAATTCGTGCACAGTTTACCTCGACAGCATTCGGTGTAAACTAAAAGCGCACAAGCCACTGTCACGATCACACAGCCACGAACTCGCGTGGAGTGGCAGAATAAAGCTACAAAATGATGGGAGCCAAGCGACCCAGTAACAAGCGAAATTATTATATCTTTGGGGACGAAAGCAGAAAACGAACTAAGTACATACGTGTGAAAACTTACCAAGCGAAGTGAAAAAGTGTTTGAGAAATTAAGAACAAATGACAGCAAAACAAATATATTCAGACATTAGTAAATTGATGTGAAAATGACGGGCAAAAAAAATCAAGACCGGTAGTTTTACTCTCCAGGGAAAGTATAGCGTAAAGAAAGTATTTGTTACAGAGAGTACGGTCTGACACGCATGACAACTTTTTACGATATGTAATGGTAAATGTTTTGACCTTTTTTTAAAAGAAAAGCGCGCTTTTGAAAGTGACTATCGGATCTACTTGTAGGTTTACACTTAACTACTTCGAGGTAGACGATTCAAGTACTCGTAGACAGCAATACGCGCCTGTCAGCTGTCATTGTAACAGCAGAAAGTTTATTACGCACGCCTTTTGACCACAACGCCAACGCCTGTTACGGCTGCATAAGATTACGCACAGACTCGGGTACCCACGAACATAGGATCGTTATCATATAATGACAGTCGCTATAGCGTACTCGACCGAGATGTTGGTCATCCACTCTGTCTCTTGTCTTTATCGTCTGAAATGTATACGCGCTATTAGTTTATATATACAAACATATATACATATTAGTTTATATATATATTCGTCCAGACTGAAGAAGCGAGTCACAGAAAGAGTGCAAACCGACATCCAAGCCTACGGTGACTGAGAAGCCAGTCCGCGTGCCGAAGTTCCACTGGACACGGCATGTTCAAGCCCGACACCAAGGTGCGTTCCCTTACCTACTCGCACAGGGCGACCCCCTCGGGTAATTGCGTAACTGATAGCCTTGATTTAGCGAAAACAATTAACGCAGAACTGCCGCGTCAGAATCGCCACTCGGCTTACTAAGAAGTAGGTCAGCATCTTTAGTCTCGGGTTACCACGCGGGGCCGAGTCGTTCTACTACGAGACTCGGCCCACTTCGCCTGATCGCCAGATCCCCAATTACGATCGCCGCTGTCTCGCGCTATCCAAAAGCTGTGTCGTCTTGATACCAGACCGTGGATTATCGCTGTCAGACGTTGGGTCCACTCGACAACAACGGCACCAACAGGTTGGCAAGCGGTTTGTCTCCGGTGATGACGTGAATGAATGAATGAATGAATGACGGCGTTGTGAATGAAGGATCTGCCTCGATCGTGGGAGGTCAGCGTGGTGGTTGTGGGAGGGCGGATGGGGTGCTTCGAGTACAGGTTAACTTGCTCCCAGCATAGGTTAATCCAGAAAGGAAACGACTGTGGTGTGGGTCTTGGGTTCGCGACTCCATGAACAACCTCTTACCGTTGACATGTGCAAGCGCACGGATATATATATCACAAGACTAACGCACCTGCCGGTGAGTCGTCGGTAACAGCGAAATGCGCAAAAGCGTTATTGCCAAAACACACCAGTACAGACAAGCACACAAGACCGCCACCACCACAACCACCCACCACCATTAAAACCACCAACATCGCCTCTGCCACCACCAGCATCGAATCTTTTTCACCACCACCCTAACCTGTTGCACCAACAGCAATTTATAAAGTGCTTCTCTCAGTTATTACACACTGTCAAACGCACGCACGTCCCCATGCCCACACACACACACACCTTACGTGTACAGCTGACAGCAACACAGTGGTCGTGTCTCCGCCTCGCCTGCACAATGCAATACCGCAGTAGAACACGTTACAACCACTCACGGTTCCCACTCGTGCAGGCCGCGGGTTCAGGTAGAGTGTGAAACACCAAGTGGAAAGACACTGGCTGCGTGCGTCGTGTCCTGCCGCCGCGACGTGAATGGCACGCAGATCTGCGGACGTACGCAAGAAAGTGGATGAGGGGGTGGGGGGATGGGAGCCAGGGTGGGGGGGTGGTAGCGCTGCAGAAGAGTGAAGGTGGGAATGGAGGGTGGGTGAAAAGGTGTGGATCGGGACGGACAACTGTGTGTTCCGCCTCTCTCTACCCATACTCCCCCACCCCCAATAGGGCACAGTTGAAAAAAACCGACGACCGGATTGGTCTCAACTACGACCCCTGACCTCTTGACCCTGGCCTATATTTTCCCGATGAGTGGGCCCGAGCTGCGGACCGGCGGGCGACTGCCGGCAGCCGACTGTGTAAGTATAGTCCGCACGTAGCTTTGTAGCGAATGACAACGTCTGACTGCTGGAGGCGCGAGAGTGCGGCAAGCGACGATCACACACGTACAGGGAGCGCACGGCTTGCCCCAAGACGCAGGCTTCAATGCGAAGCTAGTTCGGCTCTACAGGTAGGAGCCATACGTCCCAGCTTTCCCTCAACCGGCTAGCCCCGTGGCTAAAGAACTACTTGGAGACTATGTCCAAAAGCTATGCACCCCATGCAGATTCGATGGAGGAGTA